>OX123186.2:43351051-43898402 GCA_944739405.2 Euclidia mi | reverse complement strand
TACTTGTCATCAGGAATAAAAACAACTCCTTAAGCCATACTGTGTATAGGAAAAAGACCCATACAAATAGGTACTTAAACGGTGAATCTCACCACCATCCTAAACAGTTAGCTACTGTAGGAATGTCTCTGTTTCAGAGAGCCCGCGGGATCTGTGACAAGAAACACCTGGACGCTGAGCTTCAACATGTCAGGCAAGTTCTGCAAGACAACAAGCTCCGACCACCGCGTCACTGTCACAGATCCCAGAAGAAAGAAATACCAGCCACAGTAGAAAGACATCCTGCTGTCTTCCCATACATCAAGGGCGTGACCGACAAAATTGGCTACATCTTGAAGCGAGCTTCTATCAAAACTTACTACAAGCCGCCAACGAAGATCAGTCAATTATTACCATCTGTCAAATGTCAGTTACCCTTGCAAGAGGCCGGTGTCTACAAAATTGACTGTGAATGTGGGCTCTCATTCATTGGACAAACCAAGAGAAGCATAGGCATTCGACTCAAAGAACATATAGCTGACATAAAACATAAACGCTCAACAAAGTCTGCTGTGTGTGAACATGTGAAACAAGGACCCAACCACTACCTGCGATTTGATGAACCACAGATACTCGCAAAAGAACATCGTTTTCTTCCAAGGATGATACGAGAGGCTATTGAAATTAAAAAGCACCCTAATTTCAATAGGGAAGATGGTTGAAATGTTCCTCCAACTTGGGACCCTGTCATAAGGCTAATGAAACCCAAGAAGGACAAAGTCACCAGAAGACCTAAGGACACTGTGAGCTCATTCTGCGTAAATAGTAACACCAGTAGTTGAAAAATGTTCGGGTACTTTGAGATAACTTATACATTCAAGAAAAAGACAAATATCACCTCAGTCTACCGTGAACATGAATTCTGTAAAGAATTCGAAACGTCAGCTAGTATTCAATTAAAAATATAGTTTCTAGATCTTTAGTTTTAAATTTAATAACTTAGTGAAACCAATACAACGCGATAAAATCCGTTAACTGTAGTTTAATTGCAACTCATTCACTTGTTCCACTCGCTGTCCATCGATCAAAACATTACTAGCCGTAACGCATACCTCCTTTTCAAAAACCATAACTTTCGTTTTACTTACATTCACTTTCATTCCTTTCCTCTCTAACGCACCATGCGTGATTGATACCATCTCCTGCAACACCTCCGCTGAAGATGCAAGTATTACCAGATCATCAGC
The DNA here is from genome assembly GCA_944739405.2 of Euclidia mi. Lineage (NCBI taxonomy): Eukaryota > Metazoa > Arthropoda > Insecta > Lepidoptera > Erebidae > Euclidia > Euclidia mi. The sequence goes on along the minus strand of OX123186.2, from coordinate 43,897,176 downwards.
ATAAAGGAGGCATTTGACGAGTAACCCATTCATCCTTAATCCGCAGTCACTATGTTTTAAATCTTGCAAAGAACTGTCCATGAAGTGGTAAAACAGTCACGGCGACGCTACACATCCCTGTCTAACACATTTCTCGATGGTAAACCAGTCAGTGTATGCCCCGTTTATCCTCACACAACATACAATATTATTTAGCGGGTCTTAGTCGCGATAATTTATTTATTTCAAGGCATAAATACCTCTGTTATTCTCCTACGTTTCTACCGGCGTGCAACGGTTGTGGTCGCGGAAGGACTGATGTCAGCTTAGCGCCGTCCTTGTGAAGCGCGGGTTTCGGCAGCTACCCTCACTTGTTTTGTATTTTTGATATTTTTAGTTCTATCCGCACTGTCGGTACTTCGACACACTACACTTATGACGTCTACACACTGATAAGTTGTGTTACTGCGGCGTGGTTTGCATTTGTTGATAACTGGGTTCCAAGTGGTCGATAGTCTGTATCCGTCCTCCCGGTTGAAATTTCTATGTTTTTTGATTTCAACTTATATGATGTATACAAATCGCGAAAGTTTAAAATCGATTATCCTTACACAAGCTCTAGAATCCTCAGAAAGGGATTTCAGAGCTCGAAGGAGGCTGCTGTCCACCCCGTTCATTAACAGCACCGACCACATTTCATGCCTCACCACTTTATCGTAAGCCTTTTCCAAATCCACGAATGCGCAATAGACCTTTTGACCTTTGGCCAAAAACCTTTCGGCTATGCTTCGCAAGCAAAAAAACCTGTTCCGTACATCCCATACCCTTTCGGAATCCCGCTTGTACATCCCATATTTTCTTGTCGGTTACTTTCATAACTCTTTCAATCAGTACCTTTGCATACAATTTGCCAACAATGCTGAGAAGGCTAATGCCTGTATAGTTTTTGCAGTCTTGTTGCGAGCCTTTTCCTCTATAAAGAGGCACAACTACAGCTGTGGCCCAGTCATTAGGTACTCGGCCAGTGCTCCAGCACAAGTTATATAACCGCTACAACTGACAAACTATGATGCCCTGTCCAGCCATCAGCATTTCAACTGTAATCCTATCATATCCTGCAGCCTTACCTACTTTCATAATTCCCAGTGCCTTCACGATCTCATCCACGCCTATAACGCTTTCATCATTGCTCTCGTTACCATTCATTTCATCGATCGGTGTCTCTATCGCCGTTCTTTCAAATAACCCTTCAAAATACTCTTTCCATCTCTTCAGCACGCACGATTCACCATTCACTATCCTTCCATTCTTGTCTCTGATCGATGTGTATTCTGAGGATTGAGTTCTTCCTCGAACTGCACGAACGGATTTCCAGAAAAACTTAATGTTTCTCCGGAAATCGTCAGATAATCTGCTATCAAACTCATCTTTCTTTTTTTTTCTTTCTTTCTTTCTTTTTTTTTTCTTTCTTTTCTTCTGGTTAACACCTCTGTTTATTATCATGCTACAAAAATGTAAACTGAATTTGATTATGGGATCATGAAAAATATCGTATAAAATTATTATTTAAGACGTTCCTTTCACATTTTATTTTGGTTTTGAACTGTGGGACAACAGTTGGTATCCTTATCAGGCAAGAGCTTGCACGATAATAACTTATATTATTTTGAATGATTCCATAGTGATGCAAAGAACCAATCTTTTGCATTTTCTTTTTTATTGATAGGTACGAAAATGTACAAGTTATTTTAAACTAATTTTCACGGATGCCATAAATCAAAACCAGTGTATTATTCCCGTTGACCTAAATTCTGAATATTTGGCATGAAACAAGGTCTAACACCACGAGTACAGACTTACATAGAAATATATATTGTTCTATACGTCAAATATATATTTTTACGTTGCGATTTAAACTCACATTACTCACAGTACAATAATTGACAGAAGCCATAGGCCATGAAAATGTTGTGAACCCTTAGTGCACAAATTACAATCAACATTTCTCGGTATTTAAAATTTTAAATCTTCTTTCTCCTAGCGTTATCCCAGTTTCAATCTGGGGTCCGCTTACTAGTCTAACCGGATTTGGCTGAATATTAGCTTTTCCACAGAGCGACTGCCTGTCTGACCTCCGCAACCCAAAGGGATAGCGATATTCCATGGTTTAGACTAGTGTCAGTTTATTCAGACATAGGTACTGACTCCCTATAACGACTGTCAAAGATCTTCATGACAACCGGGACCGACGGCCTAACGTGCTCTCCGAGGCACGGGGCAAGCGATAATTAATAATTCAATACACACATAACTCCGAAAAGTCAGTGGTGCGTGCCTAGGATTCGAACCTGATACCCTCTGCATGGCAGTCTGTTGGTATCTCCACTAGGCTATCGCTGCCTTTATTATTTAAAATTTTAAATAGCGCTCTCTAAAACAGACAAGGAAAATTATGCAGTCGAACTTAAAAATTCTATGCTATTTAACGGTACAAAATCTACATTCTCATATCAACTACGACAGTTTAACGTTATTACATAATAGGCATTTACAAGTTTTGAAGTTGCAGCAAGCTCTACCATTTAGTTTGGTGGGTTATTAATCACCGCCAGTTTCAAAGGTACGTAATTAGTGTTTTTGCTATGGTTTATTAATTATGGTCGTTAATGAAGTTCAATTAGTAAGTTGGTCCATCAATCTTTCACTCTCTTGGAGACAGAATGATGTATTACCTCGTATTGACCTAAATTTGGGACATATTTTGCGAGAGTCATTAGCTATTACTAATTGCGACTGATATACTGCATTTTGTAATTAGCAGCATTAAAATTATTCATCTTGAATGGAGAATAGGATTTCCAATTCACGCAGATGTTTTCGATGTCCTTTTAAATAAAAGATTCTAAAGATAATGTTTTGAGAAACCGAGATCAAAGATATTTTAAAATAAAATGCTGCGGCATATTTGTATACTTGTTCAAATATTTCCATACAAAACCGATGTTCCTGAACAAAGTTTGTAAGACGCTATAAATTTCCTTTACTTCCATTTACATTTATCAACCAAATTATCTACTTATAGGCTATGCTATTATGCCTGTATTCCAATTTCACTACAAAAAATTTGGTCAAGCTAAATGGCAAGTAAGAAATTTTTTCATCTATCTATTTTCATTGTAACCACAGAACAAACAAATGTTAGCTTACCCGTTCGAGCCGTGGAAATGCGATACAAAAGGAACATCAAGAGACTGGTTCCACGAGAGGCTTTTAACATTCTAGAAAGGACGACGGGTTATATGTCGATACTAGTCATTTTTAAAGTGCAAGACAAGGCTTATAGCTTCAGATTCTTTTGTAAAACTGTCTTCATGTTACTTTAAGATGCATGCAAAGAGGAAACAACCGTGTTCCGCAGCCTTTTCTTGAATGTATCGAAGTATATTTATATACGCGTGAATTAAGCTCGCTACACTCTGAAAGCATTGATGCTTTCAGAGTGTAGCGAGCTTAATTCACGCGGCTTTTGACGTGGCTTTTAATGTAAGTCTACTTAGAAGACACTTCTGACGTCATACTGTTTGACGTAAGCTTGCACGTCAAATTAACGCACAATGTATTGAAGTTTAAACATATTCAGAAACATTTAGAAGTCATTGTTGTTTTTGCCTATCAATGAAGAGGTTTTTCATTATGTCGACACCGTCATAATGTCCACTCCCTAGATTTTCAAAATCCACTCCCTAGATTTTCTTTTTGATTTAGGACTTCACAACATTGGCCTTGAAAGCAAGAGGTCGTAGATTCGGTACCCATCTACTAGTGACAAATACAAACAAACACCGTTGTTACGAAAATTAAGCTTACCTAGAAGGTTTAACAAGATTAAGAAGCCCTTTCAACTCGGTTAAGCTCTATGAATATTAATATCGTTTTAGCAAGATACATTTAGCAGGATACCGAAGGGAAAATTCTTTTAAGCTGGTATTCTTGGCACTATAACATAGGTAAGAAAACGTAGCTCAGAGCAGGATAAATAAACTGAGATGAAGGCAGATATTCTCGGGTTCGTACCCACGACGCGGTGCGCATTATTCACTTTCACAAGTTATGCGCGTGTTAAGCTGTTAATTGCCACATGTCTCATAAAGCACGTTCTAAGGCGTCAAAATATGTTATATCAATCCGGATAGATTAGTTTTACATGTAAGGTCTTTCGAAATGCATTCACCACTGTTTTCATAAAAAATAAAACCGCATTTAAAAATATTGTACACGGTATGAGGATCTTCAGTTTAATTTTTATATTTTTGAAATGGTGGTTCGATGTCCAGTTTTCCAATTAGATATTTCGTACCTTTTTTACAAACATATAAAGTGATTCAGAGAGTAATATATTAACTTCGTAGCGTTGCATTTCTAGTAGCAACATGGTTTACTAAAAGTTTTAATTACTAAAATTCGTAACGACTCAGTTAAGGAAGGCCGACCCTGGGTAAACTTTTGAACCCTTATGATTTGGACTAAGTTGTATTAGTACAATGTTTAAGTCTATTTACAGCATACATTGAAATTTAATGCGTAATTCTTAATCAAAAATACTTTATCTTCCTTTTATTCTACAGGGATAAAATAAAAACTTTAAAAGATCAACAAAAATCATCATTTCAGATGATGTTGCTGCATCAGAGCAAGGTCACCGCGTAATTGTAATATCAGAGAAGTCGTATAATTCTACACTAGGGTCGGTAGTTAAAATTAAAAAAAAATTAAACTATTAGTCAAATAGCACAACTATTAGAAACTTAACGCTACTCTCATATTAGTAAACTAGTCCGCTAAAAGGCGTGTATTATTAAAAAAGTTATCTGTGAAATTGTACGTATACAAAGAGGTGTAAACAATCAACGGTAGTTGTACACGGATTTCAGAAGCCAGTATCTCTAGAAGAAAAAGTTTTATCACCCTACACTCCGTTCACAGTTATTTTACCTCCGACAAATGTCGGTGTTTGTTTTCGTTACGTTGGAATTGTACTCTGTGATGACAGGTATGTAAAATAGGGCTACCCGTGCATAACATTTTACCCAATATTAGTGGAAATGCTTCAAAAATTCAAATGCTTGAAGCTAATGGCCACAAAGTGGTTAGATTACCTACTGCCATACCACTGCGAGCTAAACGCAATTGAATTTATGTTGAGTCTCATTAAAAGGCGAGTCACAAGCAAAAATGTAGGACAAGAGGCAACCAACTTTGTGAATTTTGCTGAAGAAGCTTTTCAATCTATCACTGCAGAAGACTGTCAAAAACAATGCAAACATGTGCGCCACATTGAAGACAAGCTTCGTGAAACAGATGGGTCTCCGGATGCTGAAATGGACAGGTTCATAATAGAATTAAATTCTGAGTCTGATACAGAATCTGACAGCAGTTACGAATCATCATAACATTGGCAGTCCACATGGATCATTCTGATAGACTCACGCCTGTTTCCCTGAAGGGGTAGGCACAGGTGTAATACTACACCCACTCACATCATTAAATATGAAAATTAAATTTGCATTTTTTTGTATTTGATAATTAAAACCTCACATACCTTTGTATATTAAATAGACAACATTTTTATTATAACTACTTATCTTCATAGGAAATTAGTTATTTCGTAAGAAAATAAATGTACATGCATATAGCCATGCCGATATCAAGAGGTTTTGTTACAAACATTAAAATATCAAAAAAAAAATACGTTTATTTTTATAACAGACGAAGGACATAATTATATAAACAATGAGAAAAATAACATACTAGGCACAAAACTTACACGCCCGTCGTCTGTATTACTTCCAAATATTTAACGATCGCGGAGTCAATAAAAAAATAAGTACATTTTTAGCAATACTGTATATTTAAAATGGGAGTATTATATATATAGCAACACAACGCCCAGGCTGGCCAATCTAACAGCTAGAGGTAAAATAACTGTGAACGGACTATACAAGCAAACAAACCATGACGATTGAATTGTTTCGAGTTGTTTCGAGTTTCGAAAAATATTTTATTACTGGCCATAGAACAGTGGTAGAAGTTTTTGGATAAGTCCGTCGGGTAACAGCTAAACTCCTTGTTCCACTTGTCCATGGCTCGAATTGTCTCGATGGCTTTTGTTTAGACATTATGAGAATGTACGAATCGTCGTGAACATGAGTTTTGGCGTCTAATATCTTCAATGGCCATTTTCTTTTACTATCGGAAAATACTTTTGTCGCTCGATTACGCACTTTGTGGTATTTATACCGTTATATAGTTTGCTTTTGTATTCAATTCTAGAAATAAATGGGTTAGTCTTTAAATAGCGGGTAATACTGGAAAGCGAAACGTTATCTGAGTATTTAAACTAATTGAAGTTGTAAAACATTCCAGTAGCGTTTCGATTACAACCAAAAAGTGGAGGCTGACACATTAAAAATTGCCACACAAATATTCTGTGCTATAATTCATTCCATTGAAATATTTTTTTGTGTTCAAACAACACGTATCTGTGTATTCCCGTAGAGATTGACTATGTGAGCATTTTAACAATAAATATGGGGGTTTATTTGAAGGCATCGTTCCCCTCGAGGTGTATCAGAGTGGGTCTTACGTAGTGTTATCATCTGACTTGCTGTCACGTCTAAGGATCGCAGCGATTTACCGCCGGCTAGTTATTGTGTTGGAAGGATCATGTAACTCGGTACATGTACTGTGATGTTAAAATTATAGAGCATGTACACGATACACGCTTGAGTTGCGTAATTTGGGTTTGAAGTTTAATGAATTTGGGCTGACAATAATTCTTCATGTATGACTGTGATACAAGGCATTGTTGTTTCACACTATCGTAATATTTTAAAATATAAGCATCTTCAAGCTATGAATTGCGAATTTAAATACGGAAATCAAGTTCTTTATTTTGAATATCTAGTCAGTATATATAAAATCCTTGCGTTACTAACTGAGTGACAGACACGCTACAGCCGAATCTACTGGACGCAAGTAGGTGAAATTTGGCATGTGTTTTCCTTGGGGAGTATAGGGTAGCACTAAGAGAGGATTTTTGGAAATTCCTCCCCTAAGGGGGTTAAACAGGGGTTCAGAGTTTGTATGAAACTTTTGTATTCGTTCAAGGGATTAACTTTAAACTTTGTATTTTGGTTCCTCAAATGAAATTAGTTAACACTAAGAAAATCTTTTAGCAAAAAAATTTTTTTTTTAAAAAAAGGCGTGTCAGAATTTGTACTATACCTCTTTATTCCTTAAATGGATTAACGTTTAACTTTGTATAATGGTTCCTCAAACTACATTTGATGACGAGTCAGAACCAAGCACTAAGAAAGGAGTTTTGGAAGTCTTACCCTTATAGGGGTTAAGAAATGTTGTCCGAGGTGGTATATAAAAAAATCTAATGAAGATTTTTCAATTTTATCAAGGAAATTAATCCAATCAATGGATTCACAAGAAACTTTGTTTATCGGTTCCTCAAGTGATGTTTATGAAATCACACTTAGGGCTCAAAAAGGGGTCCTAATTCATATGAATCTTTTATATACTTAAAGGTCGTTGTAAGTTTGTATGACAACTAAAACAACATTCATCAAATTTAATCTGTTTGAGAATTGGCATTGCAAACCAAAAGGCGTAAAAAATTTACAATTTTATGTTCTGTTGCGTTTATTTTAAAATTTGATGCAGATTCTATTCTATTCTTTCTATTCCACAAAACATTTTATCTAAGCAAAATTTACGCCAGCAAAGCAGCGGGCAAAAGCTAGTTTTATATAAATTTAGCATGTAGGTAATATTATTCATGAAGGTTATCTTATTACTTTGAACTCTTTAAGACTGTAATTTAATGGATATATTATTATAGATATTGTTATTTTACGCTGAAACACGGATACGATATAGTTGTATAAACAACAATTCCACGTATTCGATTTTTTGGATTTGGATTAATACCTTAACTAATCATAATTTCCAACACAAAAATCGTCTAGCTAAGTAAAAGTGCCATGTAGAGTTAAAATCGTAGAAGCGTAGAGTCGATAGTGTAATAACGAGCCGCCATATTTGCGCACCAATTTCGCCTTAAACTAAGCTGTAGGTGCAAAAGTATGATTTATATTTTGTTACGTGTTCGAAGCAATTCCACTTGGAGCATTGTTTGCAAACAACTTCATTTCTAAAACACGCGATCTTCTGAATAGATAGGGGTGTCGCGTACGATCTGATGTTTTTTCTGCTCAGTATAGCGCCAGGATAATTTTTTGGTTAATAGTGTTTAAATGCGATAACTGGTGAAAAACAAAATATTTGTACGGTAACAAGCATGAATGAAAAAAGAAAAAAGAAAGAAATACACATTTTTTCTATTTATGAAGGCACATACAATATATAGACGGATTAATAACTGTTATAACTTATACACTAACTTAACCTAACACAAACTTTAGTAAATTATTTTACAACTCTATAGTTAATATCAGATTGAAACGTCACTAAGTCTATACAAAGAAATATATACAGAACATACAAATAAATATATACAGAACGAAACGAAAATAATTTAGAGGGCGTCATGAAATTCATCCACATCGCCGTCGACTGGAAGCGTGCCTAGAACGCTGGCAGCATTGCCACGTTGTATGAAGATACTTACCTTCTGGGCCATATACAACCCAGTCTTCTGGTCACGCGAGGCGTCGACCAGTCTCTTTGCAAGGTCTCTAAAAATAGATCTCGCACTTGGACCCCATGGCCCCAACGTTTTGACCCCAAACGGCTCAAATACGTAATGCCCGTTGCCGTTTGAGGGTCTCCACTGTAGCAGCAGCAGTACCCGCACAACCGGCTGTGTTAGGAAGATGTGATGGCGCGAGGGTATCGACACACGTTGCGTCCCATACCAAAGGCCTACCCAACTTACAACTAAACATAAACAGAATCGGATCCCAACTCAGCATAATGCCATCTTGCAACACAAGATGGCGCTGGTATTCTGTTGGAACCGTTTTTTTTATATATATATAAATAAAAAAATAATAATATTTAATGGACACCAGTAAAAAAATATAACATAACATAACTTCACGCCTTTTATCCCCAAAGGGGTAGGCAGAGGTGTATTCCCCCCTGTGGGATCTCCACCTTGTCGTGGTGGGGGGCTTGGACACCCGCGGTGAAGCTAAGAGAGATCCCGGGAGTGGACGCTCCGCGTGGGCTTGGAGGCCTGCGCAGGATGCGTCCAAAGGTGCGTGTGCGGGGTACAGTTCTGTCTGTCTCTCGCAGTCGGGCGCGGTCGCGGGAGGAGAGGTGTGTCGGTGGTGCGTTGCCGCGCGCCCTATTTCCCGCGACCGAATGGAGGCGCACCATTGTTGCGTCGCGGTGGGGCCGTAGAGGAAGAGGAGATGCGGTGTTGCCAGATTGCCGTCCTCCCTATCCTCTGCGGCCGCTGGGCGTTTTGGGGGCGGAGCCCAACACCTTTATCCGCCGCCAAGGGGGTTTTATTCGGGGCCCGCCTGACCATCTGTCGGGCCAATACCCGTCGGGAGGTAGCGACGAATGCTTCGGCGATACCCGACCCTCCGACACACGGGTACATGAGAAACACGCCTTGGTTTTTAGTTAGTAAGTCCGACAGTCCCCTTCACCCTTCCCCCAGGGCGGAGGGACTCCATGAGGATTTTCCAACAAGCGACAAAGAAAAGGTGTATTACACACCCACACTTCGCCAGTTATGTTTTGGTCCCATTGCCATCCACCGGGCACATTGTTAAGCGAGTGATAATTAACATTTTAATACACACATAACTTCGAAAAGTCAGAGGTATGTGCCCGGGGTAACTGGGGATCGAACCCAAGACTATCGTCTCGGTAGTTTGGTACGTACACCACTGGGCTATCTCCGCTGCTCTAAAACAAATATACATAACTAATATAACTCAGATTCCAGATAAATTTAATGTGTCTTCTTGTTTGTACAGTTAAGAGTAAGTATGGTGCGAATTCTGTTTCAAAATGCTGATAATAATAATCCTGGATGAATAAGGATCATCTTTTAAAAAGTCAACAATAATCAATTCACTATTTTATTAGGGAATGAAACAAAAGCTTCCATATATCTAGAATCATTTGACAGAATTTTTGTCAGCCGTATTTCTTTCTGATATGTATTTGACAGCCGACACAATACAAAATAATTCTATTATCACTCTATTTTGCAGATAATATATTTTTCGTAGTCACTCAGGTCACAGGTAAATTTTTGCTCTAAAGCCTTATACCTCATTTATTTTCCTAATTCTACACCTTAACTCGTTCCAGTAAACAGTTCTAGTTTAGAATATTTGCCCCTTAGAATATGTAATTTCGTTTTGCTACCTAAACGCAGTCTGTTTTAGGGCTCTTTCAATTTAGAAGTTTCGTGTCGGACCGCTGCAGTGCGGAAGCCGTGCGTTTGTCGTATGTTGCACGGACGGTCATTTGTTTTCATACAAAGTACGCGGTGCGGCAACGGTGCGGTGTCGGTACCGAGAACGCACGACAATACAGCAACGTCGCAAGCTCCACGTGTTTATTTCGCTGTTGAATAGTACGGTGACTAGACGTGAGAGCTAATTTCATCGAATTTTCATGTTTATTATTTGCTTAAAATGGATGATATTAAACGTGGAAGATTTTATAAATGAAATTGAATTACGTCCTGCTATAATGATATAAGTTGTTTAATTGATGTACCTCAATGTTATCAGTAGTCTTTCTTCGGCTGATATAGTATGTCTGAATGTAGTTTCTTGCCGCTAAATTTTACTACCAACTATTCAAGTAATTCGTAGAAACATTCTCTAGACATTCTTTAGTTATTAAAAAAATGCTTGGATCTTGTTTTACCCTAGGGTTAAGATTATGGAAATCACCAAAATTACATGTTAATGGAAACATTGGTGATGCTCTTTTACGGGGGCTTCGCTTTTGTTTCTGTTTCTGTTTGATATATTCAACAAGAGCACTAACAGTAATGTTTCTTCGTCAGAGTCCATATCCAAGTGGCGCTCAGTTGTAATATGTACTGGCTATCAAGCCTAATGTGTTCTGTATTCTTTTTATAGTTTGAATTATGTCTTGTCAATATATGTCACTTCATTAAAATTATTGAGAAGTCAAACAATATTTTTATTCTATTCTATATTTACAACAATTCGTTATCAGCACGAATTTGATGAGCTGGTTTAGTTTATAAAGTGTCTAGCTATTAAAAATATAGAATAGCAATATACATTTTGTGAAATATGGATGGCAAAAATATGCGGCAGTCTTCTTTTCCTTTTTCGTGGCTCAGCCTAAGTAAACGAGAAGACTATGGTGAGTGGAAATTTAAGATTAAAATGTATCCTATGCACGAAAAGTTGTGGGAAACGATCTGTGGCTATCCCGATGGCGATCAAACCAGTAAAGAAACGAGAACTCGTAATGACCAGTTGGCCCTTGCCAAAATTTTTATGACCCTCAATGGAATGAAATTTTGAAATATATCTCAGCGAATTGACATGTGAACTGAATTTTATATGTATCACCGAACACTTTCTAAATGAATTATTGGCAAAACAATTTAATCTAAATAATTATAAAATGGCATCTTACAATACTAGAACTAAAAAGAACCGGGGAGGCTCTATGATTTTGACACTTCAGGATAGAAGGGTGGAGGAAATTCCTGTATGCAAACAACTGTATAAAACTGATAGTTTTGAAGTATGTGGAGTCATTGATGTCGAAACAAGTTTGTGTATTATTTGTTGCTACAGGACACCTACATACAGTAATTTTAATGACTTTCTGGATAGACTAGAAAAACTATTAGAGCATTTCCTCAACAAAAGATGTATTATATGTGGTGATTTTAACATTAATATTATGAGTGATGATAGCAGGCGCAATTCTTTCCTATCTTTAATAAGGTGCTATAACTTTAAATGCTTAGTAGATTCGCCTACTTTTCGACGAAATAAATCTGAGTCTTGTATAGATAATTTCCTAACTAACTTACCAGACAATCTTGTTGAGAGCACTAGTATTGATCACAATGGACTATCGGACGGGCACGCGGGATTATTGTGCAAATTACGGCTAGAAAAAGTTACATTTAAAAAACAGCCACAATATGTACGTTTTTGTAGAAGAAGCTATAGTGATAGCAACAGAAAAGACTTTAGGAAAAAGCTCTTCCAGATTGATTGGGGAACAGGTATTAACACATTTCTCAGTAAATTCAAGGAGCTACATTCTTCTACATTTAAGAAACGTTCTGTTAAAATTAATACAAAGAGAAATAGATCATCTACATGGATAACAAATGGTGTAAGGATAGCCAGTAAAATGAAGCGTTTTCTTAATACTATGGACAAGACACAATGTGAAAAGTCAGTTCTTGAATATCGTAACACTTATATTAAATTGTATCGAAAAGTAGTTAGTGCTGCAAAAAGGAAGCATATAAGAGATAAAATAGACAAAGCATCTGATTCTAATAAAGAAATATGGAATATAGTAAATATGAGAAGAAATGCGCAAAAAAAAATTGACAATGATCAATTTCTACTTAAAGTTAACGGTGTTGTTATTAGTAATGCTTTGGATGTTGCAAATATCTTTTCGGAGATATTCAATAGCTCTGCACGACTTAATACTTGTGGTCCTGCAATAACCCATGTAAGGAAATGCAAAAGTGCTTCTGAGGCTTGGCAGGCACTTGCAGCTGCATACGAAGATAAAAGTATGGGCAGAAGATTATCACTTGAGCGTAGATTATATCGTTTAGAATTAAAGGATTTTGATAACAATATTGAGGCATATATAGATGCAGTATTGGCTACGGCTCAAGACCTATCTGATATAGATAAAGATATCGAGGATGCTTCTCTTGCTGCAATAATATTAGGTGGTCTTACAGAGAGATATGTTCCGCTAATTATGACTTTGGAAAATTCTAATACTCCGATAACTACTGAATTTGTTAAAGGAAGATTGCTGAGTGAAGTTTCCAAACAAAATATTGAATTGAATAATATGAATAGTGCTTTGCGTACATTAGAACAGAGTACAAGTTCAACTCCAGCTACTAAGAGCTCACAGAAACATAAAAATAAGAAGAAGATAGTGTGTTATAACTGTAAACAGCCCGGTCATAAGTCACCGGACTGTCCTCACAAAAATAAGGACAATAAGGGAGCTTACGCCGTTACATTGTCTTCGGCACTGAATAGTCTTCCAAAGAAACAACGAGATATTTGGTACATTGATTCTGGAGCAACCAATCATATGACTTCTAGGGAAGATGTTTTGCAAAATGTCAAGAAGTTATATACAGAGACTAGTAAAGTTACAGTTGCAAATGGAGAAAAGGTAGACTGTACAGGAGTAGGTGAAGTCAAGTTTAGTACTAAAGATGGCATTGTAGGTACAATTTCTAATGTAGCAATTGTCCCAAAACTGAATTCGAACCTTATATCTGTGAAAAAGGCTGTAGATAAGGGTTTTACTGTAGTTTTTGATAAAGAGGTTGTAATTTCTATACAGATTTTTCTTGTACAGGTAATATAGTTTTACACGGTTCTATTCATGGAGGTTTATGTACTTTGGATTGTTCAATAGATACGTCTGAAGATTTGTCGGCCAATACTGTGCATTCTGGTTCATTAAAATATCACCTGTGGCATAAACGTCTCGGACATCTTTGTCGGTACGGTATAAATAAGCTTAAACAGGGACAAGCTATAGGACTGGAATACGACGAAGTATATAGAGAGCCTTGTGTAAGCTGTATTGAAGGTAAGTAAAGTAGGAAACCTTTTAAACCTATTGCTTGCAAAAAATCTACCTCTTTATTAGAAATTATTCATTCAGATATTAGCGGACCTATGTCTGAAGTTTCTTTTCAAGGAAACAGGTATGTAATTTTCTTTATAGATGATTATCACGTAGAGTATTTGCCTATTTTATGTTAACAAAGACAGAAGTGATGAGAAAGTTTTGCGAGTTTCAGTCTTATGTTGAGACTCAAACTGGGTCCAAAATTAAGATATTAAGGACGTACAATGGGTCTGAATATGTTAAAAAACAGTTTGAAGATTATTTGACTTCAAAAGGGATAGAAAATCAGACATCTGTTCCTTACAGTCCTCAGCAAAACGGTATCGCAGAAAGAACGAATCGTTCTATAATAGAAAAAGCTCGCTCAATGCTGGCGGGAAGTTCACTTTCTAAAGCCTATTGGCAAGATGCTGTCGACACAGCTGTATATTTGAAAAATAGAAGTCCTCACCTAGCATTAAAAACACACACACAACTTTTGAAAAATGGACAGGAAATAAGCCAAATATTTCCAATTTGCGTGTGTTTGGTTGTCGAGCGCTAGTTCAGATACCTTCCTGTCATAGGAAGAAGTTAGATCTGAAAGCTGCTCAGTATATTTTTGTTGGGTACACTAATGACCCAAATAGCTACATGTTTAGAGATGTTCTATATCCTAGAAGGTTAGTAAAGGCCAGAGATGTTACATTTTTTGAAGAATGTTTTACTGATATTAAATCTTCGTTGTCGGAAAGTGTAGAAACATGTTTGCCTTTACCCATAATATTATCGACTGAATCACACGAAGAATCTTCGCCAAGACAGGTTGAACCTGACTCGGTAGGAATTGAGCCTGTGGAAGATTCTAACCCTGATGATAATTTTTCTGATGCAGTTGATGATGATTCTCAAGATCATTCTAGACAGCAATTTCCAAATACTAGTAGAGAACAAGATGATACTGGTTGTAGATATCCTCTACGAAGTAGACTGCGTAATCTAAAAACGGAGCTAATTGATGCTGACGAACCTATTTGTTACGCTGATGCTCTGAATTCAGATCAACGCAATAATTGGATAAAAGCTATGAATGATGAATATCAAAGTTTAATTAAAAAGGGTACATGGGTTCTAGTAGATAAACCAAACAAAAAGATTATTCCTTGTAAGTGGGTTTACAAAATCAAAAGCGATGAACAAGGTAATCCAATAAAGTACAAAGCGAGATTGGTTGCAAAAGGTTTCAAACAAGTAGCAGGGGTTGATTATGACGAAACTTTCTCTCCTGTCGTGCGACGTTCATCTCTGCGAATGCTATTGGCATTGGCAGCGGAGATGAATCTAGATATACATCACTTGGATGTAGATACTGCATTTTTAAACGGAGATCTAGAAGAAGAAGTTTACATGTTTCAACCACAAGGTTTTAACACTGAAGATGAAAAGGTTTGTTTGCTAAAGAAATCCTTATATGGATTAAAACAAGCTCCACGAGCTTGGAATATAAAATTAAACAAAACTTTGTCTTCCTTGGGTTTTAAACAAACTCCTTCAGAACTCTGTGTATATACGAAACTTTTTGCTAAAGCTTTTGTCGTATTGGCAGTATACGTTGATGACATTTTAATTTTTCACAATAGTGACAAAATATTTGACAGTGTTAAAAATGATCTTAACAAATTTTTCTCTGTGAAAGATTTAGGTAAAATTAAATATTTTCTTGGCTTAAATGTGCAAAAATGTGGAAATACTGTTAAATTGAGTCAGCACAGCTATATACTCGATGTCTTATGGCAGTACAATATGTCTGATTGTGAATCTGCACAGACTCCATTGACTACAAATAAGTTGGTTCCTGCCGAACATTGTGAGTCAATATATCCATATCAGAGTTTGATTGGTAGTCTTATGTATATTGCAGTAAATTCTCGACCAGATATTTCATTTGCTGTTAGTTATCTGAGTCAGTTTAATACTAAGTTTGATAAGACGCACTGGTTAGCTGCAAAACACGTATTACAGTATTTGAAAGGGACTATCGATTATAGTATTTGTTACAAGAAGACTGGGTACTTGTTTTACAGACGCAGATTTTGCAAATGATTGCTCAGATCGTCGCTCATATACCGGTTTTTATACTGAGTTCGGAGGTCGGTTCGGAGGTCCTGTGTCGTGGGAGTCTAAGAAACAACCCACAGTAGCGCTTTCTTCCGCAGAAGCAGAGTACATGGCATTGAGTTCCTGTGCTAAAGAAGCCGTGTATTTACGTCGTTTCCTGTCAGAGATAAGTAATATTTCTAAGGCACAAGTAACAATTTATAATGATAGCCAAAGTGCACAAATGTTGGCCAAGAATCCAATTCATCACAATAGTACAAAACATATCGATATACGATTTCACTTTATTCGTGAAAAGATTTCAGATGGTACTATTCAATTGAAATACTTACCTACAGCCGATATGCCCGCTGATGGTTTAACCAAGCCTTTAAGGCATGTAGCTCATGATATTTGTGTGAAGGGCATTGGTTTAACTGTATAGTACCCAAATTAGGCTAATAGCCATTAAGTGGGCGTATGTTGTAATATGTACTGGCTATCAAGCCTAATGTGTTCTGTATTATTTTTATAGTTTGAATTATATTTTGTCAATATATGTCACTTCATTAAAATTATTGAGAAGTCAAACAATATTTTTATTCTAAATATTAAAATATTTACAACACGCTCATAGCGAGACTTGGCTTGCCTTTCGTAACAGATCGGCAAAGTTAAGCAACACTAGCACAGGTCGCCACTTGGACAGGTGACCAAGTGTGGCATTTGCATGTGAGCGCTGCCGCGCTTCGTAGTGCACGTAAAGCAGTAGATCTCGGTTCTTGTCTCAGGATAAGAATCTTTAGACCATGTCGGAGGCCTTCAGGCGGTCTGAAAACTCCGACACCAGAGTTGGCCACAAACTCACAAGAAAAATTAAAATGAAATGTCAGAGTCCATGGCCTAACTGCTGTCACATAAATTTAAAACATCACTAGCATACAAACGCACGGCAGTCAGATACGCCTTCAATTTAGGCATTTGATGTCGGACGGCTACCGTACTGCAGCGGGGCATTTATGGGCAAAAAACAAGTTTTCATAAATTTTCGTTGGCAGAAGAAAATAATAAACATTTGTGAAAAACAGCTTTCCAGTTAGCAAATTCGTTTTAACAGCATAACATACTCCTATAAGCTAAGTCGCGGCAGCGGATTATAACCAGCGGCACAGTAATAGTGCGTCAACCGTCCGACACGAAACGTCTAAATTGAAAGAGCCCTTAGTCTCATGTTTATTTATTTTTTTATGTTAATAGGCGGCAAACGAGCAGACGGATTGGCTGATGGTAAGCAATTACCGCCGCCCATGGACACAAGCAACACCACAGGAGTCACAAGTATGTTGCCGCCCCTTGGGGTTGGGAATGGGGATAGAATGAGGAGTGGGATGAGAGAGAAGGAATAGGGGATAGGGCCTCCGGCACTCTCACTCATCGAACAAAACGCAACAGTTTAGGTACCGTTACTGTTCGTCGATTTTCTGTGAGAGGGTAGTACTTCCCCGGTCGAGCCGGCCCATTCATGCTGAAATCAGCAAGGCTCTACTACCTATAAAAAAAATGAATCTATTGGTTGTCCAAATATATATTATAACACATACTGCTGATCTTTACTTCAAAGGTAAACAGGAATGCAATCACTTTTCAATAACTAAGACTTCAGTTAGACAGTAATTTGCGACGTTCGAGTCGTATGTCCTGAAGATGTTATAAAGTCAGATATTAGTAAAGACTATCTATTAAAGTATTTACTTGATTAGTAACGTTTGTAGTGCGCTTACTTACAAGAGTTCATAAAGGTATTTTATGAACTCGTGTAAGTAGAGCTCAATAGTTTGTCTTAGCTTGCCGTTCGTAATAGTTTGGCAAAGTTAAGCATCGCTTGCACGAGTCACCATTTGTATAGGTGACAGCATGTGGCACTTGCATCAATTTTTTGCATTGTTGTTTGTTTTGTTATCAGTTATCACTAGGTAAACATGTCTAGTATTGTGATGGTTAGTTGTGTTTGGCTTGTGTTTTGTACCCACTGTGTTGTACCTTTGTGATTCCCCGTAGAATATCAGTGCCAGCAAGTATAGTATTATGCTGAACGGGGTCCTATTACTGCCACGACCTGGTCTTGTATAGATGATAACGATATTTTATTTTTTTATTTTTTTTATTTACCTTCCTTACCTTCTTTTATTTTAATATGTATGTACTTGTGTCTGGTTGTGGCGGCAATAAATTATATTTAATTTCATTTTCATTTCATTTCATTTTTCATTCATTTCATTTCATTCATTTCATCAGTGCGCTACCGTGCTTCAGAGGGCACTTAAAGCTGTGGGTCTCGGTTTTAGTCTCAGAAAAAGTATCGTTTGGCCATGTTGGAAGCTTTAGGTGCTCTCAAAACTCCGACACAAGAATCAGCCAAACACTTACAGGAAAATAAAATTAGGAAAAATATCTAAGAAAGCTGACTTAAGTTTAATGAATAGCAATTAGGTATTTTACATAATTTTCAATCTCTCCAATAGTTCAATGTTTGCGTCAGTAGTAAGTTCTTGAGTGAACTCACTAGGACTGTAATGGAACACCAGAATGAGACTCATAAGTACATCTTAAAATATGAAGAAATTTCAAGAGTTGGTCGAGACAAATTAAAACAACTTATCTCATTATCCAACTCTAGTAATTACTGTTCCAGTTGTACAACTAAGTGTGCGGCTACACCTGCTGAATCAATAGAATTGAATGAACATGTATGTCAGTATAATACACAAAACAAACTACATCCAGTAAAGAATGACAATAAGAATGTAATAATTTTTTCAGACCAACTGGGAGTGGGTTTAGGTAGCTAAATTGATCATCACACTGAGCGACCAGTACAGAACTTTTGTTCACCTGGAACTCATTCTTGTACCCTAGTTGATAAGATTAAGAATGCCGACTTGAATGCACAAGCTACTGTCATCATATTGTATGGTGACAGCTCATTAGTCTCCAAAACAGTCTCATAGAATTAACAGACTTAATGATAGCTCCAAGCACAAAATAGGATGTAGCTTTATTATTTATTTATTTGTGCATTGCCTTATTCATATGCTCTCACAGATGACCAAAAACGGCAGATAGGTAAATTAAATTTATTATTATACAATAGGACATGTCATAGGGACAGTATTTTATTGTTTTACACTATTATTTTTATTAGTAATTTCTTTTTAACAAAAGATACTATGTATCTTTCTTATGTACATAGGCGACAACTTGATAAATTATTAGCATTTTTTTATATACTGACAGGAGTACTACTAGAGTACTTAGGAAATTGGTAGATAATAGTTATACCAATAGTAGTATTGACACATCTATTAGTTTAAACTATTAGATGAGACAACAGATAGGCATTCATGTGTTTTAAACTTAGTTCATCAAAACATACAAGGCCTATCTGGCAAATAATTAGAAATAGATTTATTTTGAAATAAACATAAGATTGATATCTTATGTATTATGGAACATTGGTTCCGAGGTGACCAATTAATATTTTAAAATCAACATTACTCAGTTTTAAGAGCATTCGTAAGAAAGAAGGCTATTCGTGATGGCTCTCTAATATATGTATGTAATAGTTTGAAATGTAAAGAACGTAAGAATATAGCTAAATTTTCTATCGAACGCACTGCTGAGATTTCTTGTGTTGAGCTTGAACAATATATAATAGTGTGTGTGTATCGACTACCACAAAGCGACTTCAATCAGTATTAAAGCATTATAGAGTATGTCTTAAAACACATAATTTCTAGTAGGAAGTCTATAATCGTATGTGGCGATTTTAATGTCAATTTGTTAGAAAATCACCAATTTGTACTAGATTAGTTAGCTTATTTAGTTCATTTTGTTCTCTGAACCAACCAGAATAACCTTACATTCTTCTACATGCTTAGATGATGTTTTTTGCAATTGTCTTTATTTAAGTAAGGCTGTTTTAACTGACTTGACATCGGATCACTGCGGGCAAAAGGTTGTAATTCCAACGAATATAACCCCTAAAGTACAAGAAATTTAATGTAGGCCAATGACTTCTGTTCGCCTCAAATACTTTAGTAATGATGTTGCTGCCAAAATCGCCAGTATTGACTTAACCGTTGATGATCTTGATGAATTATATAAATGCTTATTTAACACTTATAATGATGAGTACAATAAAAAATTTAAACAGAAGACGTTTGCAACGAGCATTAAAGTAAATTTTTGTGATTGGGCAACAGTAGGTACCTATATACAAAAGTAGAACTAGGTTGTATGATCTATATGGTATGAAGAAATACAATTTTAATCCTGCATTTATTCAATATGTTAGAAATTATTCAAAAGTTTTCAAGAGGACATTTGCTTTAGCCAAATCCTTATATTTAAGCAATCAAATCAAAGATTCAACTTGGAACATTATTAACAATGAGACTGGTCGAGCTAAATTGGTAGATAACAATTATGAATTAAATTTAATGGTGAAATTATTACTAGGAAAACTGATGTTGCTCAGACATTTAACAATTTCTTCATAAACATACCAGTGAACACAACCAGCTGTCTAGATTCATGTCCAAGCAAAGCAGAAATGTTGGTTAGGGGCAATGTGAATGAGTGTGATGTGCTTTTTGATTTTAAATATATTGACAGCAATGACATACTGAAGGTATTCAAGACACTTAACAATAAGAAATCTGTTGACTTATCTCTGTTAAACTTGTTCAACACATTATTTCTAGGTTAGCTCCATGTTTAGCTGCAATATTCAACAGATGCGTAGATACAGGGGTATTTCCTGATCTAATGAAACACAGTAAAGTAATACCATAATTCTAAAAGCGATCCAAGAGCAATCCTTGTAATTTTCGGCCAATTTCTATTTTGCCTGCTATTAGTAAAATTTTTAAGAAGATTATATTGCATCAATTAGAGAGCCACTTTCAAACAAATAATTTATTTCACAGTGAGCAGTATGGCTTCACTAAGGGTCGCTCCACCGTTGATACCGGTGTAACTTTGCTAAAGCATATTTTTAATGCTTGGGAAAACTTGAAGGATGCCATTGGTATTTTTTGTTACCTGTCAAAGGCGTTTGATTGTGTGGAACATAATACACTTTTACGTAAATTTAAACTTTATGGAATTAGAGATACCGCACTCAATCTTGTTGCCAGCTACCTTAGAGATAGACTTCAGTATGTAGATGTTAATAGGAGTAGGTCTCTGGGTTTGCCAGTAGGAATAGGCGTTCCACAGGGCTCTAAACGATAGCTCAATTCTAATAAATCAATGTTATCTTTATAAACATAAGGTTTATTCTTCGTTGCAAGTGTTCAAATGTGTCTTGTCACTTCGCGAACAAAACGTTAACGTCTCCTTTGTTATCACATGATACTTTTCTGTGAAGAGTGTCAACTTAGCCGTTCTTCGCTTTAACAATTTCAACTAGGCTTAAGGAGGTTCTTTGACGTACAATGTTCTCTAATGATAAAATTAATGGAAATGAAAGAGCGATTATATGATTAGGGTTTGTTACAAATGCAGTTCTCATAAATTGTCCTAATTTTAGCTTTATACAAATTAAAGTCACACGTATTTAAACAAAGTAAAACAAATTTTAAAAGATTTATATTATCGTGGGAAAGCACAACATTAATGAAGCGCTAATTTCGCGTAGGCGTTCAACCTCGAAATGTTATTGAACATAACAGAGCATGCATATATAATGTAATTACTATTTCATTAAAATATGAGTATCACGATGGTCCAGAGTTTGCGCTAATTTTACCGACGATTGTAAATCTACCATTTGGGATTCAAGTTTAACTTAACTTTCAGTAGCATAATGAAATTAACTGATGGACGCCAAAGCATTTTTGTATTACAAGTGTTTGCAAATACGACTGCCAAAATGTGAATTTTATACTTAGTAACTATTTAAGTAGATGTTTCTATCCACTATTTACACAAACAAAGGGCCCTACATGAAATCGAAAGATTTAGTGGATAAGTAAACATACTAAATACCACCGTTTGTATTTCAAGAAACATTTTAGTAATTTTCGTCTAAAATCTGAAAGGAAATGTTAACAACTTTATCTCATCTGCAATCCATAATTATGAGAAATTGTAATATTCATATACCTACATATTATCAAACCCTGTATTTAGCGTTTACAATCGCTCTTCATACTCCCGGGTATCCGGTTCATTCTCAAAGTAACAAAACGGCTCTAGAGCCGGATGTGCCGTGATAAAGAAACCGGATGACCATCTTTGGCTAACGAACAACTAGTAACGACCATCCAAAAACACTAGACCTCACCCCGCCGCACAGATGCTGCGTAATTTGCTGTTTATCAAGTACTAAGAGGGGCGGGGTAGCTCAATATGAACTGGTGAACTCAATATACATGCTAATAATAGACGTGTCAAAGTGACGTGGATGCAAACTTCCTTTGATACTTCACTCCCTTAAGGGTACTCAGCTCTATAATGCAAAAGTTATTCCAGAGTTCGAATATTTTATGGAAATAAAACACCATGTGAAGTGATAATGGAAAACTTTAGTGTAACTTCGGGGCGATAAATACGTCTGTAATCGACCGTTTTATTACTATTTGGTGAGAGTCTAAGACATAATCCTTAATAGGCAAATCGAAAGAACGATATGGCTTGGTGAATGTGATAAAGAGTGGTTTTCATTGTATTAAATTGATCATATTTTATGTCCATACCCTATTCGCTTTAACAGACTATTGTTTGCTTTTTTAAATAAAATGTAGCTCTATTTAACTGGTATTAGACATAAAATACTAATCCTGATTGTCTTTAAGTTAGACTAAAGGCCTACATCGGTGGTTTAATTATAATGAATCTTACTGCTGATTGAGGTTGAAAATATTATGAAGATTATATTCTTATAAATTGTAGAATCTTTAGTATTTATGTTTAGTTCTTAATAGTGCAAACCTAATACCACTTGCTCGGATAGTAAAAAAGTAGCGTATTTAAATATAACATGCTTTGCATGTTAATGTAACGAATGCTATAACTTTACACGATGTCATTAAACCCACAACATGAAAGTAAAATTTTATCTTAAGTCAACCGTTGTCCAAGTCAACAGGGATAAAAATACTTAAATAAAAAAAGAGTCCGCTTACTCTTTAGAAATAGTATTTGTATGCGAATTTGGCCTATAAACATTGTGAGATAAGGTCGACTTTAATGAGTGTCTATCATTAAGAAGTTTGCATACGGATGCAATTCATTACACGTAAGTACTGTGTTATGAAAATGGATTCCCTTGAGAAAAGAATCTGTAATTACCGAGCTATGTTGTGTTGGGGTTTATATGTTATGCCCTTAGAACATTGATTTTTATTAGAAGGATTTTAAAGCAATCTAATAAAACACTCAGAAGGAGATTTTATTTTTTATTCCTTGTGTCTCGTGCCTGTAAACTGAAAATGTGACATTGAAAATAAAGAGCAAATCGTCTTACAGTGAAACTGCAAGGGTTACTAATACTAGTTTATAAGCACTTGTCTTTTGTGTTTAAAAGATATTAGATGTAAACTAATGGGCATTTTATTATGAAGCTTTTCTTAAGTATCTGTTCTATAACATTATCTAGTTGTTCCAAATATTGAGTTGTAATAATAATTGTTGATTAAAATGGTACCTTGGATTCCTGCTTAGCAAATTTCCTTTTTCTGGGTCGTATTTGAGGCATATTTTCCAATATTCATCAATACCAAACTCCGTGCCTTCCATGGCGACTGCTGTTAAACCTAGCTATACAGGTAATACAGTGGAGGAAATGAGAAAAGGATTAAAAATATATTCGTCAATTATAGTTTGTTACTAGTAGTGAGTAATAATTGACTTCTTGTTTTTATTTCAAAATCTTTTTCTATGCACAATTTATTTTAAAATCATTTTCTATGCACAGCAAGTAATAACAATATCAATATGTAATACATAAATATAATAGCACCACAACAAAAGGTAAAGAAAAACAAATCGGCTTATAAATTAAGATGACAAAGAATTGGTCGCAGCTGTTTGTAGAAATTGTGAACGTTTAATAATAATAATAATAAAGTGAAATTCGTGAAATATTAATATTTCACGAATTTCACTTCATTCAAATTGTAATAATATATCGCATCTAAATTAGTATATAAAACTCAAGCAAAAGAAGGAAATATTTGGTAAAAACCACCATAAATAAACAAATAAAGAAAAAGTGAAGAGATGACAGCCGTCACAACAAATATGACACGTCAACCACTAACAATAACAATATTTACGAAAATAAAATGGAAGATATTAGCACTCTAGTATGTTGACGAGAGCCAGGAGCAAGAGAGCACGACCAACACCTCCGGGCCCGTCGCTGAGCTCCGCCTCGCAGCCGTCGGTACCTACGCCGACAACACCGACGGCTGCAGTTGCGTCGAGCTCCAGCGACGAGTATTTCTCTCCGCCGTCGACACCGTCACCTGCGCGGCGGCGTGGGAGAGGCCGGCCACCAGCGTGCTTGGGACCTCGGGGCCCACCGGCCCCAAACAGGGTCCTCGCTGCCGGTGGTAATGTGCAGCGCATGAAGTGGACGACATTAATAAACGAACATGTCATGCGCGCATATTTTGGGGCGACAGAGGGGGGCACTAACCTCACTGCGTACCGTAGTCGCATGCTGTCTTTGTTTCAGGCCTTGGAACCAAGCATCAACGTCACGGCTCAACGACTATCGGATCAGGTACGGGTTATCCAGCGCAGTGGCAAGTTGGATAATGCCGTGCTTGATAGGATTCGCTCAGAGTACTTACCCTCGAGCCATGCCACCCCCGTCCAGCCTACACAGACATCAGCACTGACCGCACCGCCAATAGGCGGTAGTGCCGTCAGGGAGGAGGATGACATGGTTGATAATGTAAGTACCCAGTGCAATGAGGAGGTAAAGGACGCTTTGGAATGTGCTATTAGGGACTACCGGTACACTCCACTAGGTATCAGGCCTCGTCTACCGAGGTTGCCTATGCATAGGCGAAATATAGCGCTGATAAGTGCTCTTGACTCGTTATTATCAAATTATTTAGATAATAGTGAGGATCTCGGTGATACGCATTCAATCTTGTACTGTACCGCCGTGGCGGCTTGTCGTATAGCTGGTGTTAAGTTTCCTGAAACTGATACCGTTGTACGACAAAGGTCTGCTGTACCGGCGTGGCAGTGCAGGATTGAGCGGCGTATTGCCGAGGCAAGGGCACTTATTGGCAAGCTGATCTGTTTTAGGGAGGGGAATACACGCCCTAGGGTAATGCGCTTTGTGAAACGGGCTTTTTCGGGGACTAACATTAGTCCTCAAGATTATATAGCCCGGGTCACGGAGCGCATTGACTACCTAAAACAGAAAGTCTATGCATGGGCAAACCGAATTCGTAGGTTTAAGAAACGTGTGGACCGGTACATCATTAATAGTGCATTCCAGAGGGACCAAAGGTGGGTATATAGAAGTTGGGAACGACCAGATCAATGTGTGACTAATGTGCAGCGGCCAGATGCGGACGCCACAGGCATGTTCTGGCGTAGCATCTGGTCGATGCCCATTGGTCATAACGAAGGTGATTGGATGCGAGACATCGAACGTGCATGCGAACATATTCCCGAAATGGAATGCGTGGCCATTTCTAGCCAGGACGTTTCACAAGCAGTCCGTCCATTATCTAATTGGAAATCTCCAGGATTGGACGGACTGCACAATTTCTGGCTGAAATGGCTACGTAGTTCGCATGAACGTTTGGCATCTCAATTCCAATCAGCCTTGGAATCTGGATCGTTGCCAACCTTTATGACGACTGGAATTACCCACCTGCTCCATAAGACTGGCAGTACTAGCGAGCCCGGCAATTATAGGCCGATTACGTGTTTACCATCGGTCTATAAACTTCTTACATCTATTCTGAGAGCTAAAATAGCTAAACATGTCGAAGACAACTTAATTATGTCAGCCTCTCAGAATGGATGTAAGAGGGGGGCTCGTGGTACTAAGGAGCTCCTCCTCATTGACATGGCCATTAGCCAACAAGTTCGCCGTAACCGAAAGGATCTGGCGGCATGTTGGATAGATTATAAGAAGGCGTATGACTCCGTGCCGCATACATGGCTTTTGAGGGTGTTGGAGTTGTATAAAGTAAATACAACTCTACGCACCTTCTTAAAGTCATGTATGGGGCAATGGAATACGACTCTTTGCTATCCAGGATGCCGAAGGATCCAGGAGGACGGCGAACGTATTAAAATTGAGCGGGGAATTTTTCAGGGCGACAGTCTGAGTCCCCTTTGGTTTTGCCTAGCCATTAACCCTCTCAGTACTTTACTGGAGGGTTCAAGGTTAGGCTACAGGTTAAAGAGAAGTGGTCAGGTCATATCTCACCTGTTTTTCATGGATGACCTGAAGTTATTTGCCCACTCTGATGCCCAATTGATAGATTTACTAAAAGTAACCCAAAACTTTAGTAAGTCAATCAATATGGAGTTCGGTGTGGATAAATGTGCTGTCATTCATGTGAAGCAGGGAAGGATGGTGGAATCTGAAGGGATCCAACTCTCAGATTCCATTAACCTAAGAACGCTTCTCTTGACTGATACCTATAAGTACTTGGGTATGTCACAGGCTTTAAGTATCAATGAAGCCGTCATGAAGCAATCGTTGCAAGAGCGTTTCTTTGGCCGCCTGAATAAAGTACTGAAAAGTCTTTTATCAGGTGGCAACAAGGTACGTGCTTGCAACGGTTGGGTCATGCCACTTCTTGTATACTCCTTTGGCATACTCAAGTGGACTCAGTCTGAATTGGACGCCCTGGACAGAAGAGTCCGCACATTGTTGACGGCATATCGTATGCATCATCCACGTTCATCCGTGATGAGGTTGTACATCCCGCGGAAGTGTGGGGGTCGTGGCTTTCTGAATGTCAAGACCCTACACAACCGCGAGGTGTGCAATCTCAGAGAATATTTTCTCCGGGCGAACGTGGACATGCATCGAGATGTTGTCGCAGTGGACAATGGACTCACCCCGCTCAAGTTGGCTAAGGAGAACTGGCGCATACCTGTAGTACTCAGTACTGATGATCGCAAGCGTGTGTGGCAGAGCAAGGAGCTTCATGGCAGGTTCCATCGGGCTCTGTATGGACCCGATGTAGACTTATTAGCCTCGGTGAACTGGCTACGCTTCGGTGACCTCTTTGGGGAAACCGAAGGGTTTGTTTGTGCAATTGCTGACGAAGTTATCAAGACGAATAACTACCGGAAATATATCCTGAGGGATGGCACTACCGATATTTGCCGTGCGTGTCACCAGCCTGGTGAATCCCTCAGGCATATTGTTTCCGGTTGTTCACGTCTTGCTAACGGCGAGTACTTGCACAGACATAACCAAGTAGCCAGAATCATTCACCAGCAACTTGCTCTGAAATAGAAACTTGTAGACATCGAGGTACCGTACTACAGGTATGTGGCAGAGCCAGTTCTCGAAAATGGCCATGCCACATTGTACTGGGATCGATCTATCGTCACAGACAGGACTGTTGTAGCCAACAAACCTGATATTGTGGTGATAGATCGATCAGAGCGCCTCGCAATAATTGTTGATGTCACCATTCCCCATGACGAGAATCTCGTGAAAGCCGAGAAAGATAAACAGATTAAATATCTGGACTTGGCTCACGAGATTGTCGACATGTGGGATGTGGACTCGGCAATTATTGTGCCGATAGTTGTGACGGTTAATGGTCTAATAGCCAAGAGCCTCGATCGTCACCTTAAGAGGCTCGCGTTGGGTGCTTGGGTCAAGGGTCTGATGCAAAAGGCAGTTCTTCTCGACACGGCACGTATTGTGAGGAAGTTCCTGTCTCTGGAGCCCTAACCACTGGCAGCTTGGACCCTGTGCCCGATGCTGGTGGGACCCCACGGTTAATTTTATATTTTTAAATGTGTTTTTTTTTTAGTGAATGATATATTTAAAAATGTAATTTTAATTTGAAAAATAGGAAATAAATATAATAATAATAATAATAAAGCTTTATTTAATTCCATATAGGCCTGCTAACATTACAGTACATGCTGATTAATAAAAAGGATACTTAAAATTAAATCAAAATTAAACCAAATTCAAATTAAAATCAAACCAAATTTAAATTAAATCAGAATAAAATTAACATCAGGTTAAAAATTAATTAAAAAGATAATTAAAATTAGATTAAAATTAAATTAAAATTAAATCGAAATCAAATCAAAATTAAATCAAAAATAAATCAAAATTAAATCAAAATCAAACTAAAATCAAATCAAAATTAAATAAAAAATAAATTAAAATTAAATCAAAATTAAAATTAAATAAAATTAAAATTACATTCAAATTAAAATTAAATCAAAATTAAATTAAATTAAAATTAAATCAAAATCAAATCAAAATTAAAATAAAATAAAATAAAATAAAGGATTTATAAATAATAACAATAACATTGTAGTATGTTAGATAAGATTAATTCATGCTAAAAGGTTTTATATTTTATTGTGGCTTATATGGACCCCCTTCGGGTAAAAGCCTCCTCCAAGGACTTCCATCTTTCTTTGGCTAGAGCCAAGGATAACCAATTTTCTCCTGCTACTTTTGTCAATTCATCGGTCCACCTAGCGCATGGGCGACCCCTAACCCTACGACCCGCAGGGCCTTGCCATTTCACAACTCTAATTGTCCACCTGTCGTCGTTGTAACGGGCTATATGTCCCGCCCATCTCCATTTCATTTTCAGTGAGAGAGTTAAAGCGTCGGTTAATTTAGTTTTGTTGCGAATGTGCTTATTTTTAATCTTATCTCTTAATTTTATACCTAATAAGCTTCTTTCCATTCTCCTTTGTGTTGTTTGTATTTTGCTCATAGTTTTTTGGTCGAAAGTCCAAGTTTGAGAGCCGTAGGTAAGACATGGTAAGATCACTGAATCCATAACTATTTTCTTTATTGACGGTGTGAGTTTTGATTTGAATATTTCCTTGTGTGCCCAGTATTTCTTCCAGGTTATTGATATTCTACGATCTAATTCTTCCATGTTTCTATTTTTTCTAAAAGAAATCTGTTTACCCAAGTAAACGTAGCTTTCTACAAACTCCAGGGGGGTGTTGTTTACAAAGATGGTAGCTATGTCGTGATTAGTAATTATTTTCGTTTTATCAAGAATCATTTCTAGACCGACCTTGATGCTAGCTCCGTGTAGATCGCTAATCATGTCATTCAGTTGTGCAGAGCTCTCGGATAGCAGAATTATGTCGTCGGCGAAACGGAGATGACTTAGGTATTTGCCGTTTATGTTTAATCCCTTCGTTGACCATTGCAAGTTCTTCATTAGGTGTTGTAGTACGGCTATGAATAGTTTTGGTGAGAGCGGGTCGCCCTGTCTCCCTCTGTTTATATTAATTTTTGTGCCCATTCTGTCCAGTTTTATTCTACTTGTGCTTTCCACATATAAGTTTTTCAAAATGTTTATGTACTTCTCTTCAATGTTTATTGACTCTAAAGCTTCCCAGATACTATCGTGCGATATAGTGTCGAAAGCTTTTTTGTAGTCAATGAACGCTACATATAAAGGTCTGCGAAATTCTGAGTATTTTTCGATAACTTGGTCTAGAACTTGGATGTGGTCATGAGTACTGAAACCTGCTCTGAAGCCCGCTTGTTCTATCGGCTGATGGGCGTCAATCTCTGGGGATATTCTTGCGAGCAGACAGGAGGCAAACAATTTGTAAAGGCAGGACATTAGGCTAATTGGACGATAATTACCTATGTCCATTGGGTCTCCTTTTTTATATAACAAGATTATTTCTGATTCCGTCCAAGAATGTGGCACGGCTTCTTCTTCTAAAATTTTGTTAAATAATATAGTTATAGGCTCCAATATTAAGTTTCTAGCGATTTTAATATATTCGTTTGAAATGCCATCTTGACCTGAGCTTTTTTCAAATTTGAGCTTTGTAATTTGAGTTGAGATTTCAAGTTCAGAAAATACAGGAGTTGAGGATGTATTCTTAGTCTGGTTAGTGATTTTCCTGTGATGCGTACAATTAGACTGGCTGTAGAGGTTCGCATAGAACTCTGTAGCAACAGTTATGATATCCATCCGGGTAGAAGCTTTCTTCGAGTTCGAGTGGAGACTTGTGATCCAGTTTTTTGTTCTATTTAATTCTTTAAACGCCTTTTTTGCTGATCTTGATTTGTCAATATTTTTCTTTATAGTATTTACTCTGTGTGTGTCGTAGCATCTCTTTATTTCTTTGTTCGTAGTTTTGTAGAGCATTTTCAATTGTTCTTTTTCGTTCTTGTTTAATTTAGGTTTATTTTGTTAATTATTGAGTTCTTTCATTAGTTCTAGTGCTTTATCAGATAATATTCTATGTTTTTTGTTTATTTTAAATTTTTTATGCTGTTTGATATAGAGTGCTCGATCTTCTGGCAGTATTCGTTGGTTTTGAGGTAAGAGCTTGTCGATATAAGTTCGGGTATATAAGTTTTCAGGTTTGCGAGGTAAGTATCTTGCTCCTTCAGTGTTTTTAGTGTGTGTGATGGATTGGAAAAGTTGCGTCTATTTCTTTTCATTGCTTTCAAGTTTAATGTAGCTCTCAGCATTCTGTGATCTGAACCGAAGGGTACCGATGACAGGACCTCGTACTTGAAAATAAGTTTTGGTTTTGTTGTCATGATATAATCGATTTCATTTTTTGTATTTTTGTCCGGAGATATCCACGTCCATCTCCTATTTGCCTTCAACTTGAACATGGTATTTGTAATTTTTAAATTGTTTTCGTGTGCATACTCAATCAGTCTCTCTCCACGTATGCTTCTAGTTCCGTGGCCGTATTGCCCAGTCACTCTGTGTTCGTGTTGCTTCGGCTTTCCAATTTGAGCGTTGAAGTCACCCATGGAGATTATGTTATCAGTTGAGATAGAGTCGTGAGCTTTAGCTAGATCTTCGTAAAATGTGTCGATATCTTCCTGCGATGAGCTTTCAGTAGGGGCATGCACTTGTATGATGGCAAAAGGGATGTTATCCAGAGTAATTTCCAATATACACACTCTATCAGATATACCGGTGAAGTTTGTAATGTATGTCTTATACTTTTTCTTAACTAAAAATCCCACACCTAATTGTCCTTTTGTTTTATCTAGGTAGTACATAACATAATCGTCGTCTTCGATAATATTTTCCCCTATTCGACGTATCTCGCACAGGCCCAGTATATCATGGTTGATGTTTTTTAACGCTGCTTTTAACTCAATCAGTTTTGTTGCAGACGAGAGCGATCGAACATTGAAGGTGCAGATGTTGTATTTGTTTATATTCTTTGATTTCCTTGGAGGGTTTTGGTCGTGATCTCCCGCGGTGACCAGCCGTGTTGGGAGATTGGGGGTGGGTAGAAGGTCCAGCTGTGGTTGCTATACGATGTTGCTATGCGACGTTTGCTTCGAGTAGTTATTACTAGTGTCTGTCTGAGTGAGGACTAGTTTTGGTTTTTGTATAATGTAATCTTTCATGTTAGATACTTTATTTTTCTTCTGTGGTTGTCTAGTATCACTGCTAACGGATTGGCTGCTGTGGCTAGTTATCTCCGGAGATTCTGACAAGTTCCTCTTAGATAGCTGGTTGTTCTTAGGGCTTTTATTTTTTTGCTGTACGATAAGTTTGTCGTATTTGACGAAGGCAGTGTTGCCAGCTTCCCTTTCTTTCAGCAGTTGGGCTTGTAGTTCTCTGCGCTTGTTGAGGACATCTATGGGATAATCTTCCTTTATATAGTATTGTGTGTTTTGTAGTAACTTTTTGTTTGTTTGGATCTTGATTTTAAGGCCCATAGTATTAAACGTTATGATAACCGGCCTAGGTTTTTCGCCTTTCTTTCCTACTCTTCTGACAGCTTCAATGTTGTTATTATCGCATGAGACGTTAAAATACGTATTTATTATGGTTATGATTTTGTTTTCTAATTCTTCATAAGATTTTTCTTTATCTTCAACTCCAAACAATACTAAATTCTTGCGTCTGGTATGACGTTCCAAGAAATTAATTTTCTTACTCTGTTCTTCTAATTTTGTTTCCAAAACAATATTTGTTAATTCTAGGCATTTAAACTTTTCGTTAATATTATTGTTAATAGTGTTTTTTATATCCTCATTCATCTCTGCCATTTCTTGTTTATTTTGTGCAACGTTTTGTTGCAAGTCCAACAACATACTTTTAATTTCTTCCATACTGTTGCAAATATGACACTTTGCGCCCTCTTTTGATATTTTTACGTACTGTTTTGTTACTTTAGATAGATCGAACGAAGATCAAACTTGCGATGAATATAACAGTAAGTGGTGTCGGGTATTTTCGCTAGATGGCGGTGGCAGTGATTTTCCAGTATGATCTATTGGTGAGTTGCACTTTTTAGGTTGTAATAAAAGTGGTTTTTGTTGTTTGTCACTATAAACTGCTTTGTTCGGAATGCAAAGTTCACTTGCCCTGTCGACAGTCGTATCTTGCACTTATTACCACCTTAAATTCACTCTCGAGTTCATTTTTACTGGTACTTGTTGTGAGTAATTTTTTGCACTTTTCCAAGGTTTCACTCCGTAAATGTAGTGTTCTGCATGTTTTACACGTAAGTCTATGCACTGGTTTTGAAATGTAACTGTTTTTATATTGTTTACGCACTTAATTATTTTTAAAACTGATTATAAATAGGACTACGATGTCAGCAGTGGCACTGTCTATAACAATATCAATATGTAATACATAAATATAATAGCACCACAACAAAAGGTAAAGAAAAACAAATCGGCTTATAAATTAAGATGACAAAGAATTGGTCGCAGCTGTTTGTAAAAATTGTGAACGTTTAGCAGGGACTTATAAGGTGAG
This sequence comes from Euclidia mi, assembly GCA_944739405.2. Lineage (NCBI taxonomy): Eukaryota > Metazoa > Arthropoda > Insecta > Lepidoptera > Erebidae > Euclidia > Euclidia mi. The sequence goes on along the minus strand of OX123186.2, from coordinate 43,864,225 downwards.
TGTTCATCTATAAATTTCAATTTGTGATAAAATCTAAAAGGAATCTTCAGAAATAAATAAAGTAATCTAATCTTTATAGACTCACGCCTCTATTCCTGAAGGGGTAGGCAGAGGTGTAATATTACACCCACAACTTGCCATGTAATTTCTTTAGGTCCCACGTAATAGGGGGCTAGCCTATCTAATCAGCTAAGGAATAATTTCGAGAATAAACTTAGATAAATATATTAGGTAAAGGACTCTGTATACTATTTCTTGAGCTAAAGTTCGCTTGTTATAAACACCAGCTGCATTTATCCATACTAGTATAAGCAAAAATCAAATCTCTTGATTTTTAATTTTTGCTTATACCTACTAGTATGATTCAAAGCTACGTCGGCTATCTCGGCTGGTCGCCACGCTATTTTGTGTTTGTTTGGTCACAGCAAATAGTAATTACTGGACAGCTTCTTTTTTCGTAAGTACCTAAAATCTCTTTAAATATAAGTGCCTGTATCTCAGGTTTTTTGTCCTTAAAAGCACGTGGGAATACTCTAATGGTAATCAATTAGGCTCTTAGTACTCTAAATAATTTCTAGCAATCTCCATAAAAAAGTAATATTGGACAAGCTTATTTTTTGTAAAATAGAGCAATCCATTAGTGAAAAATATGTGTGTATTTAGCCATAGACTCACGCCTGTTTCCCCGAAGGGGTAGGTAGAGGCATATTAAACGCCCACTTTTCGCCAGTGTTTTGATCCCACGTAATAGGTGGCGAGCCTATTGCCGCTTATCGGGATATTTTGTTTGCCAGAGCCTCGTCCGTTGATCGGCAGGTGCACCACTTGCAGGTGAGGTTGGCTTGGGACCCTAAGTTCTTGGTGGGAACCCTATGCACCCACCCTATGTGTGTATTTGTTAGTAATATATAGGAATATCAGATTCCATCTAGATAAATAAATAAGCAAACCCCTTAAAGTTGCAGGTGAGTGCAGTTGAATATATATTATATAATGTACATTACATGGAAGCAGAATAAACAGCCAGAAGAACCACCTACTTCACACATCTCGGATGAAATCGCAGCTTCAAACTTGAATGTAGATAGTTTATCTAAACTTTTTATCCGATTGGCATCATAAAGGCTCCTTATAATTTGGAAAATGATGACTGAGTACCCAGGACATTATGACATACAAATCTATAACTACTTATATTATAAAGCTTAAAAGGTTGTTTGTTTGCTTAGCTTAGAGCAGTAGCCCTAAATAATACGGCTGTAATTGCTTCCTCAGCTACTTGTATTATTATATGCATGGACGTACTTTATTGAAGTATTTACAATACGTATAGATAAGGGACGACAATGATAAAAAAACATTTTTATTTGTTTATTTCCATTCAAAAGTTCACTTGCTCCAACGCAACCTTTTAGTCCTACAACCTACTTGCAACTCTGGCTTCACAAATAGGTACGTAGGTATATTACTTACTGGTTGAAGTTATAGATGCTGGCAGGAAAAATTCCGAATCATTCCCCTCGAATACTTCGGAAGTATTCCGAAATATTCCGAAACTTTGGGAATATTTCAACTGTCAAAAAAAAAACCAGCAAAATCGACCTTACTAACTATTTTGCGCTTGGAAGTTGTAAATTATATTATCTTTGCTTGCAAGGTTTACCTTTATTTGTTTTTTTACCTGGGCTTTTACACGCGTTAAGTAGATAGGTAATGATTAATACCTACCTATGCGACCCGCGAATACTCGCGATGCGTACAGAGCTACATACAAACTAACCAAAAACATAGGTAGGTAACCCTTTTTCAAAAAACAAATCAGATATGCTAGGCCTGGTTTTTTATTCCACAACTAACATTTATAAAAATAGCATTCGATTTCGAAATAGGTAGGTACCTACCTTAACATAAAAGTACTTATAAAAATCCTGTTAATCGCAGGCTAACATATCTACCTATAAAAACATCAACATATACTTATTCAATCCCATTTATAATAAAAACCCACCATACCACACACAAACACGTTTATTCCCATTGAATTATTCGGGCGAAATATTCGGCGGAAACATTCGATTGCGGGGTACGAATCTTTCTCGCGGGGGGAATACTTCACCGGGGAGCATCTCCCCTCTTACCGCACCCCGCACCGCCACCATCGCCTGCACCACGCACGACTCGTGGCAGTCGGGCGCGCGCGGCGCGGCGCCAGCGCGGAGGCACCGGCCGGCGCACAGAGGGGGCGGCGGCAATCGACGATCGATGCAAAATACGATTTTTCAGCAAAATAAAAATATTAATTAAATTCGTTTTGAATAATTCTGATTTAAAGAAACTTTCCCAGAAGTATTCCGGAATTATTCCGAATTTTTCAGAAGTTTTGCAACTATAGTTGAAGTAAACCTTTGGACATACCTGATGTCCACTGAAGGTAAAATAATGTTCACAGTTTACTTAACTCGATAAAAATATTCAGAAAGTCTGGCAAGTTAACGAATTTATATGGAGATCTGCAGTTGCAATGGCGAGTAAGATATAAAATAAACACGAAAACAACATTTACCTCAAAATTTTTGTTCGATATTGCTAGTGAAAAAATTTCTTACAAAGATGTTTTGCATTCAGCCCGTTCAAAATATAATGATCGTAAATCTGGAAGGCAACAAAAGATAAGTATAAAAACATTAGGACTATTGAAGAGGAAATAATCAAAGGATGGACCCAGCCCAACCCGTGGGAAATTACACATGAAAGGCAAACCAAAATGTCTTGCGAATTAATCTGTCTGTATCCGCATTTCTGTCCCATCGAGTCATTTAATTGAGTGGAAATACAGAACGTTTGGGGTCGTGTTACAATTTAATATAAATTGAGTGAACACGTGTTTATAAAGTGCAGACTATTTATTTAATATGAGAAAGCTAATGTATTGGTGCAAAAATATGAGAGGTATTATAATAATATGGTCCGAGTATGACGGGATCTTACGCTAAGTTTTTATAAAGGTGGAATAGAACCGACCTCCATGCGATCACACAGATTATACATCCCTAGAACTACTAAATGGTTCTGTTCGTGTTACCTGTTTCTTCTAATTGATTAGAAGAAAAATTTATTAAACTTCTGAAGAAATTTCGACTTCACATAAATCGAAACTCAGTCTGTCTAAATCTGTGATACAGTAGTAGGAATGAAGATAAAATTAGACCCAAAAAATCAAATAAAAGGTATTGGATATCTTTTAAGAACTAGATATAACTTAACTTTCACCTTTTCATATACATAGACTCACGCCTGTTTCCCGAAGGGGTAGGCAGAGGCATATTAAACGCCCACTTTTCGCCAGTGTTTTGATCCCACGTAATAGGTGGCGAGCCTATTGCCGCTTATTGGGACATTTTGTTTGCCAGAGCTTCGTCCGTTGATCGGCAGGTGCACCACTTGCAGGTGAGGTTGGCTTGGGACCCTAAGTTCTTGGTGGAAACCCTATGCACCCTTAATGTAACCCATGTCAATGAATAACGCAAGAACGCATAATGTAGGAACATGGTATGTGGTATTAATAATATCTTCGAGGAAATAAATCATTCGAACGATAGTTCTTTTATATTCTAAAAACAGACCAGTACTATTGAATTGATTGTAGGTACTGCATGGGCACTGCTTTTCGAAATTATTCATGAAAAAAAATTACAAAACACTGAAGTCAATGAAAGAAATTTCTCTTACGATTCTCATTGATATATATGTGCAGACATCTATAGCCCCAACTAATTAAAAGAAGCTGATTACTTTTACCATTGTGCATTACTAGCTACAGCCAATACTTCATTTAAAACCAACTTCTACAAAGTTGCTAATGAGAACCAGTACCTCTTTAGTTTACCTAAAAAGTTTCAATTCAAGTTCAGACCCAAGTTTTGAATTTAACTTGTACTTTAGCTAACAGACAACACATGTCTGTGTTTGCCTTAATCCTTACAAGGCCGTGTTTAAACTTAAAGTGAAAGAGTTTTTACTTGAATTAACTTATAAAATTATAAATGAACGATTTTATCACAAATTAATGTCTGCTCGGCACGGCTCAACTAAAGAAAACAATCCACGCACAAAATAGTAAGCTTCATCATCATCAAATGCATTGCATTGCATTCAAAAAGATCAGACAATCGCTCTGTATAGAACTTAATATTCTGTCAAACGTGCTTAGAATACAAAAGCAGGAGCTGATTCTTAAAAAAAATATATAGTCTGTAACGTTGTCCCTACTTAGGGTGTGTTTAAATGAGAAACGTGGTTAAATGTTACAATAAAAATTGATTTAATTCTCAATTAAATTGAGACATCATTTAGCAAGCGAAAAAATTACTAGTAAAGTGATACTAAAATATATACACAAGGTCGCGTGATGCGGCGATGGATGAGGGATTTGTTGAGGGTCCGCCTGCCGGTGGTCGCTCAGGAGTAGCAGCCGATGTACTTAGCTTTTTCTTTCGTGCCGATGTCGTCGAATGCAGCCAAAGAGGATGTGCGCCGCCAGCGCCTCAGCTTTTATAGCAGCGGGAGGCCGGAGGCGTCGATGACATGAGTGGGAGAAGTGAGCGCGACGTCACAGTGACGTCACACACTCCCCCCATTAGGCCAGAATTTTCCATCCGGGAAAATTCTGTGGCTGGTGGATGGAGGCAGCATTCCGGGACCCTGTAACAGATGAGTGGTGGTTTCAGTAAGCTAAGTACAAGCAACTACTAACCCTGGAAGAAAAGAAAAACCCAAGTATAACCCTCGGCCATTCATACGTCACCAAGCATTGAACGTTCCTATTAGCTGACATTCATCACATTCAAAAGGCCTACACACAATCATACGCATGAACAAGCCAACATTCATTCACGATGCGAGTCGCATTCATTATAATACACGACGCCCGAAGAGGTATTATACGTGATACGGGCTTTATAAGTGAAATTAATTGAAAATGTATAAGTCGTAAACCAATATTACGATCTTACTATATTACGATACTACAATCATACGATTAGTTGGCAATATCACAAACAAATTGCTCATTAACAAGGTAGATGCAATATTGCAAGGACAATTTGTGTTCATTTAAAATGGAATAACAATGAAAGTTTGAACCGGTGAACACGTGAGTCATCACTGCGCGCTTGGCGCCGACCGCATTCCATTGACGCGAGTCATTATCTAGTTTCTGTACACGACACAATTAATTAATGACAATTGCACAATTCTTAGTAAAATGTAATGAATAATACACCATCGAAGGAGAACGTCGAAGGTATAGACACACCATAGTTAAAAAACACACAAAAAAAAATATTCGCAGCAAGATGTAATGTATAGTACATCGTCGAAGGAGACGATCGACGACATAGTATACACTACCATAGTTAAAAAACACACAAAAAAAAATATTCAAAGCAAGATGTAATGTATAGTACATCGTCGAAGGAGACGATTGACGACATAGTATACACTACCATACTTAAAAACCCAAAAAAAAACACAATCGAGAATCGAACCACAGACCGATCCGACAACAACCTTTTAGCCACTGAGCCATAAGGGAAAAAAATATTTTATTATATTTCGATCAGTCATTACCAAAGCTATATGTAACAAGATATTTGGGTACATGATTTAGCTGTAATTGGGAGTTAAAGATTTTTGTACACTATTTGCAACCAAGTGTTAAGTTATTTTAGTGATTAGATCATTAGTGATGAGCATTAATCATTACATTTTTAAATTTTGTAGTGAGTTAATTTAAGATCTTTTATATGGCAATCACCAAGAGAAACATATCTGATATTTATATAGTTATGTGAAATTAGATAGTTGGATAATTAGTTAGATAAATAAAAAGATTGTGCAACAATATTAAGTTTGGAAAACCTCTTCGACAATTTATAACAGTAATATTTATTCATGTTTTATGTTAGCATGTTTATATAAATCGTTAACACAACAATGCGTTATCTTGTGACTTGTGAGCTTCAACTCGAAAACAATAGCACTATTGTTGGCCTTCACAAATAATTATGTAGGTAATTATAACTTCGCATACATATGCGTCTTAAATTGTTGTTAATGACACTGTACCCAATCGTTTATAAACACATTTATGCTATAATAGAATAAGATGTAATTATTTTATTCAGCTTTTAGGTTAAAATAAACGACGGTGAAATACGAAATGGTATTATCGTTAACTTGTAAATCAATTAATTTGCTTTAGTTATTAAAGTATATAAATTATTGATTTATGTAGAAATACCCACATTAGTTATTTAAGTATTGAAATTATTTATTTAATTTGTATGTAAACAGCCACTTTAGTTATTTAATGAGGTATAAATATTATTTATTGATTCATATGTAAATAGCCACTTAGTTATTCAAGAATAGAAGTTATTGATTAAATTTATGTGCAAATACCCACTTTAGTTAAAGTTAGTTTAATTCAATTAAGTTTGATAAATTCAGTTTGATATAATAACATTTGCGTAAACAAAAGAACACATTACAACCAGCACTTAAACTGGTTTAGTAAAACCAGATGCATAGCATTTAGTAAAAAGGAAACAAGTTACACATTGATAATTAAGTATTTTACCGGCTGTCAACGGCTTGATTTTATCATTTATTTATCATTATATGTTTTATATATTTCAATAGAAACCAGACCTTGAAAGAACAATCCTAGCGACAGAAAACATTACAAAAAAATATAATTCAATAATTGCGACGCAGGAATTTAATGTTTGAGTTCACAATGAACAGTAAATGCATAAATAGATGCATTTTCAAACAACATACTGATAGGCAGTAACAAGGAGATAAAATCGAAGGCCAAAAACAACGATTGTAGCATAATAAACATTTGAAAAAACGAACAACTAATAATTCTACGATGTTATTCGTATTTATATACCAAATAGACAATGATTAAATTTGTTCATTATTGTTAGTGAGCAACCTGCATGTGACACGTGTACATTTTATTAATAAATGACGCGGAATTCTAGCTAAATACCTAGTATATAATACGCTAGCATCTTTAGGTACGTTCATTCTCAGCCAGTCCAACTATAATAAGTAAACGTGGCATAACAAAGATGCAACTTTCTTAGTAAGAAGGAAAAGAATAGTTAATTTTAAAAGATAATCGCCGTAGTAGGCGGCAAAAGTATTTAATAATAGCTACTATATAGAAATATATTTGTATCGTCGTACAAATTCACTAGCAGAAGGTTATAGTAGAAAAATGAGAAGAAATGAAAAAGAGAAGGGTGTGAATTCGTTCCATAAGTCAGCCAAAGCAGATTATTAGCAATAATTACCAGCAGCAATCAATTACCGTAGTGGCATTTAAAAAAGCTAATCGCGAAGCATACGATCAACGAAGTCGACCTTAGCACGTCGTTAGAGGACGTGAGGCCTAATCGCAATACAAAGAATGCGATCAAAGAATGTGACCACAGCGAGTCATTTAGTTGACACGTGGTCGCAAGCAAAACGATTATAACTTGTTACTTATGCGGTTGATACAAAATTAATTATCACACGCGGCAACAGTAATAGTTATAATATAAAAATGCTTACCATGCATAGTAAGACAAAATTTGTCTGTTGTGACCGGCGCAACACCAAAACCGACCTTCCGTGCACAACAGAACAAAAAGAGAAAATGTCTATTGTGATCGGCACAACACCACCGACTTCCCGAGCACAATAGAACAAGCAAAAAGAAACAATATATGTCACTAAAATAATTACACACTGCTTTGGAACGACTTCACACATACACAGTTAAAAAAAATAAAAAAAAGACTCACCGGGCAGCGGATTCTCAACAAAACCCTACCTATAATATTCCCGTGGGCGCCACTGTAACGTTGGATCGCCTTTGGGTTTGTTAAAATGAGAAACGTGGTTAAATGTTACAATAAAAATTGATTTAATTCTCAATTAAATTGAGACATCATTTAGCAAGCGAAAAAAATACTAGTAAAGTGTTATTAAAAAAGATATACACAGGGTCGCGTGATTCGGCGATGGATGAGGGATTTGTTGAGGGTCCGCCTGCCGATGGTCGCTCAGGAGTAGCAGCCGATGTACTTAGCTTTTTCTTTCGTGCCGATGTCGTCGAATGCAGCCAAAGAGGACGTGCGCCGCCAGCGCCTCAGCTTTTATAGCAGCGGGAGGCCGGAGGCGTCGATGACATGAGTGGGAGAAGTGAGCGCAACGTCACAGTGACGTCACAAGTCATAAAAAGAAATATGTAAGCCCACTTTTTAAGAACAAACTTTCGATTCAGTTGTATTTAGTATTGTTCAGAACTCGCCCTAGACAAACTGGGAATTGTTTGTAGGCACAGTGGGAGCTAATTTATATTCATCCAGTTGTTCTAAGGCAATCAACTGTCTGACATATATTACTGAGATTCTCAGCGATGACAAATTACAATGTACAATTACCTGCATCTTCACTGATGTCAGGCCTTGAACTAAGTTAGGGAAATACAAACAAAACTAAGGTGGCCACGATAGATTGAATGAATTATCCACTTAGCTGTTCCTCCAAACTTGATGTCTTCAGGACACGAGGGCACGAGGCACGTTCACAGGATTCACAATTACAGTTTTACAAATGTCAATGTTCAATTCAACTTTTGCCGGGCAAACCAAAGGCGGCAGTTTATAAGATTTCACAATACAATTCGCGAAGCTGGTTTAACTATGTGCTTTCAAAAAAGGCGATGATTTTTCGAGACGATATTGTGTTAATTTTTCAAGGCAAGAACAAAGAATCATGTGTCATCTTACAGTGTGACCAGAGTCAAAAAATTACAATAGACAAAAAAATGATGCCAACCAATATTCTCGATTTAACTTAACATAGACAATATTGCTATTTCAAATATCCACCCGCCCCGGACCAGTCTACCGGTCCGCTAATCAGTTGGTAGACGTGACAACGTTGCAACCGCTCTCCTCAAAATCGAACCGTCCAACAAGACCTCAGTAAATCAGGGAACTCCATCTGCCCCAGTTACCAAAGGAAGAATGCGCCCCCTATACCATCTGAGTGGCGGTAGGTTAGCCTCCTTCATCAAAACGAGGTCTCCAATTTTGGGTGGATCGGTCTTGTCGGTCCACTTAACGCGTTGCTAGAGTATGTGCAAATATCCAAAATTTCAGCGTTTCCAAAAGCTCTGAGTAATCTGGCGTACCAATTCAAAACGCGAGAGACGTTTATGTCTCGTATCAATATTAGGGTACTCAGGCAAGGCGACAAGTGGGTGACCAATCAAAAAATGGCCCCGCGTAAAGGCTTCCAAATCATTCGGATGTGAGGAGATCGGGCACAATGGCCTAGAGTTCAAAACGGCCTGAATCTTACAAAACACAGTTGCGAGTTCCTCAAATGTAAGGACTGATTCACCAATTGTCCTGTGCAAGTTTGTCTTGGCCAATTTTACAGCGGCCTCAAATATACCACCCCAGTGTGGACAATTTGGTGGAGAAAACAACCAATTTATCCCACGTCGGGCCAGCTTATTGCCTATATCAGCCTTGTTGGTTTCAAGGAAATTAACTACGTCGTTCAAATAATTATAAGTGCTCTTGAAGTTAGTGAAGCGAGGAGACCATTTCTAAGTGTACGGCCTTTGTAAGTGGCAAACGAAGACACACAAGTAGGTCTTAACAGTCTTGCTGTTTCGAAGTGTTGAAGTTTTCACCAAAAAGGGACCAGCGAAGTCCGTGCCAACACCGTTAAACGTCCTGCTCTCTATTACGCCATCTGCCGATAAGTCTTCCATCAAGGGCTGCATGGTAGAAGCCTTGAGATTATAGCAAACGATGCAGCGAAAGACTACACGGAGTGTAGTCTTTTGCTGCATCCCTTGCTATAATCCCTTGCTATTCTTCGGGCAGACAAAATCCAAAACTCGCGTTGCATAATGGCCAACAGAGCAATAAAACAAGCATGCGATTTTTTAAGGTGACGGTCAGTTACCAAAAACATACCAAATGACCGTCCTTAGGTAACAACAGGGGGTGACGTGCCCCGTAAGGGAGGTTGGCGTTCTTGAGACGCCCTCCAACGCGCAAGAGACCCGTATAGTCCAAAAAGGGGTTCAATTTAGATACAGCACCCGAAAATTTCGATTTCCCTGACTTAAGGATAGCAATCTCCTTCTCAAAGTGCGCCAATTGCACAGAACGAATCAAAAAGGTGAGGGACTCCTGTCGTTCCTGTGGTGGAAGAAACGGTGTCAGTCGTTTCTGGTGTGGGTGCCTAAAAATAAAAACAAGACGCTTTATCCAAGCAGTAACACCTAACAACTTGTCAAGGGCGCTGTAACGATTTAACAAAAAACCGGAATCGAAGGCGCATTTCACCTTCTTAAGAGCGAGTGTTCGTAGACCCAGCAAGTTGGAAGTATTCAAAACTGGCGTTTGAGGCCAATCAATTTCTGGTCGACTCAACCATTCCGGATTAGTTTGATAGGCCATTAGCTGTGGTGGGGACCACAGCGAATGGCCTATCAAACTAGGCATCAAGCATTCGCGCAAGGCACAATCAGCGGGGTTGAGCTCGACTGGCACGTGTCTCCAAACAAGCGTGACTTCAGATTTTTGTATTTGGGAAACGCGATTAGCGACAAATACTTCCAAAGTGTAAACGAACGCCTTGAACCAACACAGAACCATTTGGCTATCTGTCCAGGCGTAGGTCCTATTAATACAAATTGTTTTACCCAAAGTGTTAGACACGTGATTCAACAATCGCACGAGTAGGGCTGCTCCCGAGAGCTCCAATTTCGGAATGGTCAGAGATGTCCAAAGGGGTGCAACCTTGCTCTTCGCCATGATCAGGGAAACCCTCACCTGATCTGAGGCACTGACTGTGCGCAAGTACACCAAGGCCGCGTGACCACGTTCCCAAGCATCACAAAAACCGTGAAGGGTTGCCTTGTACTTCACGGGAGGAAGGATGGGACGAGGCAAGGAGATCTCATTGACGGCAGGAAGTGAGGATACAAATGAGGTCCATTCCTCAACCAGGATACCGCGTAGAGGTTCGTCCCAAATCAATCCTGCTGTCCAAAGCTTCTGCAAGAAGCATTTTGCCCAAAATATGACAGGACAAATCCAACCGTTCGGATCAAAGGTTCTCGTTACAGTAGACAAGAAGAGACGTTTAGTCCAAGAACAAGGCAATTTCAACTACGCACTCTACGTTGTATGTAAAGAAGTCTTGGACTGGTCTGTACTGAACTCCAAGAACAGCCATCATGGTGGGGTTGTCAACAATATCAAATAAATGTGGATCTTGCTGATGATCCTCGGGTAAGCCTTCTAAAAGCGCTGGTGAGTTGGAGATCCATTTGCGCAAATCATAACCAGCGGAGGCCCAGCTATCAATTCGTCCCGCAAAAGGATCGCCTCGTCCGCTGTGGAGGCGCATGAACAAATGTCATCCACGTAAATATCATCCTTCAGGATGGCAGAGGCTTGTAGGAAACGTAAGCCTTCGCGGTCTGCGAGCTGCCAAAGAGACTGTATTGCCAAGTAGGGGCTCGACCTTAGCCCATACGTATTGGTATTGAGCTCATAGACGACCATGGGATCCCGAGGATTCCCTCTCCAAAGGATCAGCTGGAAACAAAGATCATCTGGGTGGATAATCAGACGATTATCCACCCAGATGATCGTCTATATGATGAAAATGATGTTTAGGCAGACGCCTAAACATCCTTTTGATGTTGGCCACAAAGACAACCTGATGTCGTCGGAAGCTGGTGATGACGTCACAAAGGTCCTTGATCAACTTGGGACCAGAATACAAGTACTGGTTCAAGGATACGCCTGTAGAAGTCTACGCAGAACCATCAAACACCGTACGCAGCTTGCCAGTTGATGGCTTCAATACCGCATGATGCGGGAGAAAGTAGTGCTCCACCGAACGCCAATCCAAATTTGACACGGTCATGTGTCCCAATTGTTTATATTCTCTCATGAACTCAATATACTTCTGTCTGAGCTCAAGATCACAACCCATGCGGTGCTCCATAGCCAACAATCTCTTTTCGGCTAAAGGTCGTGACTCACCAAGCGGAGGCCGAACAGACAGAAAGGGTAGATTCGTAATGATCTGACCAGAACGGAGTCGACCAGTGTTGTTCTGGAAGAACAACTCGCACTCCTCATGTTCTAGATTCAAACGAGCAGCTTGAGGGAGCTCCTCTACCTCCCAAAACCTCTGAACCGCATCAGAGAGAGCGAAGCCTACCGCCAACAAATTATCAAGTTCGGGTGGAGGGGGTTCCTTAAGTACAGGTCCCATCAAAGCAAATCAAAATATGGTCGGGATGGCAGTCAAACCATTGGGCACCAAGACGCGTTTGCCACCAATCAAAATCCCACCGAGGACATCAGAGCCCATCAACAAATCGATTTGTCCCGGTGTGTCAAATTTGGGGTCTGCTAGTTCCAATCCCAATGTCAAATTCACCACAGCAGCGGGTAGTTGTTTCTGTGGATGCATAACCAAAATATTCTTCAGCACAATAGCCGAGGTTTTAATCCTCGGGTGTGAAGATTCAACAGGGGCAAACAAAACCTTAACTTGGCCTTCAACAGAAGATGCTACGTCACTTATTCCCCGTAAACAATTTGGAAAGGAACCCATATTTAATTTGACCCGTGTACCAAATAAGTGGAAACAATGCAACTTTGTGAACCTGTGTCCAATATAGCGCAGACAACAACAGTGGCCCCCGTGCAACCGTTGGTAGAATAATGGTCTCAATGGGGGAGGTTCGAGTTATAGGGCAGGAATCAATGACCTATTGTTGCCTGGGCGGCGACCGTTGGCCAGGACCAGGCAAGTCAAAATGAGGGTGCGGTCTGAAGTCCTCAAAGGCGCGGGTGATTCGAGCTTCTGTGGGGGGTCATAATGACGCACCCGCCCATAACGAGGTGGGTGCGACTCAAGGCGGGGACGCTCCGCCAAAGGACAGCAGTCATGGTGCTGGTGACGCTGTACAATCGCACATTCTGGTGCGCGAGAGAGAGGAGGCGTGCGTACTGTTATAACCGAATTTAGTTAAAGGGAAATGCAATGTAAGCATATTATAATTAATATATAAGCCATTACCGCCATGCGGCCAGTTAGTTAGCACACAGTTATCATCCAGTTCGCATCATTCATCTACCGCGCTAACATCCTACATCTCGCGGTCGCGAAAACTTGAGTTCGGTCTAGATTTAGTCAATGTAATTTCGGGTGTAATTAATAAACTTTTTGCAGCTGTGAAAAATAGTTTTTTTTTAAAACTCGCTACGTACTACGCGCAAAACATTGGTGTCAGAAGTGGGATGCTGTTGGCTTTCTGGATCCGTATTCAGACCGCAGCATCTGAACAGTGCGTAGTGAAAGTGTACTAGCAGCGCAAGGTCGACGATCAGCCTCCGCTCTCATAGCGTGAGCCCGCATCACACCAGATAGAGGATAAGTCTCAGCCCCTCGCAGCGTGAGCCACCATCGATACACGCAAGTACACCCCCTTAGCCGACTGTCAGCCTCCGCTTTATAGCGTGAGCCAGCGCTTACCCTTGCAGCCTTGACCTTGACTAGAGTGTAGCCGACCGTCAGCCTCCGCTATTAAGCGTGAGCCGGCGCCGCACCGATCGAGACCGTTCCCAAAACCTTTACTGAGCTTTGAAAACCCTCTGGGTGTAAACCAGCTCGACGTCTTCAATTGCAGGGTGATATCCGCACCCTATGATGCAGCTAACTCACCTTATTCTCTTCGTCTTCATGTGGAACACGAAATCATCATCAACGTAAGTCTTATACTTATTTCCAAACTCTTTGTTTTGTGTTGTGTTTGTGCAGTGTTTTGTGATAAAAGCAGAGCATTCTAAAAAGCGTGTGCGTCATCTCGTAACTTCTAAAAGGGAAATCTAATTATAAGCACGTATTTTAAATTGATCTTGTAATAAATATTATTTTCTATATCTTATAAACTAAATCTTATAAACTAAATCTTATATCCTAATTATTATATTAGTAATCAATCTATCCTAAGGTCATATCTACTAAATCTTAAAGTTATCTAAATATTTGTTAAGCACTCACCATTTATGACGGATTCCGAATATTCAGTAAAATCTGAAAAAGATATTAAAAAGCCTACAAAAATGGCTAATGCCACAACGCTGAATTTCCTTACTAAATTTATTAAACCATATGATGGTAAAAGAGAGACTCTCCCCGCATTCCTCACAAACTGTGACAATGCCATTTCACTCGCCTCTGACGAACAGCAGACTATTTTATGTAAATTTATCATTTCCCAATTGGAAGGTAAGGCGCAAGTAGCGTGTTCTTTAAAAACTTTTAATAACTGGTCAGAACTTAAAGATTTTCTAAAACAAAACTTTAGCGAGAAGAAACATTCTACACATCTCTTGTCCGACCTTCAAAATTGCAAGCAAAACTTGCCGTCGGAAACTGTCTCACAATACTCTTTGCGAATTGAATCATGCTTAACGCGTTTGTTATCAGATGTGCATTTCTCCTGTGATAAAAAGGATGAATTAGTTGGTAGAGTCGCCGGTATCGAAGACTTGGCACTCAACACTTTCCTAATGGGTCTAAATCCGAGTTTTTCGCATATAGTTCGATGTCGTAACCCTAAAACGCTAAACGAGGCCGTCACACATGCTATTGAGGAAGAAAAATTATTTAACGCTTCCAAATTTTCCTTAAAATCGCCAAAACATGTTCGACCTGTAACAAACAAGGTCACTTGTCTTCTGAATGTTTTCGGAATAAAAACAAAAACGTGAAATCTTATAATACGAATTTTACTAATCCTAATACTTATCAAAATCGTTTTCCCATGCAAACTCAATCGTCCCAAAATCCTAATAATTTCCCACGGAAAATCTGCGCATATTGCAAAAATCCCGGTCATTTGATAACCGAGTGTCGCAAACGGCAGTACAATAATCAACGCCGTAATATACAACAACCTGATACTCAGGCACAGAGTAGTGATACGCGCAGAGGCAACGCTAATGTAAACTTTTGCCATACGAATGATATGGCCGTGAACCACTCAGACGCTAATGAAACATTAGCCTCTGAACCTTTAAACCAAATCGGATTCTGAGTGCGTGTCTATCGGAATCCACAGCGTTTAAAAATGACACGATTCTTTCTAAATCTTATTCACCTCAGTTCCAAAACAAGAATCTGAGTCATACCAAATCTTATGATAATACTATATCTTATCCTAAATCGTATATATGGGCGCTGTATTGATTTTAGTGAATGAATGTTGAAATAATAAATATCTATATAAATGTAAATGTAATAAAAAGGAACTATATTTGATATTTACGGTCGTTGTATTGATTTAGTGATTTAATGTTGTGTTGATATAAATGCAATATCTAAAGGAGTAATGTATTTGATACTATTGTAACGAGCAAAGATTAAATAAACAAATGAATATAAATTCATTTAATATTTTATTTAGACACATCTGTATTTATTTGATTAATATATTTAAATAGACTATTTTATAACATCAAACGGGAATATGAACTGCCATCTTAAATAATTTGTTTATGAATCATTCCTCTTTATTAACCCTTTATTTGGCAAAGGTTTTGTTTGTATATATTCATTATTTTTTTCACATATATCGCGTCTAATACGTGTCAAATACATCTAAAAAATGCAAAAAAAATCATACATATATAGTTTTGGAAATATAGCATGTGCATTTAAATGCACATTGCCAGCTTCGTCGAAAAAAAAAACGTGTGCATTTAAATGCACATTGCCATGTGTAGACGAAATTGAAATGCGACTTATTTAAGATGAAACAACGATTTATTAAAAAAAAACTACTAGTAACGAGATCAAATATGAGCAATAAAGACAACAACATAATTGTCTATGACCTTTTAGGTCCTTTTAAACACTAAAAAACATCTTTAAGTACTACAAATGTTGTAAACACACAAAATACTATTAATAATGAGAGATTAGTAATCAAACATGTAAACAATGAAATTTATTATTATTATTTTGTATGATAATCATAAAAACAATAACGACCATATACCAAACAAAGCCTCACGTTGCATTTTACACATATTAATTTAGTCTGACTTTTATGCAATTCTTGGATCTGCCTTTATTTGTAATGATGGCAAGTGTCCAAACTGGTCATATCTGCCGTAGTCAGACGTCTGCGGTGTAGTTAATTTCGAACCTCTGGACGTATTCGAAAACTTCTTAGTTCTTTGAAAGGTGGTGAGATCATTACTTATGGCACATCGAAAGTCTTTTAGTTTCATTACATCTTTGGTTTCGAAACGACTTGGGCAAAAGATCCACGATCTTTTTTTTTAGGTTTTTATCAGTCGGTAGGTAGTTTGGCTGCAGTTCCTGTTTTGCCTGATAGTCCCTAAAGCAAAAATACCGTAGATAAACATTTCTCAAATGTTCCAGAAATTTTACTGAAGTGAATAAATTGTCGAAGTATGGCACTGAACATGCATAATGAAGTTCATTTTCATAAGAACTACTTTTTTCTAGGTCGGAACTAGCTGCAGACTTTGGTACCAACGCCAAAATTCTCGAAGTCCTTGTAGAAGGCTAGAAAATAAAGAAATATAAAAAATAAACAGCTAATAGAAAGAAATAATTTAACTGAAATTCATAATGTTCTTTTAAAAACAATGTCCTTCAAACTGGCAATGTATCTATAAATGCACACAGCCTAGTGTTGTTAGGTCTGTTAATAGTTGGCAATGTGCATTTAAAGACACATGCAAGATCAAATGAAAAATTTTCCGAATAGACTATTTCAAATTGAAAAAATCTATATTTAATTCACAAGACTGTATATTTAGGTACTGTTTTTATCACTTTTTTATTCAATTTCGTTAATAAATAATATGATTTCAATCGATTTTTACCTTATAGGCAGTAGACGCAAGCGCACGCTCCACCATCTTGCGATATACTGCGTACACCAAGTGTCGCCAGTGCTCAGTAATATTTTTTTATGTCAAATAAGGGCATTTCATGGCTGAATGAGTAGAAAATAAACAAAAAAATTACTTAATTTTGCTTGTAGAATATTTAAAAAAAAGTGTGCATTTAAATGCACATCGTCAAGTTTAGGGTTAATATATCATTCTATATAAATAAATAAATTGTCATATCATATTTAAAAATCATGTGTGATTTAATAACATGTAATTCTGTTTAATTTATTTTAAAATATGTTTGTTTATGGAAGTACCTTGTTTTATATAAATAAGGCAAATATTGTTAACGAGGGCGCAGTCGTTTGGAGTATTTGAAAGTGTCAACATCTCTTGTGTATACACTAATATAACATAATACAGTATTTCAAAAAGTGTTGCGAAGTTATTACTCCATAGATATGGATTCCGAATACCCGTTCCGTGAAGCCACGACGACATATACTAAATCTTATGATAATGCTAAATCTTATACCAAATCTTATGATAATTCTAAATCTTATGCTAAATCCTATGATAATACGAAATCTTATACTAAATCTTATGATAATGCTAAATCTTATGATAATACGAAATCTTATGCTAAATCTTACGATAATTCTAAATCTTATGCTAAATCATACGATAATGCTAAATCTTATGCTCAATCTTATGATAATACGAAATCGTATACTAAACCTTACGATAATTCTATATCTTATGCTAAATCTTATGATAATCCTAAATCTTATGACATTACTAAATCTTATACTAAATCTTATGATTGTACTAAATCTCATAATGATACCAAATCTTATACTATTTCTAAATCTTGCACGGAACCGTGTAGTAATCGTAACTTACCTTTTAAGAATAGTGATGGTAACTCGGAAAGCAAACTTACCTCTTATCCGCCAGATGATTTGTCACCGTCACGCCTGAAATGTTCTAAATCTCATCAGAATGATATACCAATTTACGAAATGAATTCGTTTATTAAAAAGGTAACACTTCCACATGTTTTCTTATTTACTAAGCATACTACCAGGTCACTTGTTCTATTAATCGACACTGGTTCTAGCATTTCTTTAGTTAAAGAAGAAAGTCTTTATAAAAAGCCTCAACTATCCTCAGAAATAGTGCGACTTAAAGGAATCAATGATAGTGGTACGTTTTGTCAAACATTAGGCACCTTCCAAATGCAAGTTTACTTATCTTTGGAAGTATATTCTTATAAATTTAACGTCGTAAAGAATGATGTTAGCCTCGATTATGATGGCATAATAGGCACAGATCTTCTAGGTCATCTTAAAGCAGTCATAGACTATGACAAGGAATGTTTAATAATTCAAAATCATACTTTACCTTTACGTTTCAAGTTGCCAATTTACAAAATCCCAGCTCGTTCTGAAGCTGTAATTGAATGTGGAGTGTCAAACAATAGTGATGAGTTACCTTTTCTTAAAGAAGCCTTAGTTCTCAACCATAAGATTTCTGAAGGCGTTTATGTCGCGAATTGCGTCGTTACCTTAAAGCCAAATCGTAGAGTTAATATTTCTGTTCTAAATACTACTGAATCCGAGATCGAAATAAATAACTATTCCGTTAATGTTACACGTATGGAAAATAACTTCACAGAGTGTCTGACAACTTCAGACATTGAGACTATAAATAAAGCCTCACTTCCTGTCATTGATAGACATAATCAAGTTCTAAATCAAATTCGAACCTCTCACCTAAATCCAGAAGAAAAAGCAACTCTGTTAGACTGTTGTTCTCAATTAACAGACGTTTTTCATCTTGAAGGTGAACCTCTCACCTGTACTAGCACAATCAATCACTCTATAAACACAGGGAATGCCGCCCCAATCCACGTAAAGTCTTACCGTTTTCCAGAGTGCCACAAAGAAGAAGTAGACAGTCAAATAACCAAAATGCTCGAACAAAATATCATACGCCCGTCTCAATCACCATGGAGCGCCCCTGTATGGGTTGTCCCGAAGAAGGCAGACGCCTCGGGGAAACGAAAATGGCGTATAGTTATCGATTATCGTCGCCTTAACGACGTCACGGTGTCCGAGATCTATCCTATACCGTTAATAACAGATATTCTTGACCAACTAGGGCATTCTAAGTACTTTACGACCTTAGATCTTGTAAGTGGTTTCCACCAAATTTCTTTAAATCCTGCTGACGCAGCAAAAACAGGATTCACGATTGTAGGCACAAATGAAACGTCTGGTCATTACGAATTTACCCGAATGCCTTTTGGCTTAAAAAATGCACCTAGCACCTTCCAACGCCTTATGAATACAGTTCTATCTGGTCTCCAAGGATTACACTGCTATATTTATTTAGACGATTGTATTTTGTACTCGCCAGATCTCCCTAGTCACATTGAAAAGCAAAAATTAGTCCTTGAAAGGTTCCGTCAACATAATCTAAAATTGCAACCAGATAAGTGCGAGTTCTTACGCCGCCAAGTTACTTATCTCGGTCATGTCATCACCGATAAAGGTGTCTCACCCAACCCAGACAAGGTAAAGGCCATCGA
Organism: Euclidia mi; assembly: GCA_944739405.2. Classification (NCBI taxonomy): domain Eukaryota; kingdom Metazoa; phylum Arthropoda; class Insecta; order Lepidoptera; family Erebidae; genus Euclidia; species Euclidia mi. The sequence continues at coordinate 43,844,581 of OX123186.2, read as the reverse complement.
AGGTCTTCCAACTCCTAAAAACCCCAAGGACATAAAATCCTTCCTAGGTCTAGTCGGTTATTACCGCAGATTCATAGAAAACTTCTCGAAGATCACAAAACCACTTACCTCTCTTTTAAAGAAAGATGTCGCTTTCCATTGGACGCAAGAACAAGAACTTGCATTCCAAACTCTAAAACATAAATTAGTCTCAGCACCTCTCCTTCAATATCCTGATTATTCAAAACCTTTTATACTTACCACTGACGCATCTAACTACGCCGTTGGAGCCATTCTTTCCCAAGGTGAAATCGGCAAAGATAAGCCGATAGCCTATGCGTCACGAACCCTAAGCAAAGCAGAAGGAAACTATTCCACTACGGAAAAAGAACTTCTAGCTATTCTTTTTGGCGTTAAGACGTTCCGTCCCTATTTATATGGCTACCAATTCAAAATCGTTACCGATCACAGACCCTTAGTTTGGTTGTTCAACGTTAAAGATCCAGGTAGTCGTCTTATACGGTGGCGCCTGAAACTAGAAGAATATAACTATGAAATAGTGTACAAACAAGGCAGATTAAATTCTAATGTCGATACCTTATCTAGGTACCCCGTAAACGCGTTAACCTCTAATTCTAATTTAAATAAATCAACTTATGAACAATATTTTAAAAAGCAATTCTTAAAAACTGCATCTTATAACGATACAATCATAGAAGAGCATCAATCACTTCATTTAGCCAAACAAAAATATATAGCATGTCCGATGTCTCTGGACTTCGACTACTCTATGCCGCATTGCGAGCAATTGTTATCACTCATCGAAAATGCTGACGAGTTAAAAGCCCGTGAAAGTGAACTTGAAACTGTTCACATTGTAGATTCTAATAATAGAACATTTTATTTTCTTTTTACGAAAACACATCATTACGATGAAACTAGTTATAGAATTATTTATAAATTACTTATGGAATTGCGTAACAAAATCTTATCTAACGAAAACTACAAAAAAGAATTAGCTATATCGGATTTTTCGGAGCCATTTACTAAATTAGTTTGTGACGTCGTGCCCCGGCGCTCGCGAGCCTCGCTACGAGTGACGCACAGCAGTGGGGAGCCCCGCTCGCCCCCTCCCGCTCGCCGGCCTTATATATACCGGGGACACACGTGGTTTGGCCCTTTTTGCTCCGGGACAACACGACCAAAGCAGAGTACCCCATCTGAAGACCTGTTAAGTACCAACCTACCACCACGCCCTGGATAATTGTCTCGTCGGCTAATCTCAAGTGTCAGTTTTTTTGTGTAATTAAAGCCATTGTGTAACTGGAATATAACGCGAGTTTAAACTTTCCTGGTGATATTTTTTATTTATTTCCCGTAAGACAACCTAATTATCTCTCTTTAATTGCTCGGCGAGTGATCGATCCCGGCTACCCCGTGGAAATCAATCACTCGTGCGACAAGTTTACATTAAGATCTATAATATGATATCTTACATTTTTCACGGCACCCAAATCAAAATACATATATATATAAATCAAATAATATATCCAACTCCCGCTGAGGTCCCTAATATTCTAAAAGAAAATCACGGTACCACTATTGCTGGTCACCCAGGTGTTAAAAGAATGTATAATAGGATAAAAGCAGCCTACTATTGGAAATCGATGCGTTCCGATATCGAACGATTTGTTAAAGACTGTAGATTATGTCAAATAAATAAACCTTACGCTCTTCGAATAAAGCCCCTATGGTAATTACCTCCTCGAGTACCAAGCCCTTTGAAAGATTAGCCTTAGATATCGTTGGTACTCTGCCCGAAGCTGGCCTTCAAAAGTTGTTATCAAACATGTTAAAGTCGCTGTCAAATATGCATACCTAAAGTACACTTATGATCTTAGGAATGTTTCCGAGTTTCAAGTACCAATGATGCTGACATAGTAAAGAAATGACATAGAGTGAAGTGATATTGTCTTCATGTCTTCAAGCAATATTGGAAACTGCACCGGAGTATCGTAGCGGTAGCCCCTAGAAAGCAGCATCTGGGTAATAGTCTCATCTAGCCTTGTAGCGAGGACCATAGCGTGGCCCGGCATTACCTACTAGAGGGGAGTGCATTAAGATGTGGGGTTTGGACGTAATCATGGATACAGTGCCACTTAAATGGCTCTTATTTCATTTATGTTCATTGATTCTATATTAATCGCTAAAATTGTGTCAGTGGTGCTCGACCTGGCTTCTGTTGTATAACAGAAGCGCGTTGCAAGAATCGGAAAGAACTCGTTACAGTCGATTGACAATCTTAGTAGTCGTTGCGTTCGCGTAGACAAAAGTAAATCAATTTGTTCAACTGTAACTTACTAGTATCAGTAGTATCAGTCCATGCGCGATTTACATTTAAGCAGTTTCAGCTTATGTTGGTGGCAGTTGGTTTAGAATTCAGGTTTGGATGTTCTGATAGAAAAGATGAACAATAAACAATTGAAAGTTGCGTTATCATCTTTATTCTTGAGCAGAGAGCCAAGCACCCAGTGAAGTTGTAAAAGATATTGATAATCACTTAATGATGTACGGATATTGAATTAGTCTGAAAGGGACAGGGTCTCCAATCAGTGGGTGTATACCATGTGAAGAATCCTTGTAAAATTCAGTTGGTAGATAAGTTCGCGTGTGTGACGCGCGGCCCGTGAGTGGCGCGCATCCTGTGCGCGGCTTTGAGGTGCCTCGTAATCGGTATAGTTACAACCTATATCGCTTTCTAGCAATTAAATTTAAGGTAGTTTATTAAGGGAGTTTGGTTAAAGGTTGAGTGAAATGGTTTTATGATAGAAATGACTGGACCATAAATTGATTAACGATCAATAGATCAAAAAAAAAGACATCACTATGTTCTTTGAAATGTCAGGATCATGATGGGTTAGTCGAAATTAGTACCAGCTTATTGAACGAAGAGAAGGCCGAGACGGCGGTGATTGATGTAGAACTCGATGAGGATTAACCTCATAGACTCGGTAGATGCGTAACACATCGGCAGGCTCCTATACTATTTCAGTAGCATTTGATACAATCACAGCAGGATCAGATAACCTTTGCATCAACTCAGACCATGAGCCAATTGACCTCGAAGTTCAAATTCACGCTGAATACGACAGTTCATAACTGATAGGTGAGGTTAGGCTTGACGTAGCATAGGTTTAGTTTAGCTAGGCGTAGGTTTGACCTCGCCTGCGGCATGCTACATTATTACTTCTTTGATCAAATTACACACATTCACATCACATTTAAAACTTACATTACACATTTATTACTTGGGTATTTAAATTTAACTGTGGTCTGAAATAGATAAGCTGGACAAAAGGGCCAGTGCCGTCCAGTCCATGCCTTGTTTGAAGGATGGTTGAAAGGGCGCACTCGTCCGGTCCAGACTTATGTTTAGAAAGTGGTTAGGTAGGAGGACAGTGTTGTCCGGTCCATGCCTCGTTAGGAGGATGGTCGAAAAGGCACACTTGTCCGGTCCAGACTTATGTTTGGAAAATTAGGAGGACAGTGCTGTCCGGTCCATGCCTCGTTCGGAGGATGGTCGAAAGGGGGCACTCGTCCGGTCCAGACTTATATTTGGAAAGTTAGGAGGACAGTGTTGTCCGGTCCAGACTCATGTTTGTAAAGTCGTTGTGAGGAGTCCTCACTGAGGACAGTGTTGCACGATTCAGACCCATGTGGAAGGGTTGGTGGAAAGGGTGCACTCGTCCGGTCCAGACTTATGTTTGGAAATCGGTTGAGAGGACAGTGTCGTCCGGTCCAGACCCGTGTGGAAGGGTTGGTCGAAGGGCTCACTCGTCCGGTCCAGGCTTACGATTTGGAGAGTCTGGTTGTCAGGGTGGACGAGCGGACTGCTTTTCAAGGTAAGCTATAGATAATTGTGTGATTGATACAAAATTGCAAAATGAAGCGCCCGAGGACGGTCGCAGGTCAGTCTGGCCGTGACGGCGCATTACCAGCGCCTCTTTATTATTTCACGTCGGAACGGAAATTGCAGATGTCATGAAACGTCATCACGTCATTAGTACAGTCTCTAAACGAATCTAAGTGCTCCCGGCCGGTTGTGACGAAACGAATTGCGGTCCAGTGGCGGGGGGCACTGACGGTGTTCATGTGGACTTGTCTGGCGGACTGCAGGACATTCAGTCGGGTCGCCTGGTTGACGGTACACCATGAATCCGACTTCGGTTCGTTAAAAGACTTGCAAGTGAAAAGTGTTAGAATATAATTGTTAAGATAATGCCTTTCGTGTTTTAAAGTAGATAGTGTATTTTAGTTTGTGTGTATTCAATGCACAATAACCCAGTTGCGCCCACTTAGTAGGAACTCTGAACACTCTGAAGTGATTATATCGGCCAATAATCTAGTTACCCGCCTACAAATGCAAATTACATATTTATTTATAATGTAGCTCTGTAAAACATACATGTCATAATAATTATAATTTATACATACTATATAGTCATCACAAAAAACATAAGTGTCCAAACTTGTGCTATTTTAAAAGCAATCAGTAACCAGTAACCTTCTAAGTTTTCTGAACGAAATATAAGAAGTAAGTATGTAGGGCTCAAAGTAATACATCACTGCAACTTTAATACCTATATTATCTTTCGATGTAATCCTTAATTTACCAGTTTCTTTGCCAATATTAATCAGTAACTTATAAAACTGGGATCAACATTACTTTCGAAGATACTTTGTTGGATCTAGGGCAAAGTTTTATCGAGTTTGTATCTATCGTAAACTACGACCTTTGCATATTATATTTTGACTAGCTGACGGAGCAAACGTTGCTGTTCTATATACTGGTATATGAAACTGAAGGTATTTATATATAAAATTGTAAAAAGTAAGCCTTCAATCCATTCCTCGATCTACTAACGGCCGGTTTCAAAATCCGATCCATCCATGGATTTTGAGATTTGAAATTCGTGTTTGACACATTTTGTATGGAGCTTTTGTCAAAACCAATAAAAAATACCGGCCAAGTGCGTGTCGGGCCACGCGCAATGTAGGGTTCCGTAGTTGTCCATAATGACTTGCTGCAAAATTAATGTACAACAAATCCGACTGTTTATTTTGCTGAAAAAATAATTTTAATAACACGATAAGAACCTAAGTTTTGTTTAGAAAAATACTAGGTATGTATCCAGTTATGTATTGTAAACATAAAATGTGGTTTCCAAGATATACTACTACTATACATACGTAGTACCGAAGTATATTAGATACCAAAGTACGTATATCTTTAAGATTAAGCCAGCGCGCCCAATGTAAACTCACAGAAATAGGTATATAAGTTAACCGACGATTACTCGTAAACTTGTGATATCTACTTAGCCGTGATAGTTTTCTTTGTAAATTCGTTATATGTACTACATTTGTGATTTTTTTCACCTCTTCCAAATTAATAGTTTAGCCGGCAGAGGGCGGGGGGGGGGGACACTTGAGTCTAACAATTTTTTTCACTTCAAAGCTTGATATTTGACAAACCAATCACTTGATCGAAAAATTATTTGAGCAAACTAATCATATTTTTTTAAAACCTATCCAATGATACCCCACATGATGAGGTACTCAACCAAAAAAAAATTCAACCCCACTATATATGTAGGGGAGATACCCTTAAAAAATTATTTTCCTAAATTTTATTCTACAGTTTTGTTGCAATATCTTATGTCTATATTCATGTCAAATATCAGCTTTCTAGCACCAGGCGTCTTTGAGCTAGGCTGCGGACGGACAGACGGACGGACTTGACGAAACTATAAGGGTTCCTTGTGGACTACGGAACCCTAAAAAAATGGATATATCGAATATTGAATTCCGTAGTCAATCTCTGTACACATATTCTGAATTCTTCGGTATGTACACATTACTATCATAGTCTATCGATATTCGTATTTATAATTCACTTGCATTTGATTTTGATTTCTGGTATAAAGTTTTTTCTGGTAATTTTTTTTTTCATAATTCTGATAGTTTTGAAGCAATGCAAATGAAACAAAAACCAGACAGAGCATAATAATACTATGTTATGTAATAGAATAAGTACATTGAAACTGAAGACGGGCTTCTTGATTTATTTGTTGCTTTAAAGAGTTTAAAGGAATGAATATAAGTGTGAAGTTATTTATAGATATGTTTATGAACAGAAATTAAAATCTTCTTTATATTTTATTCGAAATTAATTTAAACAGGTCTTAGAAGTGTCCACATTTCCATATAACGACGTTGCGCCTGCCAAATTCCATATGTGCATTTTTAAATTTTTCGATTTTTCGCAAAACGTTATCTCCGTTTCGTTCTGTTTGTGCTGATAAAATCCTTTTTGTGATAATCCATCTCAAAAGACATTTTGTAAATACCGTATTCATTTTGACCGTTTAGAAAAAACGGTATATGCAGAAAAGCACATAAAGGATTTGCGTTCCGTCTTTATTCATCCGCAACTGTGCGCGCCGTGACTGCGCGTTGTGTTGTTAACATAATTATAAAATAGTTTTATTAAATAAAAGTGGTAATTACGTACTGAAATTACTTAAATAATATTGTCTCAATATAATACTGTAAACCATCATTCATCAATAAATTGTCAATTTAAGTTCCTAAACAATATTTTTACCAACAAAATAGTCTATTTATAAAGTGAGGATTATGTAGTAAATGTGCATATTGTGTTAATGTATGTTGGGTATGTACCTACACTTGTGTTTTTTTCAGTACCTATATACATATTATGTCTTTCAACCTATATATTATACTTAAACCAGCTTTATGAGAACAGATATGAGGCAATTTAGCTAAAGGAATTAAAACATGAAATATAAAAATTAAGATTTAAATGTGCCTGATTTGTTTACGTCCAATAGTTACGACCCTACACAATGCCTGAAAACTCCAGAATTAAATCTAAGTAGTAAAATATTAGAAGAACTGTAGGATTTTACGTATGAACGACTTCTTGATCCTTTCATAGATAAATCAGTTATGGATATTTTAAATATCAACCAGAAATTGATTGTAGTATTCCTAAGATAATATTAATAAGACAGTTTTAATAAAAAATATCCCACCAACAACATTTTCATGTAAAATGTTGCCACGACGAGACCACATGACTCGCACTGTCAAAAAGTTATCGGATCTCATGTAGAACGAAGCTTCTAACTCTATACGCCTTAACTCTTTAAGGCGAGGTTGCAGTACTTTTTAAGATTTTTGAACGTCTGAAAGTCCCATGAACTATGATATTTTTAATGAATAAAAATTTTAATATAAAAGTTGAACATATCTTCTAGTAAATCGTAAAGATAGAAACACGATTTGGAAGGACTGGCTTGATAAAAAAAATGTCAAACATGGCACTAAATCACAATTTTAAACGTGTACTGCTTAGAGATTCCGTAATTAATTTATATGAAAGTATTATCAATAGAAACAGCTCTTTATTTTAAAATAAATAGTAAAAACAGATTTCGTAATTTCGTTATCATTTTTCTCCAAGAAAAAAAAAATAGTCAAAATGTTGGCATTATATCGCTCGCCGGCCGTTCATCAGTGCCTGTCTAGGCGTGATTGAAGGCGGACGTACGTCGTTGCTCCGCAAAATCCCCCTCCATCCCCGCATTTACGTTTTTGCAAAAGTACAAAGTAATTCGTATTCCAAACTCAATCGTTCAAAGTTGGAACGATTGAGTTTGGTTTCACACTTCAAACCATAGACATACTAGTAAGAAACCGTAGACAGGTTACTGACAAGGTAACAGGACGGAGCTTACGAGTGGCACGCATCGCGAAAAGCGTACGCACACTAATATAAATATGTCAAAACGACACGCTAAGAATTAGATAAGAAGTGTAAGTGAGATAGCACATCTAATCGCAAGGACGAAAAAGAGACAAACATATACTCTCTGTACCAACGCGCATTGTGACATCATGCTGACCGTTTCACAATCAATAATTTGACTCAGATGCGACATGATCACTTTGTCTGTCTTGAGTAAATTCAATTCGCCTCAAAGTAAATTTGATTAATTCATTTAAGGTAGGGAAATAAAAAGTCGATGTGATTTATTTATAACATTTATTAAAAAAGTACATTTTATTCTTCTCATTTCATTCAATGGAAACCTAAAATAGTACCTTAATATAAAACTGTGCGCTGCGGACCCACCGTAACCCTGGCAATGGGGGTATGGTGGGTCTTTTAAAGCTTAACCGTACTCCTGGCTGAAATGTTTGTAGTGTTGTACCAACGTGCTACGTGGACATTAAATGGAACAGTGTTATCTCTCGTATGATAATGACTTACTACTTACGTTTTTGTATTTGTAGACAAGCGAAGACAAGCGTTAGTACGATGATATAGTGCAACAAGGAGGTAAATTAGAGAATAAAACGTTTAGGTATTACTGCTAATGGTGATAATGCTTTGTATATTATAGGTATAATCTGTGGTACTGTTGAAGACCCGTCATCATCATCATTCTAGCGCTGTCGGATCATTCCCACTAGTTCTATTGAACAGTTCTATGATAGAGCTAGTGATACTTTTTTCCCACTAGTTCCATTAGCACAACTTGATGAGAAGAATAGAACTAATGGGAAACAGTTATAGGAAATTTACCACTAGTTCTATGTATGTTTTACAAGGGTAGTGTCACAACATCACGCTCACATATCCGAATAAATATCTATGTATATAAATGTGTTAAACGAATGAACGTCTACAAAACAATTGAACGTCTACAAAACAAATGAACGTCTACAAAACAAATCAACGTCTACAAAACAAATGAACGTCTACAAAACAAATGACTAACAGAAAGTGATCAACTATCAAAAGTGATTGCAAAAAACAGGTGCATGCGATTTTCGACCTTATTGATAATTCATGACAACATTTTTTTTTGTTTTTTCTCGCTTTCTGGCAATATTACGGTAATAAAATTATAAATTCTGACTATTGTCAATTAGGTTGAAAATCGCATGCACCTGTTTTCTGCAATCACTATCGATAGCTGATCACTTTCTGCAAGTAATTTGTTTTATAGACGTTCATTTGTTTTGTAGGCGTTCATTTGTTTTACACATTAAACAAATGAACGTCTAAAAAACCTATTCATTCGGATATATGAGCGCGATGTCGTGACACTACGGATCATTCCCAGTAGTTCTATTGAATACCCTTGTAAAAATATACATAGAACTAGACTGGGACATTTCCTATTTCTTATCCCATTAGTACTATTCTCCTCATCAAGTTGTGCTAATAGAAATAGGACAGTTCTATCGCAGAACTGTTCAATAGGGCTACTGGGAATGATCCCACAAAATAGTAGAACTTGAAATTAACGAACAGAAATTAATAAACTAATTACACAACAATATTATCTGGGAGTACGGTTAAGCTTTGAAAGACCCACCATACCCCCAGGGGTACTGCCAGGGGTACGGTGGGTCGGCAGCGAAAACTGTGCAGTACAATCTACTTAGTTGTTTAATACTAAAAGGAAAAAAACAAGAACAGGTGAATGGACTTTGATCATCCGTCAATGTTTGTAACTTACGTATGATTTTGTATTTCTATAATAATAATAAACTGTGTTGATTCAGCCTCAAATCACTTTTATTACTTGACAAAGACACACATCAGTATTTTATTATTACGAATGTCCCATCTGGATACTTTGTTTTTTAGTCTTTGAACACGCATAATACTGCTTCTCTTTTACACTCGCTAAATGCCAATTTTTTTATTCACTCTATTATTTGTGATACTAAATTTATTATAAATTGTGAATAAAACGTTGTAATATTGTAATACTCATGAATGAGATGTGATTTCATAACTTTTAGTCATTTTCCTACTATAGTTTGTGCAAAATCTCATTACACACGACGGCATTTTCAAATGTAACGTACACACGCGAGTAAAAGAGCGAGCGCTTCCGACCGCAGCGCGTACGCGACTAAAGCCAAATGAGACATTTAGCCTGTTTTTAATGTGCCACTTTTGAAGTTCGCATAACTCATCTACGGCTTTTTTTACGCTGCGCTGTGGCACACGCACACACAAAACACCCCCTCCCCTTCCCCCGCTCACTCGCTGACGCCACCGCCGTGTTTTTGTTTTTGCGGGGGTGAGGTCGAGCTACGCACTGTACTGCAACCTCGCCTTAAGGCCTAACTTCACAAACTCTACGTAGTCTCTTAGTCAAAATATGTGGCTTGGCCATTTCGCTATATGCACATGGACGTAAGGTGAAAGATTAATTTACTGTTCATTACTTTTCTGTTTTACAATAATTCTTGTAGTAACGAATGGCCAATGAAGAATAAAGATAATTACTACTTGGTTAATAAGACAGGAGAATCAGTCTTCTTCTTCTGTCTGCCATGTTCCCATACAACTTAGGGTCGGCGCAGATTGTCTTTCTCTTCCATGCTCTTCCATGCTCCTCTATCAGAGGTCATCTGAACATTCACCCTTTTGATTCTTGTCATGCTTCTCACAAGCCATCCATCTTTTCTTTAGTCTTGCTTATGTCCCTCAACTCTCATATTCATCACTTTTCTTGAAACATGATTTTTATTCCTCCTCATCACATGCCAATTCCACGACAGACGATTTCATTTTAGCTTTTTTTACCCCGGTGCAACTTCAAAACTCCCCCTAATTCTCTTTTTATCTTTGTCTTTCTCTCTCTCTCTTTTTATCCATCCATGTCACCTGACACATCCGTCTCAACATCCTCATCTCTGCTATATGCAATCTTCATTCATCCGTGTTCTTCACGGCCCAGCATTTCGATCCGTACAGTGTGATCCTGTCTGTATTGCCGCCATAATCGTCTATTATTAGCAGAACGCAGAGCCGACCCTTGGTGCAAGCATACAGCCACTTACTTGGTACTTGGTAGCATGGGCTGTTTCCGCAACTCCACGTCCTGGCGTGTATTTTGCGTGCGGGTGGGAATAGTCATTTCATTCGAACCACCCCAGCTCTTCGGGGAAGGCCAGCAGACTGTTGATGCGGCCCACTGCTTCCCTCAGGGTGCTGTATCTGGTCAGGTACTGCTGCCTATACTGTGCGACCTCAGGGCAGTCGAGGAGCAGGTGGGCTGCCGTCTCGTCTGCTGCCATACAGGCCCAGCACAGCGGGCTGTTGGTGATACCTATAGTAAATAGGTGTTTATTAAAAAATCCGTGTCCTGAGTAGGCGGCCGTGACTGTCCGCAGTTGTTGATTGACAAGCCGGAGGACTTTTTGGCTATCTTACCGTCTGCTGCGGGAAGAGCCTCCTTGGTCTGCCTACATGTTTCAATACCAATCCAGGACTGGTTCTGCTGGGTCCTGATTATAACTCTTACTTTGTTGCGATAAAAACCAGAAGGGAGGGAAATAATGGGCTCAGGTCCCACCACCTCTAAAGTGGCCCCTCTTCTGGCAAGTACGTCTGCAGTATTGCAGTGTTAATTTGTTTAGTTTACCTACCTCTGTTCGTTTCTAGTGGCATTCAAGTGTGAGTGCCGAGGTGATAGTATGGCTTCTGAGGGCTGAAAGGACAGCCATACTATCTGAGAGGATCCTAATGGATCGTTCCCTTACCTCACGTGCCATGATTGCTAGGGTAGCTAGGATTATGCCAAAACATTCGGCCTGATAGACCGTGTTGTAGGCTCCCAGCGGTGCTGCGATGTTGATGTTTAGGTCCTCGGAGAGTATATACTCCTGAACGTACTACGTACCTGTATCAGTCTTAGACCCATCTGTGAAGATCGTGAGCTCGTTGTGGTTAACTGCTCCTTCGTGTGGATCCTCGCACAGTGGGATTTTGTATTTCTTGTCAAACACAAATTGTTTCGGTATCTGGTCGCCGATGGCTTGTGTTATAGGAACTTCTTTGAAGAGTGTATTTAAGTTCCGTGGAAGTAAGTGGAAAATTCTACCGCAGCGACTTCGTGCCTACAACCTATCTCTCTGTTGTTACTCGACTTTACAACGAGTCCCCCAAAAAATTTATAAAATCAAATATGATAGTTTCCAGTCTTTAAAACCTTAGATATATGCATTGCAACTATCATGCATTCTATGACAACCGTCCGTTAAAGAAGTAAATAACTGTGCGTACCTCAATAGACCACTTTAGGAATTCAGTTTTATTTTGTTTATCAATTTTCATAGAAGTCTTTGATTTGTTTTTTGTTAAGAGATTTTATTTATTTTCTAAAGATATATTAATATAATACTGTGATAATGATGGCAATAAGTGTGATGTTAAAATAATCACTTAAAGTTAAGTAACTATAACACTGATTTCTGGACATTGAATACAATAATTGTAAAATATTTTATATAATACGTTTAAGTTTCTTATAGTTCCTACTTATTTTATTGTATTTTTTACTTATGATAACGTAAAGGTCACATAATGATAACCTTAAAATAGTCATGATTGTCACATTGCCAAAGCCTTTTGTGTAATATTGCACATCCATCATTATTTTATACCATTCTAAACCAGTTATGTGCACTTTTTTGCTTTAAAAATTTCTAGCCCCTTAAATAACTGATTATTTTGACAACTGTTGTATATTTATAATCTGTATATTAAAAGAATTTGTGTTTTATAATACGAGTCGGCCAGCCCGTTCTACGCAACTGATTCGCATGATTTTTTTTTTAAATGAAAGCTTTCGCTGCATAGATTTGTCATCAAGCATTAGAAATTACCTGACTTGCACATTCATCAAGTTTTATGCAAAAACTGTTTTGTCCCATACATTTTTTACGTTTTCATAGCCGTAGTCAATGACTTTCTGCTTCTATATCTGGTTCTCATTGAGGTAGGCGTTTTGTTATAGGCCTAAAACACGCGCTGAAAAGAGCTCTATCATTTGATGGTATGCTGATTTAAATTGGGTAAGTTTGAAGGAAGATAGGTGTGGACATTGAACTTATTTTTCAATATTTTCCTATAAATTTCTTAAGATTCCATTGCTTTCTCTCTACATGGACGGTTCTTAATTCAAAAATATTTTAATAGCATCTAAGAAGTTCCTTGCGGTAACTGCCAGGAAAAAACGTTATGCCTCCTTAAGGTAACCTTGCCTTACTTTCATACGGGTCTGAGTGTGGTGGTGTGTAAAGTTATACCCGATGTTGGTCAAATTATCACTATAGTGAATTATCGCTGATGGCAGGTAATATTCCCCGAATATTACCAGTTAAACCTTAATGTTGGGTGAACTGATCTCTGATGTTGAGGAATTTTCCTTACGTTTTATGTTACGAAAATTTTTGTGTTTTTAAATTACGGACTTTCTTCGGGCATCTTATTTTTTTTATGTGGAACATATTACAGCGGTTCATAGTACTATTGTCATATAATTATATTATTACAAGTGAATTAGAAATTGTAGCTTTGGTAAGAATAGTTTTGAGAGGAAAGGTGGGTACTTTTGACAGCACCGGCGGTTTTGATAGAAATGGTAGTTTAAATAAAAAAGGTAGATATGATAGTGTCAGTACGAATAGTAGTTTTGGTACAAACAGTAGTTTTGATAGGAATAGTATTTTCGGTAGGAATAGTAGTTTTGGTAGAAGTGGTATTTTGGCATAATTATATTGTAGTTTTGGTAGCAATGTTACTTACGATTGCTACCAAAGCTATCATTCCTACTATAAACGTCATTATTACATTTCTAAATTATGATGGATTAATCACACCCATACACAAAACAAAATAAATCGTACTTCTCACAGAAATAACGTATGTTTCGTACGACCGGTTGCCGCCGCGGGAGTGTAAGCGACTGCTACGCCGAAGGTCGCGGGTTCGATTCCCGCTCAAGTCAAACATTTGTGTGCATGAACATGGATGTTTGTCTTGGCCTGGGTGTTTCTATGTATAATATGTATGTATTTACAAAAAAAAAGTATATATGTATGTTTATCCATTATCTAGTACCCATAGTACAAGCTTCTGCTTAGTTTGGGACTAGATGGTGTTGTGTGAATGTGGTAGAATATTATTATTAAATATTTAACTGGATAACAGAAATAACACCTATTTTCTTACTTATAAAAAAGTTTTTATCTATATTTTTAATTTTGATAATATAATATTGACCGATGAAGAAAATACGTGAAGTAACCGTAATATTCGTTACTTAAGTTTCTGATTTAATAACGTATTTTTGTGAGAAGTAGTGTTTTTAATTAGGTATAATGGTATAATGATGGTTCTTGGAAGGATATTGAAAAATGATCAGAGAAAGTTTGAACAAAGAATCTTCAGGTCAATGACGGCCCTGTTGGAGATTTGGTACCGGATGGTCCTCCTACTGCTAAAAAAATACAGGTGGAAACGGGTTCAGATTTGATTAATTCTACCATCAACAATTTTCAAGTGATTTCCATTCTTGGTGACGGTAATTGCTTATTCCACGCAATTTCTTATTGTTTAGGTATATGGAAGTGAGAATAAACATTATGAAATTCGTTTGGCCACTGTTGATAACATTGTCAATAAGTGAGATGTATATAGTAACTTCACTGTTGGGGACGAAGCATATGGCCAGACCATTACAAATGCAACAGATTACAAACGTGTGATGGGTGCCAATGGACAGTACGCAGGGCATGCTGAACTTCAGAGTGTAAGTGAGCTATATCCCGAGTGTCAATTCAGGGTTCACCTGGAAAACAGTAATACGATTACTGACTATGGTACTGGCGAAATTGTTCATAACTTGCTATTTGTTTTGATTGGAATAAATAAACATTAATTTTGAGACCGTTATAATACTAAGCAATTTAGTCTCAAGAGAAAATTTAGGAATAAAACATCAGATAAGTAGGTACATCATTATTTTGTATTTACGTTTTCTAAACCTTACACAAAAAAAAGCATCTTCACATAATGTCAGATATATGATATAGTTAAATATTTTTTGCTCTATCAAATATCACTAAAATATAGCAGCCATGACTTTTGGGAATTCGTTATTTTACGAAGCATTATTTTATAATAATTTCTTATGAAATTTCGTCCTAAGCAAACAGTCTTATTAGATTCAATTGATTTTTTAGTATTCAAATAACCCGTCAAAGACAGCCACTCAGTATTACGGATAAAAATGTTCTTAACAAAGAAACGTCCTCTTTTGTATAAGAAAGGAGCTCCGGCGCATAACACCTTCATCTGCCGCCAAGGGGGTTTTGTTCGGGGCCGGCTTGACAATCTGGCGGGCCAATACCCGTCAGAGGGTAGCGAGGAATGCTTCGGTAGTACCTGACCCTCCGACACACAGGTACATGAGGAACACGGTTTGTTTTTTAGTCAGTAATAGTCTGACAGTCCCCTTCGCCCTTGCCCCAGGGCGGAGGGACTCCATCAGGATTTTCTAACCCGACATCAAAAAACAAAAAACATTAGTGCAGATCTGTAGGTACTTATAATGCTTGGGTACGATTAAGTGAAATCTAATTAGAATACGATGCAAGGAAATGATGCTATAAAGCATATATGTACTTGCTGGAATATTTTATCGAAAGTAGCTTTATTGTGGAGCCTAATATATTTCTGCTAATCGTTACGGGTTTTGACTATAATAGAGCTTCGTGTCGCTTTATAGAAACAATTATATTGTATACTATGTGCAGACTGATTCAATTCATTAATAACTAATTGTACTGTCATAGTGAATGAGGGAAATTTATTATATTTACGGCAATTATGATGTTATATTTTCCCAAGAAAATTTGATAAATCATGTAACCAATAACCAATTTCAATTACTATTGAGAGATAAAGCTATCGAAATAGAAATAAAACGAGTAAAACTCTTCATGTTTTTACTAAAAGTGCTTTTACATTTTATGATGCATTAAGACTTTAACGCAAGGGTATTTGATTGCAACAGAGGCACTGCTGGAACAATGAATGTCAAGATGAACATAAACTTTAGATACACTACAAAATTGGAGGTGCCCAGTTTTTTAAGCGCCACGTAGATTCTCACAGAAACGGTGTTTCAGCTTTGGTACATGAAATTGTTTTGTTTCCGTTTCTTTGCCACAGTTCTCAATGTGCAAAAACACTTTCATAGGATTACAGAAATACATTGGTAGATTCCTTATCTAAAAAAGAATTTGTGTACAGAATTGTTGCAGAGAATAAGTGGCTCATAAACATCATCACAATAACAACATCTATAGGCACGAAGCATTCATTACAGCACTTGGCATTTTCCGTTTCCACTAGCAGTGAACTGAGGAGACACTTACTTCTCTCCGATCAGTACAATAGGTACTGATCGGAGAGAAGTAATAAGTGTCTCCTCAGTTCACTGCTAGTAAAGAATAAATATTTACGTATATTGCAAGGAGCGCAGAGTAAAAACTTTTCGAGTCGTATTGACAAACCACTCTAAGTGAACGTTTATTCGGTGGTAAGATGCCAGGTAGCATGTATCTGCGAAACACGCTTTCAATGCGCCCTTGGGATCTTTTCCAACAATTTGTACAGCGTTTTCAATACATAAGAACTTATGTATTGAAGGCAAAAACATTTCCATCTCCAATAGACTACCCCGAGGTAACATTTATTTTGGAGTAAATTTTTTTGAGTATTTATACAAGTTAAAGTATCTGTTATGATAAGGTATTAAGAAAAATAAGTTAGGTCATCAGATTACCGACACATTTTTGAAGAAAGATGTTAAAAACCAATCTATTTTAATTTCCATGAAACACGAAAAGGGAAAATTAATATTTTTCCTCGTCCTTAATTGCTTTTGACCGTGTAAAAAGAGCAGACGGAGTGCACGGAGTGTAATATAAAATGAATTTCAATATTTTCCCGACGAACAGTTGGAATGCGTCTGACTTTATCGCAGATTATGGATGCGGATTTTAAGTAAATTGGATTCAAACTTCATTGATATGCTTGGGAAGATATTTATTATTTAATGCTTATGAATAATTAAACGTGCCTGTGAGTATTTTGTAGCGTTATTTGATTTAATTTCACACAAGCAATTGTGTGTGTGATACGTCTTTGTAAGGCGTAGCGTTTGTGGCTGTATTAATATAATCTCGTCTGCAGGCAATTATAAAACTTTGATGAAACGGGTATTGACTTTTGAAAGTATATTATTCGCTCAAATTCGAATTACTATTAAATATAACACATCACAGTACCTACTTCCACTAGTAGAGGAAAGTTGCGATGAATGGACCACTTAACTTTGCGACAACATATATTAAAAAATATAAGTGATAAAATGAAAGCATTTTTTTTTTTCGTAGAACCTTTATTCATAATTATCAAACGCACAACCAATCTGTGCTTACACTTTATGGTATAAATGAAGAAAACTAAATCTTGGACTGTTACCTTCTTTAGACCATGGTCACCTTCATTAAATTGGTTGCCGTCAATGGACTTTGAGAAATTTGCTCTAGAGGTCCAATCAAGGTAACTTATTAGCAATATGAGAAATTATGGCATACGAAGGGAGACAAACAATACTCATACACTTACTACAAGCAAACAAACTACAGTTGTAAGCTATTAAGTGGGCATATTCTTTGCCTTTTTGGTTTACTCCATTTATCCCTTGTTGTGTTGCTTTCGGGACACTGTAAATTCTACTTGCTTCGTTGTATTAAAATGTTTTACTTTATTTTTGCGCGAACATGATATTATTCTTAGGAATTTGATAGGCCAGCTATTTGGAACGTAAGTAGGAATCTGGATGTTATCTATACATATACATATGTATGTATACCTACAGTATACCTATAAATAAAATTAAAATGTCTGTCTGTGTTTTCAAAATACCTAAGTAAGTTTTTTGAAATGCGTCTGCCTAGTTAGTAAGATCACGCTAAAATACCATCTTCACCTTTGCCGAATTTTAACTATGTATGGTCGGAACGCCCGTTATACCTACCTACAAGCGTCGGGTACAGTACGCATTCAGTACAGAGAGTGTACCGAAGCGCCTTGAGTTTTGGCGGTGTTACGACCCTGTACCTCTATTTAGTCGTTTTTAGTATTTAGTACTCCTCTATTTCTTCCAAATATAAAATCTTGAGCAAAATGCTGCTGCCCTCCAAAATCCAAACTATGTCGAGCTAACTTTCAAAAATCTCGGCTAATCTCGTCTCGCTCCTGGTCTATACTGGTCGCGGTGGCGAGCGCGTGTCCCCGTGGCGTGTTTTTCGCGTCGCGCGAATTGTCGCGTCGCCGGTCTCCGTGGCCAAGCTGTTAGAGGGGGATGCAACTGATCCAGGACGGACTCGTTTCGACTAGTTGGGGTATTGCTAGCTTGGACCGTTTTAATGTTGAGCTAACTTTCAAAAATCTCGGCTAATCTCGTCTTGCTCCTGGTCTATACTGGTCGCGGCGGCGAGCGCGTGTGCCCATGGCGTGTTTTTCGCGTCGCGCGAATTGTCGCGTCGCTGGTCCCTGTGGCCAAGCCGTTAGAGGGGGATGCAACTGATCCAGGACGGACTCGTTTCGACTAGTTGGGGTATTGCTAGCTTGGACCGTTTTGGAAATTCCTTGGTGGTCCAATGAAAATGCTGGTCCAATGATCGCTACTTTCCCCTATTTATTGCCGTTACCATAGACGTAAGTTTTTGGAACGAAGTTTCTTATCGCACGTTGCGAAAGGGGGCTAGACGGAAAAAATTAAGACGAAAAGTTGTAAAGACACTTTTTGCTATAGTAAGCTATTGTAAACCGTACGGCGTACGCATGTTTCTCTGTCTGTCTCTCTCTCTCTTATAGAAAGCAAGTGTCATGTTCATGCTTTCTGCTCACGAAAATTTATTTATTTATTTATTTACCATTTGGAAAACCAACAGCTATAACAATAAACATAAAATGACTGAAATTTGAAGCAGTAAGCCAATTACAGGTTCTCACGGATAGTTGTTCTCACGGATGACATCTATTTGGGAATCCAAGATGGCGGACGGGACATTTTTAATTAAATTAATATGGGTATCATTTTCGGGGTTTTTATGGATTCTGGTCACGAAAATGACATCTATTTGGGAATCCAAGATGGCGGACGGGACATTTTTAATAAAATTAATATGGGTATCATTTTCGGGGTTTTTATGGCTTCTGGTCACAAAAATTACATCTATTTGGGAATCCAAGATGGCGGGCGGGACATTTTTAATAAAATTAATATGGGTATAATTTTCGGAGCTATCATGCATTCTGATAACGTAAATGACATTTATTTGGGGATCCAAGATGGCGAACGGGACATTTTTTGTAAAATTAACAATTATTACTAAAATTGAGCCTTCTGATTAAGTTTACATTACATTTTATTTGTTAATAATAAAAAAATATTATTATAACTTAAAAAAATAAAATTTTATTACAGTTCCTTCACTAATTAATCGAAAGGAACTTTGTTCCATCCGGGTGTCCCTTGAGACCTCTCAAGCAATTTTTTTATATATAGCTTGGTGCGATGCTGATCTAAAACAGAACGCTACTAGACTGTTTTATTTTATCACCTCAGCGCTACTTTGTTAACGATCGAAAAACCTTCACCTAAAAGGCCTAGCCTCTATCTATTTCGATCACAAGTAAGTCTAGACACAAATCGTCGGTCTCTCTACCAACAAATATGACTTTCCATTATATCAGTAAATCTCTATTTACCATACCTCAATAGATTGGAGCATAGATTTCTTGCTGTTACAGATTTTTACAAAAATAAGCACAATACATTTCTGCAAACTTTTTTTCAATTTGGGCTGAGCTTACTTCGAGAATGAGAAAACGAGCAAATATTAATAAAGAAAGCTATCAAAGTGGTTTTCTTCGTAGACCTTTCAATTTTAAATCGATCGCTTAGTACCCTGGCGCACGAAGCGTAACTCTTCAGTTGAATTGCTCTTTTCAACAAGACAAACCGTTGGAGGGATTTAAAATGGCGAAATGTTTAAAAATTTGCCACTACATTTTTTATCTGTTAATTATGACTTTGATAATTTTACTTTAAGTTTTAAAATAACCTAGAGAGCCAAAAAAACGTATTTTTCTTGTAAGATCTTTATTTCTCATTAAAATATTAGCTAATTACATGAGTACTGTTTTAGAATAATAATCAGTATACCGTTTATTTCACTATCTCAAACGAATAGTCAACAGACCTAATTAAGGCAGCAATAACTTGGTGGAGACATCAATGGACTGTATTATTATACAGAGAGTATCGGATTCGAATCCGCAGCATGCACCATTGACTTTTCAAAGTTATTAAATTGTTAATTATTGCTTGCCACGTGCCTCAGAGAGCAGTCGGTCCTGGCTGTCAAGAAGATCTTTGACACTCGTTGCAGGGAGTTAGTACCCTCAAATAAACTGATACTGGTCTAAACCATGGCATATCGCTATCCCTTTGGGTTGCGGAACACAGACGGCAGTCGCTCTTTAGAAAAGCTGATATTCTGTCATATCTGGTTAGCCTAGTAAGCGGAACCCGAGCTTCAAGGCGTGTAATATGTGAATAACGATAAGACGATGATGAGTCAACAGACTTAATTTAAAGTACCTGGCAGCTTTGAACGCCAGCAACACAATATCCAGTGTCTTATCATTTCTGAAAGACAACCTTATCGAAAAAGTGCTTAGCCGTATTCGTAAAACCTAAGTTGTACATCACTATCATAATATCTTAAGTAAATCTATCGCTTAGTTTATTAAACACTATTTTCGACTTGTGGATAAATGCTCAATTTTGTAAGATAAAAGAAGAAAATTGAATCCATTAAGCACAAACTCGATGGGTTTTCTAATCATTCAGTAAATCTAAGCATTCTTCTCGTACCTTCAAGCTCTATCATCAATCTATTTCAGAGGTCCCATATTCTTGTGTTCTCACTTTATCCACATATTATAATTGCAGGGTTGGTGATGATAAAATACATCAAATCGGGTAAAATTTGGCTTATTAGATATAAAATGTATAGAAAATGCATTCCATTATAGAAAGTTGCATACCTATAACAATTCCGTAAATACCTCTCGCTAATTCCAAAAGCAATTGGAATGATTTAATTCACATTCTATAATAGAATCACGGTTGCCATATCCGTGGACCAATTGTCTAAATCCTTATTTCCTCTCGTCCGCTCCAACAATTGAGGTCCTAATTAGAAAGTCCTTATGGCGAGAGTTTACCTAGATTATCTCATTCTCATTGGTCTATTTTGTTTAGGTCATTGTATAAAAAGTCTTGGATATTTGCCGGTAAAATGAGATACGACAATTGATTGTCTTCTATAAGAAGATATGGGAAAAGTCAATCGCTATTATTTTCTTTTAAGGATTTCATGTTTATCCTATAAGTTACTAAAATCATTACAGCCAGTGTTTTTCCCTTGAGTAATTTACTTGAGTACGTTCCAGAAATAACTAAAAGAAATATATACTGAGCCTTTTTCCCCAAACAATTAATTAAACAAAATAACATTATAAAATGAAGCGAAAAATTTCTAAAATCGTTACACTTACAAGAATTTCAAACGAATGAAGTAATAAAAGCTGCCAGAGACGGTAGCAGTAGGCGATAAATTTCATGTACCCGCTCAGCAAGAAGACTAAAAGCCTCCATTCACCTTCCGACTTCACTTCCAATCAGTCGGCAAACGGAACGGCCAACTTCGCCATATTATTTTAAAAGCATCATTTTATAATAAGAAATTAAAATATTATAAACTATATCACTGGCATTGTTTTTACATATAGTTTATATAGCGTAACAATAATTATATAATAATTATTATTATTATCACAGAAACACGACACCACCTAGTCCCAAAGTACGTCCCTAAGTACGTCCCTAAGTAAAACTTGTGCTATGGGTACTTACTAGACATAAGACAATGGATAAACTACATATATCTAAGTACACTTAATTTTTGTACATACGTACATATATCAAACATAGAACACCAATAAATTTATATTTTACTGGAAATTTTATTAACCTGAGAAAGTTATAATTATGTTGTTTTAAGTTTGTGTTTGGCATTCCAAAAGCCACGGGCTCACTATTTCGTTTCAGTCTATCAATGCAGATGTAAATGTAGAATCTTTAAGCAGGTATTTATTTTGTAAATTTGACGTTCATGAGCGTCACACTGAGGCTTATGTGAATAAATAATTTTGTCTTATGACTTCGAGATTTTAAACTACGCAATCTCCACCATAACTGCTGACTTAAAATATATACTACATTTCACATTTACAAATATTGATGATTGATAATCTTTCAATCTGTCTTTGTTGACACCAATAAATAATCATTGAAAACTTTGCCATATTATTATGCTGACAAAATAGTTCATTGAAAGGCTTACATAATTTCTAAATTCGCAAGCATAAAATAAAATGTTTTACAATTTTTGTGTTACAAAGCTGCATATATGTAACAAACAATTCTACTCTAAATGCTGATATAGACGTGCATATAATAATCGTACGAAGCACAGATCATTCATCACGCCTGAAATTGGTATCCAATATATGTTGCTAAGATGTACACAAGTAACGCTACAACGCTTTGTCTGATTCACTGGATTTGAGCAAGCTTTTTCGAGCTTAAGCCTTTCTAAGCGGAGATAGACCAAAGAGGTGGGCGTAAGTGCCATCATTACGTACGTACGTGTACTATAAATGTTAACGAAGGGCATAGAACACAATATTGCAAGGGTGTTAATTGTCATTTTTAAGTTGTGTTGTGTGAAGCACATGTAATGATTTATCTTCTTTTTATTATTTAAATAGCTTCTGCTGCGGTGATCCCGTGGGTGTCGTACAATTCAACAAATGATAGTCTTTGTACCTTATTGATATGTCTATGAGCTATTCTACAAAAATGTTGCAAAATTCTTAAAAATCATACAGTAGTTTTTGCTAGAAAGATTAACAAACATCCAACCCCGAAATTTTTACGTTTATAATAGAAGTCAAGTTTCGAATGAAAACAAAATCATAGGTTAGGTAAAGCTAAATTTTACACATTTTCATCGGTGGGATATTTAAGCACCGTGTTTGAATAGCTATGCTTTAAATAGGTACACTAAAATATCCGGACGGTGGTTTTAACATTGGACCATTAATAAGCTATTTTATAAATTATTCCATTAGTGAAAGAGCCCTCTGGCTGCTCGAACGTAATTAAAATAGCTTAGTTTCTAACTTTACGACCAAGAATCGAAAACGAACAAAAAAAAACCTGCGATAAAAGATGTCAAAGTGATTTCATAACAGTTCCCATTTGCCGATTGTAGTAACACTACTAAGTAACATAACAATAAGTTATCTATCTGGCCAACATTTTTATAAATAGCTTCGGCAAACTGCCAACGTTCAAAAGATCGATATTTAAGAGTTTGATCTCACGAAAAGACTTGTGGTGAAAGTTTAATACCAGACTCAACACACTGAGCCAACCCGCAAGCATTAAAAGTTTCATAATAACAGTGATTGCCGAGTTCCGTAAAGGAATTTAGACAAAAGCGAATTTAATCTCAAGTCTTGATCAAAATTGTAAACAGATAGAGGCGTACATTCCTCTGCAACGTTTACCGTGAACATGTTTAGCTGAAAGTGGATTCTAGTGTTGGCAACTTACTCCAAATCTCTGCATCGATATCGCACACGTTTAAATAATCATAGCAGTTATGTATTTCTATATAACCGGTAAAACATCATACCCAAACTTTATTTTCGATAAACAAAACAACGTCAACTACAAAATAGTTGGACGCAATTCAAATACGAAGAACTGCGCCCGATTTTCGGGAAATATTGACATCGATATCGGTATTGCGACGTCGACTCGATAAAAAGGCAATCGATATGAATACTCGTGGATTCGATTTGATACCGCGGTAATTGCACATCGCTTGTTGAGAACGTTGTACCCGACGTATAATGCGATAAGCTGGCCCTCGCTACAGAATTCTGTGCACGTCCCAAAGCCATATATTTTCACATACATTTCGATAAACGATAAGGCAAATAACGAGCTACGATACTCGTGACAACAAACGATACATAAGACAAACAACCCTTTTATTGTCACTGACAATCGAATGAAACAATGTACGAATACGGTTATGCAAATGGCAACCCTTTCTGTTCAAAATAAATATGATGTTTCTTTAAAAAATAAGTTTATTGAACTCATTTAGCCAGAAATGATTAGGATGTTTTTGTCTTTATCTGGTTCTATGAGTACATGATAGAAAATTTTTTATCGTAGTGTGTAAACGCGCATTGCATTGATTTTAATGTCTGATATCGTATGTATTGCATACGGGTTTAAAATTGTTACCACTAAGCCGAAAGTTGTTGGTTTATTACGTATGTCCTAGGTTTGATTTTATTATTTTTATCCACGGGATATGAATAAAGCCGCCCGACAAGTTTTATAAGTGTATCGAATTTACCAAAAAAATTAAAATAGTAGTGATATACATCATTTTAGACATCAATTTAAAACAAATATCATGTGAATGTAAGTCGGTAATTATAACTGTACTTTTGAAATCACATCTACAGAATTATTGGTTTCGTGTCTGCATAATTTTATTTAAACCATTCATTTCCTTGACACATGGAATATAATAACACAAAAGCGAGTTACTAATGTAGGCATTGTCAGACTATTTGTTTAACTGCTTATCAAGCCACCAGTATGGCAAATATTTGTTCAACCAGAGCTACAATTAGTAGACGAGTACTTTTTGGTAGTTACCTACTACAAACACCTGGCTTATTCAAAAACATGGTCAGCTCATCATTACATTTTTATATGCAAACTAGAGGACGCCAGCAGCTATGCCTATATAGCTATATTTTGTTTTTTATTTCCCCATTTTGGCCGATCCCGTGGGAATTTCGGGAAATCCCATCTCCAAGGAATATACACGCCAAATTTCAGCTTTCTGCGCCCAATAGTTTCGGCTTTAGCGTGTCTGTCAGTCAGTCAGTAACGCAAGGATTTTATATATTAAGATTAAAAATATTTCAGTTTAGCGTAGCTAATATTGTTGATCATATTGCTGTTCTATAGATGGCACTATGATCAACAATATTAGCTAGCTGATGATGTGGTGCTGCTGAGCCCATCAATCAGCGCCCTCAGGCGGCTGATAACAATATGTGAGAGCTACGTGGCGGCGCATGGGCTCAGGTACAACACCAGCAAGAGTGAAGTGATGATATTCAAAGCGGGTACGAAAAGTTATCAGCATGTACCCATGATCACTTTAAATAACCATCGTCTAAAAGAAGTTGATCGAGTTAAGTACCTGATCCACTGGGTCACGGAGTCACTCAAAGATGATGTGGACATGGAAAGGGAACGCAGAACATTGTCAGTCAGGGCGAAATTGCTGGCTCGTAGGTTCGCACGCTGCTCTGAACAAGTCAAAGTAACCCTATTCAAGGCGTTTTGTCAATCTTTTTATGCGTGCAGCCTATGGGTCAAGCATATGCAAATGGCTTACAATGTCTTGCGAGTCCAGTATAATAATGGGTTTAGAGCACTGATGGGGCTTCCGCGTTTCTGTAGTGCGTCAGGGATGTTCGCTGCGGCTCGTGTGGACGGCTTGGCCGCTATATTAAGAAAGAGAGCAGCGTCCCTGGCGCGGCGGGTTCGTGGCAGCTTCAACAGCTACCTAACATTTTTTTCTGACCGAATGGAAACGGATTGTCCATTCTCCATGGCCTGGTCACGCCTACAAAATTTGTACGTATGTAACCTTAACTGTATGGACTTAAAAATGGTCTGAAATAAACAATTATTATCGTAAATATTTAAAAGCTGCGAAGTCCTCAGCCTCCAATGTACTGAAAATGGATGCATCTGCGATGCCGCTAGGACGATGATAATGATGATCAAATATAAATCCAAAAGAACAACTATCACAACTAGTCTCTTTCGAAGTCAGGATAAATTTACCCACAACGCTCGTTTCATGCAAAACTATGGTAGATCTGCGTGAGCCCGCTATTGAGGGAAGAAGAGGACATTTAGAATCAGAATCAGAAGTTTATTTGTTAAAAATAGGTCATATAAATATACAGATAGTAGTCTTAGAATTAGAGAGCGCTAGGTTTTGTCATCAGGACATACAAATATTGGTAATGGTCAAAATTTTAATAACACAATAGATTGTTAATGTCCACTTAAAATAGAAGTTAATAATAATTAAATGTAAAAAAAGATAAAAAATATAATAAAAGTATGCTTAAAATTTAAAAATAATATAAAAAATACAGCAATTTATACATTCAATACTATTCAAATCCAATTATAATTCCAAATACATTACTACATTCAAAATTTATTTTAGTTCATCTTTGAGAAAATCCTCAATTGTATAATAGCACTTATCTATTAGAAGTTTAGTTAACAAGCATTTAAGTTGTAATATTGCAGTAATATTTAGTGAAACGGTGGATCTTTCTTCGAAAGTCACTTATAGACAAGGAAGGACGGAAATCACATCCAACCAAGCTCCCACCAGGCTCAACGCTTAGTAGTGAATGAAGCTTGCTACTAAGATGTTCTACTGCGAAACGGAAAAAAAAGGAAACGGAACAAATTATCCTATTCAATAACCCCGACTTCTCACTAGTTAAATAAACAAATGTAAATTAACTAATATTTTTCAAGAAAGGATCACTCTGAGGATTTTTCGACACAGTTGATATTCTGGCATAAAAAGGGGATGGGTATTATTTGTAAATTTTCTTTAGTTTTTGTCCCATACTAAAATGTTCTGTCCTATTCTGTTTTGCCGATACCTAACAAAAGTTCAAATTATGTAAACATAAATTGACCTTTGACCTCGATGTTCAAACATGAACATGACATTCTTGGCATTCCAACACACATCCAACTTATCACCGAGGAAGATGCGTGATATTTTAAGATCATCTAATTTATCACGTACGGCGGTCGCGCTCTCACTGCGGCCAAG
This sequence comes from Euclidia mi, assembly GCA_944739405.2. Classification (NCBI taxonomy): domain Eukaryota; kingdom Metazoa; phylum Arthropoda; class Insecta; order Lepidoptera; family Erebidae; genus Euclidia; species Euclidia mi. Next base: position 43,817,509 of record OX123186.2, on the reverse strand, counting down.
ACACCTTTAGCCGTCACCGTGATCGGTCTTGTGAGTCTGCTCGACCGGCAGTGAGAAAACCATTTCCACCACCCCTAAATCCTACCCAATTCCATCTGTCGCCTTAGGTCTCCCGGTGGCAGATATCCTGGACTATTATATATAAGTATTTATAAAATACGATATAGTAGGGCTAGGGGGATAGGGACATTAGGGTTTAGGGACCACAACAACGACGCCTTTGTAGGAATTAGATAGGTTGTAGGAATAGTTCATAGGACACCTAGGTTTACGACATAATACGTAGGATAGGTGTTAGATTAGATCTAAAATAGGGATAGGTTTATCGTAGGTAGGTTAGGCTAGATATAGGAACCAGTAGGCTTAAATTAGGATAAGTCTAGGTTTAGGTACGTGCAAGCTTAGGGCTATACTTAAGAGCTATCGAAGGTTAGGCCCTAGCTTGTCCACTCGACTAAATGTATGTTAATGTCCTTTATTCATATGTTCCTCTTCCACTTAGTAAGCTAGTATGTAAAGGCCAGCATAGCTATATGTATATATATATATATATATATATATATATATATATATATATATATATATATACTATAATTATTACGTTTGCAACGATGTACTATGCGTATATCGTCACTCCACCTAGCCGGAGGACGTCCTACACTACGTTTGCCAAGGCGCGGTCTCCACTACTCCAATGTTTATCAGTTCTTCGATAAATGTGGCCGGCACACTGCCACTTCAGCTTTAATAAGCTTTTAATCCTCACCATATGGAATTAAGAGGAAGGAATACATACATGTACACGGTTAAAATAAAAAGTTATATTAGTAGTAAAGTTGAATTTTACGCTGACGCTGTTGTTAATTCTGTCTCAGCGACGCTGGGTATTCGCGACGTTTATTATCGTGTTCCTAGAAACTCATCCACGTGTACATGCACGTGAACACACGAATGGTGCTTAATCACGTTGCTTGAATGAAACATGATTTACCTTAAGAATATATATTATTTACATGAAAATTGAGAATATTTTATATACATACGTTGTGCACAATTCTTTAATTCATATTTATTTTACAAAAAAATTGGGACTTAAAATTATTTTAAACGATATTTCACCCGCGGCTGATTGAGACAAAATGTAGCTTTTACGGTATTTTGATGTCATCCTCGGCCCTGTTTATAAACTCTCGCCGTGCTGGCCATGGGGCTCTTCTCCTTATGAGAAAGGTAAGGCCATAGTCAAATCCGATGTGTCCGTATTTATGCAAAAAGGAACCACACGACAAATTTCAATTTTTTAAGAATACTAATTTAAAAGTGGTTTATTTTCTTATTCAAAAAAGATCCACGTGATTTTTCCCTTGGAAACAAGTTATACAAAAAGCAGAATGGAACCAACAGCAAAAAGTATGTATTTGCTGTTGGTTCCATTCTGCTTTTTGCATTCCATTATACATATTGCAAAACCGAACCATAGCACCATGGGACTCGTTTCATCAAACAAATAAACCATATAAATTCCATGTAATTTTATACAAAACAGATCCACAGATACTTGGTACCATTATATATTAAAAATAATTTCTATTTTTTAACAATTATTATAATACACAAAATGGAACCAAATTTCTGTGGTACCGTTATGCGTTAAATAAATTCATATTTTAATGACTAATATTTTTTTTTGCTTAATGGAACCACAAGCATTCAGTTCTACTATGTTATTAAATAAATATTGTTATGTTAACAGCAGAACCACAAGTACGTGATTTTATTGTACTGCGAAAGGCGTAAACTTAAAGTTCGAAATTCTCGCTGATATTGAGAGTTTCTACAAAGACCTGTACGCATCATGGAAGTCTTAACTCTTGAAACCAGGCAATGATGACTCTAGAGCCCAACTCCCGCGCCAATATACGGAGAACATCCCTGATGTCAACCAAGGCGAGGTAAGAGAGGTTCTCGAGCAACTTAAGAACAACAAGTCTCCATAAGATGAGGGAATCACCACAGAGCTCTTAAAAGCAGGAGGGACTGTAGTTCTGAAAGAGCTGGCGAGCCTCTTTAATTCCGTTATCCATCAGGGCCTTACAGCTCAGACGTGAAGCGGGAGTGCGGTTGTCCTGTTATTCAAAAAAGGTGACAAAACCTCGCTGAAAACATATAGACCCATTTCACTCTTCCGCCACCTCTACAAGTTGTTCTCGAGAGTGCTAACAAATTGCCTCGCCAGAAAACTTGACGATTTCCAGCCACAGGAACTAGACCACATCCATACTGTTTGGCAGAATATACAGAAGACCAATGAGTGCAATAAGCCGCTGTGTATGGCTTTCATGGACTACGAGAAAGCCTTCGACTCCATCGAAACCTGGGTGTTTCTGGTTGCTCTGCAGCGGTCTCGTACCGATTGGTGCTACATCGAGGCGTTGATATGTTTGTATGATATCGCCACTAAGACCATCCAACTCCAGCCCCGTCAACGCGATTGCGTCGAGGTGTGAGGCAAGGAGACTTAATATTTTAATCAGCTCATCACTAGCGCACTCAAAGACATCTTTGAGATGCTGGACTGGCCAGGACTGGGCATAAACATTAACGGCGAATACATCTCACACCTTCGGATTACTAACGATATCGTCATCGTTGCGGAGTCCCTGGAAGAGTTGAGCGGGATGACTGTGCAATTTAGCTTGCACCTTGTCAAATATGTTAGACAGATGGCCAAGCGTTTGGGCATATTCATCACGCGGTTCAAAGATAATTTTAGGGTCTGATTCGTGATGAATATAATGAGAACCACAAGTTACTAATTCACGACCATATACCAAGAATGATGGGGTAAAACCAGTTGATTCGTTTACCGCACAGTTGAGTGAAAATTGAATTTTTAATAAAAATCGTCGATAAAAGCCGAACCAGCTGTCATAATAGTTTTGTTATATTGCTCAACCGAATTAACCTGTGGGGTATACAGCGGTGTGTAATGTAAATTAGGAACTTTGTGTTTGGATAATAATTTTTTAAAAGTGGAGCTAATTAATTGCTTACCGTTATCTAAGACAATGATAGACGGAATACCATGTACTAAGAAAACATTTTTTTCTAAAATTTTGGTTATAATTTCGGCAGAGGCACGTTTAATTGGAAAAAGCAAACAATATTTAGAAAAACAACAAGACACTTCAAAAACATACGTATTCTCTTTCCTCGAGGGGGGTAAAGGTCGCACGAGGTCTACGCTCAACATCTGAAATGGTCTATGACATGATTTAGGCTGACCCATATGGCCGAGAATGGAATGATTTTGATGCTTGTGAATGGTAGAAATATCGCACGCATGGACGGCTTTAACGACATCGCTATACATACCCGGCCAGTAGTGACTAAGCGATAAACACTTGTAAGTTTTCAAAATGCAACGGTATTACCTCCTTCCACTGAAATTCCCTTGTAAGTGGGTTTAATGCCTTTTTGAGTCGAAACATTTTGTTATTAATTATTATTTGATAGTAAACAAAAGACGATGGCCTATCTAAGCAACCGTTAAATACGTTTAGGTACCAAGAGTCATTAGTAGAAACCGGTATATTTGTATTTGAATTAATACTATTATCCTGCGAACCATTGATAATAACAGAGACAGGAATAGAGCAAGACAGAAAATCAGGTAAAATATTATCAGAACCACGACGATGTCTAATTTCAAAATTATAACTTGAGAGATAAACACCCCATCTGGCTAGACGGCCTGTGGGATTATTTAATTTTAAAAACCACTGCAATGGCTGGACAATGATTTGCTCTAGAAAACAATAATCCTTCTTTTCCCCCTTTAACACTTGACAGAGCCCAGCTCCTATACCATAATCGCTAGCGTCAGTGTGAATTTCAAAATGTTCAGAATAATCGGGACATGATAAAATCGCTGGAGAGGCCAAGCTTTCCTTTAATTTGACAAATGCTTTATTGGCCTCTTGCGACCAACAGAATGGCGAGGCTTTTTTGCCTTGCGAAGTTAGTTTGTTCAAGGGTGATGCTATGGTGCTAAAATTAGGTATAAAACGCCTATATCACGAGGCTGCGACTAAGAAACGACGTACCTCTTTTCTAGTACTAGGAGTCGGGTAATTCTTCATGGAAGCAATTTTATCAGGGTCGGCATGAATACCCTCAGATTCGACCACGTAGCCAAGATACTTTAATTTATCTCAAAAAAATTACATTTATCGAAGTGAATGTCTAAGTTATCAGATTTTAATTTTTCTAAAACGCGTAGTAAAAGCAAAATATGTTCAGAAAAATTGGAACTAATACAGAGTATATCGTCGACAAAACAGAACACCTTGTTCTCAAATTCAGGCCCATAAAACAAAAAATCAGTCAATATTTGTTGAGTTGCAGGGGCATTTGTAAGTCCAAAAGGTATTTCTTTAAATTGAAATGTTCCACGAGATGGAACGTAAAAAGCAATTTTACGACGATCCTCTTTTTTAATTAATGTTTGCCAGAAACATGTATACTATAGTTCATAAAAGATAGCTTGATCTCTGCGACATATGTCAAACTGACATTGCTAGGGTTGTCAGGATATAAAAAAATGTCGATAGAAATTATCGAAGTTTCTTACTATTATCGATGCTAATGTAACATATAATTGGGTTTAATTTCATTACAAACGTTGCTAAATTAAACGAATAGGTATATAAAATATATTTATTCTATTAAAGGAGTACAGCCCAAATCCATATCTGAATCAGTTTCTGAATCGCTAGAACAATATTGTAAATTTATTATAAAGACATAAAGACATATTTATTTCTGCATTTTGGTTGTTTACAACACTTATACATGTCAAAACTCTATTCTAGATGATGCCGGCTTTTCCTAGCTAAATGACTTCTTGAGAAGAAAGGCCGAAACAAACTCAGAGTCATTGTTTTTTTTTTGTCACTTGAATTTCTTTAGTCTTTTCTTCATCTTTTAAAGTCCAGACAAAAATAAGGGTTTAGTATGCAAGTACAATGCAGGAAATTATCTGACGCTTTTGACTGACTCGGCCCACTGATGGCCCGCATTCAACAGCAATCGTACGGCTCAACCTTAATTGAGGGAGCCAGCACGATCTGTATCACTATGCCTCCACGCCATCAGAAGGTGAATGCATAAGCATGTCAGCCTAAGCCATCAGACAGGTTGCCACAACTATTTGTTTATATGTTTAATAATGCCCACATCGTACTCACAACTTTACATGCTAATACACAGTAAAATACATGTTGCAAACAATAAGTAAAAATAATAAAAATTTAAAGAATAAAATGTCATATATTTACAATGTCAGAAAATATTATTAAATGTCAGAAAATATTATTGAATGTCAATTTATGAATAATAATATATTACTTAGGTAATTTTAAATGTCAAAAGAAAATAAATAAAATAACAATGTCAAATCAAACAATGTCAAAACAAAATAAATCAAATTACAAATGTCAAATTAAAAATGTCTAAATGTAAAATATAAGTATTACAAATGTAAATAAAAATATCATGTCACTAATTTCAAAATGTCAAAATTCATAATTTTTAAACTCAATTCCAGGCATTTTTGTCTGATAAATAATCTTTAACTGTGTAATAAGCTTTTGAACACAAGCTCTGTTTAATAAATACTTTGAATTTATTAATACTTAGTTCCTGAATATTGCCTGGAATTTTGTTGTAAAAACATATGCTTTGACACTTGTATGAGTTACTTATTTTTTGTAGTCTAGTTGAAGGTAGAACAAGTTTGTTTTTATTTCGTGTATTTAAATTATGAATGTCGCTGAATTTAGAAAACATATTTATATTTTTCCTGACATATAACAAGTTCTCATAAATGTATTGAGATGCGACAGTCATTATCTTAATTTCTTTAAATTTTTCCCTCAGTGAATGCCTTGAACCAAGACTGTATATTGCACGAATAGCCCGCTTCTGCAGTACAAACACAGTTTGAATGTCAGCTGCGTTGCCCCATAATAAAATGCCATATGACATTATGCTGTGCAAATAACTAAAATATACTAATCTGGCCGTATCTATATCAGTTAACTGACGAATTTTGTAAAACGCGTATGCTGCAGAGCTAAGTCTATTCGACAACTGACCTATATGTGGGCCCCACTGTAGCTTAGAATCTAAGGTTATGCCTAAGAATACGGTGTTATCTATAAGATCCAACTCTTCTCCATTCAAACATATGTTAGGTTTAACTTGTTTTACATTCGGTCTTGAAAATCGTATACATTTTGTTTTTCTTTCATTTAACAGTAAATTGTTAGCTGTAAACCATTGAACTACTTTAGAGAGAGCGTTATTTACATCGTCATTATTTGATTGTTGTCGTCTTAGTTTAAAAATAAGTGATGTATCATCAGCAAATAACACTATCTCTTCATTATTTTGCATAATGTATGGCAAATCATTAATATATACAAGAAAAAGGAATGGACCAAGAATTGAACCTTGCGGCACTCCCATTGTGACCACTGAGCCCATAGAAACTTTTCCATTTACCTCAACTCTCTGTATCCTATTACTCAAATATGATGTTAGGAGATCCAAAGCAGTGTTCTTAACTCCATAGTAATGTAATTTCCTGATCAATGTTTGAAACACGCAATCAAAAGACTTAGATAAGTCACAAAAGACTCCCAGAGCATCATGCGACTCCTCCCAGGCATCAAAAATACTATCTAAAAGCTCAACTCCAGCATCGGTAGTTGAGCGACCCCTAGTAAAACCAAATTGTTTTTCATGTAACAGCTTATTGTTATTAAAATGAATTTGAAGCTGACCTAGAATTAATTTTTCAAAAATTTTACTAAACGTGGGTAGCACAGATATTGGCCTATAATTTGTGGGGTCAGATGTGCTACCTGATTTAAATAACGGAATTACTTTACTACTTTTCATTTGATCAGGAAACACACCACAGTCTATGCATCTATTGAAAATCGTTGCCAGTTCCGGTGCTACTGTGTTGATTATAGATTTCGTAATCACAACAGAATTGCACCAAAGATCACTAGTCTTCTTCAAATTAAGGGTATTAAAAGTTTTTACAATATCTCTGTCAGTTACATAACTAAAACTAAATTCAATGTTACACCTATTGACATTTTGTTTCAATAGAGATTCGGCGTCATGAGGGGACGAGTTGAGGGATTTAGTGGTTGAGACTGGAATGTCTGTGAAGAAATTTTCAAATGCTGTGGCAACCTCAAAAAACTGACTTTAATATCTTTGTATTTAATTGAAGAGTGTAATCGTGACTTTTAATCTTGACCCTTCCAGTCTCATTGTTTATAATATCCCACGTTGCTTTTATTTTATTGCCACTGTTTTTAATTTTTGATTTTAAATAAAGTGTCTTAGCTTCACGACAAATCTTTTTAATGTTCCCAAGGGGCCCCGACTGTGAGTCGTTCTGTTCTGCATTAGAATTCTAAACTACTGACCTTGTTTCTTTCTTTTTAGTTTTTATTAAAGTTAATTTTTTCACGTATCTTTTTTAATTTTTTCTTACGCAGTCGGGTTTTTTGCTTTTGCTTTAAATATTTTTTTTATTTTATACTTTTTAGTTATTCACTGTTTTTTTTTGTTTCCTTATCGTTTTTACTTGAAGTAAAAACTTAAATCAATAAGTAACAACATTAGCGAGAATTATTGTTTTGTTAATCAACTTTTTAATAATTACTTTCTGTTCATATAATTCGTAAACTAATTCCAGTGGTTGCCCATTTACTGAAGGATGTAGTACCAGCAACTGAGATCTTCTTAGGGACAAAGATAGAATTGAATATAGTACAGTACATGTCAAAGAAAGAATTGTACAACTTATTAGGATCGTTATTATAGCATAAGTATGGTAATGTACTTGTGAGTTTATTCTTAAGTCCCTCCAGACGACGCAAAGTTTTTGGCACCACACTCAATTCCTTTCTACCTACATTTTTAGACTGCATAGCAAATGTTATAGATTGTCCACAATAATCGGATGTTAATTTGTTAATTATTTGCTTTCTAACTGGTACAATATCTGTAAATATATTGTCTATACAAGTAGATGTCGTGGAAGTTATCCTGGTGGGTTCCAAAAAATTAGCATGCAAGATTATATGACTTGAACAAATTCTTAATTTTGTGGCAATTCAGGGAATCTTCTAGTAAATTAATATTAAAATCGCCACCTACTATTATAGATTTATTTTGTTGGCATAGCTTCCGTAACACATCATCCATGACACTTTCAAAGTTATCATAGCAGGATGATGGTGGCCTATACACACTCAAAACAAGAAGTAGGTCCAATTCCACACAGGCTATTTCAACTGTCCGTTCAAAAGAGAAACTAACAATGTCACTACGATTCTTAAATTTAAGCAGCTTGTTAACTAAAATCAACGATCCACCATGTATTGCATTTTGTCTGCTGAACGAACTACCAACTAGATGGTTATTAAAATTGCACATGAACTGGTGATCTTTAAGCCAATGTTCTGTTATACACAAAATATCGACGCATTCACCGTTCATGAACAACTCCCCAACTTCTAAATCTATATTTTACATACCTTGTATATTTTGATGTACCAGTTTTAATACTTGTGAATTTCTAAATGAATTATTAGTTGGATTGGGCTTATTCGTACATACCAGCCCATTATTAATGAAAGTGTCATTGCAAGAGGTATTCTCTATTGTCGAATTATTTAATTTAAATTAATAGAAATGTCAGACTGTGTAGCCAAAATACTGGCTGAATCATTATAAATGTAATTTTGTTGCTGTATAGGGGCAACACGTTTATTAGCCAAATTCTTGGCTGAAATGTCAATACAAAATGCTAGCGACTCAGCTAGTTGTCTTTTATAATAAGAATTCAGATAACAAGTATCCTGCGTCAAATGTAAAGCTTTACTAACATAATTGTTAGAATCAAAAACATGAAATTGATCGTTATTGTATGACCAACTACACAAATTTATATTAAGACTATGTCTAATATTATTTTCTTTCTGTGGCAACCCTTTACTGAAAGGTAAAGTGAGCATAATAATTTGATTTAAATTTAATTCACATAATTTACTGTAATAATAGAATAAAAGTATTTTATTTAAAGATCCTCTTTTACCAAGTAGGATCAATAAAGTTGTATCCACGGGCCCAATTCTGCTAAATAAATATAGTCTCGATATCATGTCAGTGTCATACTAACGTCACAAAAAGCGTATTCTTCTAAAATATCTGATATTTGAATGAAATTGTAACGAGATCGTATATGTCAACGACGAACTGTTTATTATACGATAATGACATTAGGTTATCAGAATACCGCTTTTAAATCCATTCAAAACATAATATCAATGTCATATAAAAATAGCAGAATTGGCCCCCTGGTCAAAATTTAAGTTTATATTTTATCTAAAATAGCAATGGAACTTAACCCAGGCAAACAGTAGTTCATCACTAACCCATCACTATATGTGTTCGCCAACAACTGACCCATACCTTTTCCAATCTCGTCACTAAATATTATCACTTTATTTTTATTTTGTAATATAGTTTTACTGTCTAGTTTGTTATTTTTTAATTTATTTAGAGTGTGTTTAATATTTGAATTTGTATTGTTTAAAGAATTATTTGGCAAAACCGGGTCACATGTTGGCAATGAGCAAGCTGGCGAGTGTTGGTGGTTGAACGGGATGTCATTGTTCAATGGTATTGGGCATTTGTTACTATTTGATGCATTCATTCTTATAAATTCAAATCAAAAAATCTCATTCATTGCTTCATTCTTATAAATTCTTGTTCGCAAATATTATTTATTTATTTATATATTTATAACTTCATACACAAAACATGTATAGGCGGACTTAATGCCTGAGGCATTCTCTGCCAGTCTACCTTGGGGTGTTGCAGAAATAGAACAAGGTAGGTGCAAATTGAAGTAAAAAGAAACATGACAATCCTAATAAATACTAAAAAATAACATAGGTGTCCATTCATAAATACAACTTAATATAAAAACAAATAGTTATACTAAATACATAGAATATACATATTATTAAATTCTCGTGTCACAGTTTTCGTTCCCATACTCCTCCGAAACGGCTTGACCGATTTTGATGAAATTTTTTGTGCTTATCCGGTATCTATGAGAATCGGCCAACATCTATTTTCAAAAAAAAAAAAATTGCAAAACAACGTTTGCCGGGTCAGCTAGTTAAATATATTTAAATAAATTACTTCTGAGATGATCCTGACAGTTGGTTCAGTAAGAACTGCCGTACTTTTATTTTAAAAGTGAAGCGACTGGTGGCCATCCTGATTCCCAGAGGAAGAGCATTCCACAGAAGGATAGATTGGATAGGAAAAGATGCATGAAGGAAGTCGGAGCTGTATGAAGGGCAGAGAAGGAGTCGATTATTAGATGAGCGTAGGGTTTTATCGTGAATAGAATATAGGTATTGGAAGTAAGGAACCCCTTACTTCCAATACCTATATTCTATTCACGATAAAACCTATCTAACCAGATAGGTTGGAGGGTTAGGAGACATGAGGATGGAATAAAGGGTAGTGAGAGCACGCAAACTTCGGCGTTGACGAATAGGTAACCAGTTCAAATGGGAGCGATAAGTAGACACGTGATCATACTTACGAAGATTAAAAATAAATCGAATGCAGTTATTGAGAAGACGGTCAAGTTTATTGAGGAGTTCTGCATTCAAGTCGAAATAACACACATCGCCATAGTCGATAACAGGGAAAATTAAAGTATGCACCAGCATTGTCTTAGTCCTGGAAGGTAGAAAGTTTTTAGGCGATAGAGAGCACGTAGGGTACCGGTAACTTTTTGGCTAATGTTTGACACCTGTGCACGCCACTTGAAAGTGGAGTCGATATGTAAGCCTAGGTCTTTGACAGTTACAGAGTATTCAATAATTGAACCATTAAACGTTACTGGCGGCATTGTAGTTGTATCAACTTTGTTCAGGATTCTTTGACTACATACAATAATTGCCTGACATTTAGATGGGTTAACAGTAAGACCAAAAGAATTAGACCAGTTATATAAATAATCTAAGTCTCTGTTAATGCTGTCAATAGCAGAAGGTAAATCTTCTACACTGGTTTGAGCATAAAGCTGCAAGTCATCGTCATACAAAGGATAAGCGCATTGAAGATTCTGTGTTAGGAGATTGATAAATATTGAAAATAACAAAGGAGAGAGAATACCGCCTTGCGCACGCCAGAATCGATTTGACACCAACTTGATGAAGATTCATCAACGTGTACAAACTGCTGGCGTCCACGAAGATAAGACGAGAACCATTCCAGTGCCTCAGACGAGATCATAAGGTGGGTTAGGATAGCTAGAAGGATGTCGTGACTGACGGTATTAAGGGCATTAGATTATCAAATCGGACGTCCCGCTCCCAATCTTCTTCCATTAGTTTTCTGCATTTGGTTACCACCTTCTTCCAGTCTTCTGCAAATACAATGTCGACCGCACTTTTAAATAACTGCAACATTTTATTTGCCGTGAAAGGTGGTATTGTGTTGTGTCTGGCAGCGTAACCTTAAAAGAAAACATATTTATACTAAGATTAATTACACAGTTGTAAATACTTAAAGTACCTATCTAACTGAAATTCAGGCAAACAAACCTTTCACTTGTGCCCAGATAAGCTCGATCGGATTATACTGGCAGTGGTACGGGGGTAGTCTTATGACGGTATGACCCTTTTCGTGGGCTATATACACACATCAACAAAGTCTAGGGATATCTTAATCCTAAATTATTTACGAGTTTATAGTTTAGAACCTTGTTAGTTTCCACAAAAAGTTTATATACAGATTAAAACCTCTTTTATTCTATTTTCAAAATTTGAACATGGAAAGAAAAAAAAACAAAATAATAAACAAAATATGGCGGCAAATTTGCTAGTAATTCGTTACATTAAAGAAAGTTAAAACTGTTTTATTATAATTATTAATGAAAAGGGTTTTTAATTGTTTTTCTTTTTTAATTTAACGTGACGTACGAACTTTAAAAGTCATGTCACGTCGTCATTTGAGTCGAGATGAAATGTTACGAGCCGTGAGCATGTTAGAAAATGGTGCAATTCAACGCGTCGTTGCTGAGGCCCTACATACCAGTCAAAATGTGATATCAAGGTTGTGGTCACGTTATCGCAGTACTGGAGATGTGGCCGAACAGCACACAGGTAGATATCGTGTTACTACGCAGAGACAGGATCGATTTCTCCAAATGACCGCCAGAAGACAACCCAATATCACAGCGCTGCAACTAGTGCAAAGGCTCCAGGAGGACCACCAGCTGCTGGTAAGCGACCAAACCGTGCGAAGAAGGTTACATGAAGTTGATCTTCATGCTCGAAGACCATTGCGTGTTCCAGCATTGCGACGTGGCAATCGCGGTCGGCGGCTTTCGTGGGCTCGGGAGCATTTACCATGGAGTGACGAACAATGGTCTTTGGTGCTGTTCACCGATGAGTCCCGGTTTGGGTTTCACCCGGATTCACGAAGAACACGCGTTTGGAGAGCTCCAGGGAGAGTTAGCCGTCTACGGCACCCTCAGGAGGTCCACCCATACCAAGGCGGGACAATCATGGTGTGGGCAGGAATTCGTCTTGGCGGACGAACCCAACTCGTTTGGATCCAAGGCAGCATGACTGCACAAAAATACCACGAGGAGGTAGTAGAGCCCGTTATTGTCCCACACAGAACTCAAATAGGCCATGAATTTCTACTCATGCACGATAATGCTCCTTGCCATACGGCGCGGCTGGTATCGACCGCTCTCCGAGAGCACGATATTCAAGTTTTGGATTGGCCTGCACAGTCGCCCGACTTAAATCCTATCGAGCATGCCTGGGACATGTTACAACGAAAAGCTTTGAGAGATTTTCCACCAAATTTGACGACTGAACAACAACTTTACGAACACTTGCAAAGGACATGGGACCTCATACCGCAGCAAGACATTGACAATTTAATTTTAAGTATTAACAATCGATGTCGATGTGTAATCAATGTAAGAGGTGGCAACACTGATTATTAATGATTAGATTTTACAAGATTTTTTCCATTTTTATTAAAATTAATAGTTTTTTAAGAAGAAATGTTTGTTGTTATCATACTAATTTTCCATGATGATTAAAAAAATTAATTTTTTTATTTAAAACAAAAAAAAACACGAAATGTTTTTTATTTTTATTAAAGACCTTAAAATAATCTATGATTCTTCTATTTACTGTATCAGAAAATTCTTCATAGATTTTTAGATATTTGATGAAATATAAAATATCCCTAGACTTTGTTGATGTGTGTATATCATCTAAAACATACGTTGGAGTATTAGGTTTGTTGAGATCAACCAGTCTAAATAATACATTTTTGAACATAGTTTCATTGGCCTCTATTCCTTTTTCTTGAAGCCATGCAATGATTTCTAATTTTCTGTTTTCCGAAGTTGGATTTTATTTCATCATCATCATCTTCAGCCACTTACAGTCCACTGCTGAACTAGGCCTCTCCTTTAAAAGGAGGAATTTTATTTACTTACTCACTATTATTTTAGGTCAAGTGTGTAGACATGTTAATAATATTATGATATTTAAAATATACAATAAAATTAAAAGATAAACTAGAGGACCCATGCTGCTCCACAGCATATTTTAATATTATAAAAAAGCTCTTACATAGGAATAGCAGTTTTGCTAAAATGGTAGTTTTGGTAAAACGGTATTTTTGGTAGGAATAGTTGCTTTGGTAGCAATCGTAAGTGACAGTTCTACCAAAACTACTATTTGTACCAAAACCGCCCGTGCTGTCCAAAGTACCTTTTCTCTCAAAACTACTATTCTTATCAAAGCTACAATTTCTACCATAACTACCACTTGTAATTTAATTATATGACAATAGTACTATGAACCGCTGTAATATGTTCCACATAAAAAAAAAACCGTGTGGTGACGGATTAAGAATACGGATTGTCACCACCGCATATCAACCCATGGGTGTCGTAAGAGCCGACAGAGGGAGCATTTTATGCATAGAACAACACGGTAAGAGAAGGAAAACTTGATAAAAACCCTATACCAACCCGTTTGGCCAGCGTGGTATAGTAGGCCAGTTCCTCCTTTCAAAGAAGAGGCCTAGTCCAGCAGTGGACTGTTAAAGGCCGATGATGAGAAAAAAAATTAAAATGCCCGAAGAAAGTCCGTAATTTAAAAACACAACAAATTTCCTAACATAAAACGTAATTTATCCATCTGTAGTGTTGATTTTCCCAACATTAGGCGGAAATTTCACTACATTTGGGGAAAATTTCTCGAGTCGTGGGTATATTTACGTCGTCGTTACCGCGACCCCGTCATGAGGTTCGATCCGTTCGATACAGGGACACCGCGGTGTTTTAGTGGGTATGCCCCTGCGAATATCAAGGGGGGAAAGCCGAGCCACACACCCCCCCTCCACCTGCCCCAAACTCGGTACAGAATTGGCGGAGGGGTCCCTTTGAGGAACAGTCCGTAACTGGATTTCATCGCGCTACAAAGAAAGGGGGAAAATTCCTTAAGGTTAACTGGTAACATTCGGGGAATATTACCTGCCATCAGCGATAATTCACTATAGTGATAATTTTACCAACATCGGGTATAATTTTACACAACACCACACTCACACCCGTATGAAAGGAGGCATAACGGTTTTTCCTGGCAGTTACCGCAAGGAACTTATTCGATGCCATAAAAATATTTTTGAAATTAGAACCGTCCATGTAGAGAGAAAGCAATGGAATCTTAAGAAATTTATAGGAAAATATTGAAAAATAAGTTCAAGGTCCACACCTATCTTCCTTCAAACTTACCCAATTTAAATGAGCATACCATCAAATGAAAGAACTCTTTTCAGCGCGTGTTTTAGGCCTATAACGAAACGCCTACCTCAATAAGAAGCAGATATATAGAAGCAGAAAATCATTAACTACGGCTACGAAAACGTAAAAAATGTATGGGAGAAAACTGTTTTTGCATATAACTTGATGAATGGGCACGTTAGATAATTTCTAATGCTTGATGACAAATCTATGCAGCAAGAGCTTTCATTTAAAAAATATCATCTGAATCAGTTGGGTAGAACGGGCTGGCCGACTCGTATTATAAAACACAAATTCTTTTAATATATAGATTAATTTTTATATAAGTTTGATTTAAAATATCGATAGTTAATAATTTGTGGTCGCGATGAATCATCGCCCATCACCAATTAGGTCGACATACCCATAAAGTATGACAATGACAGGTATGTATGTACCATAGTCTGAACTATTAAGAAATTTAGGACTTCATAGGCGTGATTTTATTGACAGCTGTCACAGAGATCAAGCTATATTTTATGAAGTATAGTTAAATTTTTAGCATTACTAAGGTTATCAAGAATCTCCGAAATATAAGGTAAACTAGAGGAGGCCAGCAGCTACGCCTGCATTTTTTTTAAATTTACCCGTTTTGGCCGATCCCGTGGGAATTTCGGAAAATCCCTTCTTAGTGCACCACTATGGTCTCCGAGGAACATATATGCCAAATTTCAGATTCCTGCGCCCAATAGTTTCGGCTGTAGCATGTCTGTCAGTCAGTCAGTAATGCAAGGATTTTATATATTAAGATTATAGGCATCTTTTCTTGTAACAGAATTTAATTTTCTACTATCTAAACAAAAACGTAGTTCACCATTCTTTTTTGGGAGTAAAAGTACAGGATTGGACCAAGGACTCTCCAATGGTTCAACGACATCCTCCGCAAGCATTTCATCCAGTTGTTTAATTAATATGCGTTGTTTATTGCGAGACATATGATAATAACGCTGACGAATATAGAAACGCTGTCACCCGTGTCAATAGAATGGGTAAATAAATGAGTACAACCTAAACCTCGAACTTGGTAGGATATGTTCTTGAATTTTGAAGTCATCGGCAATATGTCTCTGGTCTAAGGAAAAATTATCGTAGGGGCTAATATGACTAGAATATGCAGTTGTGTTTAACTCCGCAACCTCAGCGTCAGAATTATTTAAAAGTAAGACGGAGTCCAAATGATTTGGAAATAAACCGAAAGCTCTCCAGAAATCCATACACAAAATCAACGATTTTTTTATGCCAGAGACTTTATGAACTATAAGTGGAACCACTATATTTTGAAATTCGAAAGTAAAAGAAACCGATCCAGTAAAAAGCAACCTTTCACCACCTGCGGTGATAAGTTTCAACGATTGAGCATCAATCAACTGGCAAGCATTGTCAAGCAAAAATGTATGCGAATTATTACCCAGAATAGTGACACAAGAATCGAGCAAGCCAACTGCACGCTTACCATTTATAGAAACTGTGATATAAGGATTGTATTCACCATTTATTTCTCGGATTAAAGGCATGTGATAACAATTAAAACAATTTTTAAATATAATTTAACCAATTATGCCAATCTCGTTTATCAAAATTAGTTTTTATAATATTTTTATTATTCCTCCTCCTCCTTGCGTCGTATTCCTCAGTGCTGAGGGTCGTGACCTCCCTTCTTCATCACTTTTTCACAAAAAAATTTCCTCCATTTATTCCTATCTCTGGCGGTGTGAAGGGCGTCGTTGACTGTGGAATCAAGAGTGGTGCGGATCTGGTCGGACCAGCGTATTGGTCTGCATCCACGAGGTCCTTTCCCCTCTACTTAACCGGTCACAATGAGCTTCTCAAGGTTATGATTTATTTATTTATTATTTTATTTTATACTTTATTGTACACTTATATAAAACATTTTAAGGAATTATACATTAAATACAATGGGCGGCCTTATCGCTAAAACCGATTTCTACCAGGCAACCTTTGGATGGAGATAGTATTGGTAGGAAATAAAATAGTTGTAGCAGTCTATCAGTACCTATGTAAAAATATGCATAGACTTAATATATATATACAGGATGTCACAAGACCCATCACCAAGCCGAAGTCTACTCGTTTTGGACATCAGGCCAAGTCATACTAAGCAAAAATAAAATCTGGGAAACGACTTTTTTTAAGTATTCAGTTTTTTGAAGCCGCTATAAAAAATGCGCGTGTGCAATTTTCGAAATACCTTCTAATCCATGGGTGCAATAGACATCTATAAAACAGGTTGGCGGTGTAAATGCATCGATTTTGTACCTAAATACAAAAATCTCCACGGCGCGCACCAATGACTTTTCGAAGTTATGTTCGTATTGAATGGTGAACTTTCGCTTGTCCCGTGCCTCGGAGAGCACGTTAAGCCGTCGGTCCCGGTTGTCATGAAGATCTTTGACAATCGTTACAGGGCGTCAGTACCTTCTGAATAAACTGACACTAGTCTAAACCCTGTTATAGCATCTGCCTAAAAAGGGTATACTAGCAATATATAATGCCTGTCTAAGACTTACCCACTTTCCAGGACAGTGGAAGATAGCGCAGGTCATAATGATCCCTAAACCAAATAAACCGCCCAATGATGTAGCTTCATATCGACCTATAAGTCTTCTACCTCTACTAGGTAAACTTTTCGAGAAGATCATAATGAATAGGATGAAGGCACACCTAAATGATATTATTCCAAATCACCAATTTGGGTTCCGGGAAAATCATGGAACTATCGAGCAAGTACACCGAATCGTCGTCATTATTAGTAGAGCATTGGAAGAAAAGAATTACTGTTCAGCAGTATTTTTGGATATTAGCCAGGCCTTTGACAAGGTATGGCATGAGGGCCTATTAAAATTAAGAAAAGGCTCCCTCACTCATTTTTCCGCATTATAAAATCCTATCTCAGCAAACGATTTTTTGAAGTAAAGCAGCATGATGAACTTTCAGATTTGTATGAGATCAAATGAGTACCGCAG
Organism: Euclidia mi; assembly: GCA_944739405.2. Lineage (NCBI taxonomy): Eukaryota > Metazoa > Arthropoda > Insecta > Lepidoptera > Erebidae > Euclidia > Euclidia mi. The sequence continues at coordinate 43,799,527 of OX123186.2, read as the reverse complement.
GGAAGTATACTGGGCCCAATTCTCTACATAATATTTACTGCTGACCTACCAACAACAGACAAGACAATGGTCGCAACATATGCAGACGATACAGCATTGCTATCCACACACACAAATCCAATAATTGCATCAGAACATCTACAACAACACATTAACAAAATAGAGGATTGGCTTAAAGTCTGGAGAATTCACGCTAATCAGAGTAAGTCAACACACGTAACTTTCACTCTGAGGAGAGACACATGTCCACCAGTTACACTCAATAATGAGGAAATCCCGCCAGACGATAATGCAAAATACTTGGGCATGCACTTGGACAGAAGGTTGACATGGCAAAAACACATTTGGACAAAGAGGAAGCAACTAGATATAAAACTACGTAATATGTACTGGCTAATTGGACGCCACTCACAAATGAGCAGACAGAGCAAGTTATTGGTATACAAAGCCATCTTGAAACCAATATGGACTTATGGCATACAACTATGGGGTTCAGCCAGCAACAGCAATATAGAGATATTGGAAAGTTTTCAAACAAAGACTCTGAGGACTATCTTTAACATCCCCCAATACATCAGTAACAAGTTTATATACCTTGATATAAAACTACCAACCGTCAAACAGGAGATAGCAAAATATAGCGACGCCTACCAGAAAAGACTCTCAAAACATAAAAATGAGCTTGCTGTCAGACTATCTGGAGACCAAAGTCTCCAATATCGAAGACTGAAGAGACATAGTATACCAACTCTTCAAGATAGATTCGTCGGGATGGAAGGAGACACTCATCTGAGAAGTGTCTTCCCAAGCTAAAAGCCTTAATCAGATAAAAATATCTGCCAAATCAGTGGCTTATTGTTATATGCAACAGATGGCCATGGAACAGAGATGAACACAAAAAAAAAAAACGACTAGTCTAAACCATGGAATATCGCTATCACTTCGGATTGCGGAGGTCAGACAGGCATTCGCTCCGTGGAAAAGTGGAAAAGCTAATATTCAGCCAAATCCGGTTACTATATATATATATATATATATATATATATATATATATATATATATATATATATATATATGCATATATATAAATACTTATACATACATACACACATATAATAAACAAATACATAATAGTATATAGTAGTGGTTACCACCGTCTTTTCTTGCGTAGACACTCGCACGACAACCGCGAGGAGATGATGAGTACTCGCAATATGGAGACGTTGGTCCGAAATGCTGTCCAGGGGATACGGAGCATCTTTCTCCAGCACCACATTTCAAAGGCATCAATGTGCTTACGGTCTGCGGCTTTTAACGTTCATGTCTCAGTGCCATACGGAAAGATCGAGAAGACTACAGTCCGTACCAGCTTGGTCTTGGTTTTTATGGAGATGTTACGGTCCCTCCAGATTTTTTCAAGCTGGGAAAAGGCTCATAGCCATGCCAACTCTCCTGCGAACTTCCTTCTCGCACGATCCATCGTTGCTGATGTTGGAACCTAGATAGATGAAGTTTTCCACTGTTTCCAGGTCCAAAGCGCCAGTGAGATCCATTTTCCCGGTTCTATCCACCACCATGACCTTTGTTTTGGGCCTATTTACAGAGAGCCCCATCTCCTCACTAACTCGCTCCATCCGGTTCAGAAGTGCAACCATTTCCGACTCATTTGCCGCAAGAAGAGTAGTGTCATCGGCGTAGCGCAAGTTGGTAATTTTTACGCCACCAACTGTATTTTATTATTCCAATCCGATCTAATTAATTTTTTGAACTATTATTTTTATTATTACCAAGGCTTTTACAATTATGACAATTAGTAACACGATAACCTTTCAAGCCACACTTAAAACAAATCAAAAATTTGGGTTTATTATAAGTATTCAAAGAGTGCAAAGATGTTCTACAACGAGGGCAAAATTGATCGCTAGAATCAGGCGATTTACTAACAGCATTAAGTATAGGTTTTCTTTGTAATTATTTTGGTTGGCAATATTATTTTTATTTTTAAAGTCTGAATAAAATTATGAAATTAACTTTTATTAAAATTGAAACCAGAACGACTCGAAGAGGAATTATTGTCCAAAAACTCTGCGGGTAAATAATTAGAAGAAGAAGAAGGGGTAAATTCACGATCTCTACTACGGCTATCCAGCTTTTCAAATTCCTGGCCCACAGCAACAAAACTAGGAATGTCAACATACATATATCACTTTAGCAGTACGTAAACAGTTTGTGTAAAAAGGTTTTATATTATTTAAAATTATATCTTATTTCTGCACCTCGCTAATGGGATCATCCAAACGAGAGAATAGACCCTTGATTTTTGCAATGTATAATGTAATATTTTCATTTTCGCCTTGGTGACAAAATCTAATCGCCGACATAAGTTTGTAGTCGTGTTTACGAGGGCTTAAGTCTCTTTTCAAATACAAACACAATTGATTCTAAGAATTTACACTATATTTGACGCTGCGGTACCAAGGAAGCGCGTCGCCAGTAAAAATCTCAATGAATTTTCTCGTCAGGAACAGACCTACATACCATAAACTCGTTAACCTTTTCTATAAAGGCACGGACACAAGTTTTGCCGTTATATTTTAATTAAGACAATTCAGAAAACAACTTACGGTCATACGAAACGGAGTTAAAAGATGATTCATTTGTTTTATCGAGTGAGCAACTTGTTTGTGGTTAAAGTGAAATGGCTCGCAAAGCCGACAAGTGACCGCGGAAACGTACGTTCACGTTCAGTCTGTTCAACCTATGATACAAATGGTGTAATAAAGACTCTGTACGCAAGAACAAAATATTTTCGAAGCTAGTTTTATGCCGGATATGTCCTCGGTAAAAGAAAGATGAGACTCGCATAAGGTCTCAGCCGGGGCTTCGGATACCAGTTTGCCAATTTGCTTACGCAATTCGGCAACTGTAGCCGACGGTTCTGTGCCTCCATTTGCCACCTCGTACTCTAGTTCTGCCTATTGAAGCAGCGAGTATTTAATTTCAAAAGATATCGCCGTAGTATGTTGTACAATTAATAATATCGACTATAAAAGTATATAATTATGTATTAACCGGTCAAGGTCACACCAGGAGGGTTATACAAACAAACAAAAATGAGAGAAATGAGAGCACTGAGAAGTATGTGTGGTATGTTTTTGTCCGACAGAGTAAAGAATTGTGTAATAAGAGCGTGTTGTGGGGCAAAAGAAGATGTAGTGACAAGCATCAAGAAAGGGATACTAAGGTGGTTTGGGCACGTGGAGATTGATAGATGACGAAATATTGACCAAGCAGATATACAAGTCAAGTGTGAATGGGAGAGGACGAAGGGGAAGACCTAGTCGGACATTCTATGACCAGATTGGAGACATCCTAAAAACAGGACAGGTTAGAAGTACCCTGAACAGAAGAGCATGCATGAGGAATCTGATCGCAGTGAATGAAGCAAGATAGATATGTCAGGATCGTTGCAAATGGCGTTCCGTATTCTCTGCCTACCCCTCCAGGAAACAGGCGTGAGTCTATGTATGTATGTATGTTATTACACATAATGTACGTGAATTATGTTTATTTGTAACTCGCGCTACAAAGATTCGTTTTCGGATGAACTGATTTTGTTTATAATTTGGTTTGTTTACAGAAAGCTGTGACTAGATTTAGTTATTATAGAATTGAAATCTTTGGTTTAATATTAAATGATTATATGACAGTTTTAGGCTTGTACGCGTTAAAGTTGCACAAGCTACGTGTTTTGTAGTGTTAGAGCAATATTAAATGTTCCTTTTGTCTTGTATACATTTACGATAGTTCTATTCAAAGACACGGTATTACTTTTCTAGTTATGCGTATGCACGGCTTATTCCAGAAGGTAAATTTTTACTGAAGTGTCATTTCAAAGTAGATGCATTACATTTATTTTGAACAACTGAGAGCACCCATTAACAATGTCTCCTTCCTATTATAATATTTGATCACAGTAGGTAAGAAGCAACTCGGAATAATTTTATTATACTCACCTAAGATTACCAAAGATTTGATTAAATGATAAAAAATGCTTCATCATCATCAAATATGCTTTAAATAACTATTTTCCCTTCGTCTTCTTAACGCCTTCTTAACGCATTTCAAACACCCTAGCATTTTCTATAATGATGGATACACTAATTATTTTTGCTAACTGTACAACTACAAGTGACCTCATCATATCAGCCAAACGACGTCCACTGCTGGACATAGGCCTTCCCCAAGGTTTTCCACACAGACCGGTCTTGAGCCGCCCGCATACAAGTAAATTAGTAAATTATTATTTTATGGTCGGATATTAATTAGAGCGTGGTATGGCATTATGGCGACGTTACCCTGCAAATTGCTACTGGTAATTTGTAGATACAAAAGGCTAGCGGTACGAATACCAGGTGATTATTAGCTCGTTGAAATAATTGCCTGCAACACTTAGCTTTGTGAATATTCTATTGCATTTACTGCTAGTATAAAAGGTTTGGTGTTTAACGAGTCTTGCTATTTGGTTTGAAAATATAATTATATTAGGTTAACAATGTCGAATTGATAATAGGCCGTGTGACTGTAGGAAATATATTACTATGACACGTATGTATCATTAGAACCACGTGCCAGTCGATCATATCAGTGTTTTTATACTAAGTAGTGTTTCTCTTGCAGTTATATCCAAAAAGGTAGAAAGCAAAATCATGCTTCAGCAAGGGTGGCCCTATGTTCACGGTGAAGCCAGCTCTGTGATTTCATTCAGTCTCTGAAACATGGGAACTGTAAAGTTACATACAAATATCGAGGCAGAAAGTTTACAGTGTAATATGAAATGAAACCCTCTACATACATCCGTACCAAATCACCCAGCGCGCATTTTAGAATCGCGCAAGGTATGTATGTATATCGCAAATATAGGTATAGCTCAATCACACAAAGAGGTGCTCTTATAAAAAGATAGATTAATTCAAACCAAGCATTCATAGAAGACAAACATAACATAACATCCAACAAATCATAATTTGCCATCACCTAAAATATACAAATTAATTTCAACCGTCAAACGTCAGCAACGTTTTTACTCTACGCGTATAATCGAAATATAGTCTAAATAATTTAGCCCCCGATTAATTCTAACTAAACAGCATTCATCATATTTAAACAATACCTAACCACAAGTTTCACATAATGTTAGACGTTAATAACAAACATACTTGGTGGCAAAGTGACGGCAACTATAAATTAATCAAGCACTAATTTTCTGTGTCTAAATGGCATAACATTATGCCTTTGTTTATATGAAATTGATGAAGAGGCGACAGAGGATAGCGCTTCACGTTCAGTTGAGGCAAGATTGTTAGCATTTCCTCAATGTATGGGATGATTTTTAGGGTTCCGTACCTAAAACGTAAAAATCGGGACCCTATTACTTAGCCTCCGCTGTCTGTCTGTATGTCTCTCTGTCTGTCTGTCTGTCACCAGGCTGTATCTCATAAACCGTGATACCTAGAAAGCTGAAATTTTCACAGATTATGTATTTCGGTTGCCGCTATAACAACAAATACTAAAAACAAAAAAAAACTAATTTTAGGGGACTCCCATACAACAAACGTAATTTTAAAAGCAATTTGTTACTCGATCTTAAAAAACAGGTAGAAACTTAAAAAATATTTAGGTATATATATATATACACACAAAAAACGTGATTTTCTTTTATAGAAGATGGTACGGAACCCTTCGTGCGCGAGTCCAACTCGCACTTGCCCAATTCTTATTATGTTTGTTGCTTATATTTTATTTGCATTTCACTTTTACCAACAATTTTTTCTTGCAAGCACGATTAAATAAACAAAATAGTTTCAATTCTTTTTAATTTTGCTACACTAAAATACTCGTATAAACATAATATAATGTTAACTTTAATATAATATCTTCTTGTCAACTGTTAGTGATATAATTTGTGTATATATGGCATCGTGAAACCGACGAAAACAGTTTACAGCTGTTGTATGTTGTTTAATGAAATATAGTTGTTTTGTAGTTGTGAATTTACTTCTTAAATAAGAACAGGTTTCCTTTTTATAACACTCGTTTTATATAAAATTTGTGTGCTATTAATTCATTTAGAAACTTCTACAGAGCAAACAGTAAATACAGTGAGTTCACAAACTAGTGCAACAACAAAATAAATTTGGTAGAAAAAGACGCTAAAGCACTAAACGTTTCAAAGGTTTTCTGTTGGCAACACCGTCAGCTCAGTAACAAAAGCGGATAAATCAACCGAGAATACCATGCATTGTATTCGTATTAAGTGTGAATAGACGCCATTGCTCGGGACGACAAAAACTTCTCTGTTTGCGATACCTCGATGTAGGAAACATAGATAGTGCACACAATGAGACAATGGATAGTAATATTTTCGAGGTACAGCTCTGGTGATCTTGTTGAGCTTTGGTACTGTTCATTCAAGAGTAGCCGGCTTTAGTGTTGCCTTTGCTCAAGTTGATTGTTTATATACTGCACAAGTTTACTCGTAGTTTAGTCACTTCCTGTATTCGATTAGCATGATAATTAACTTAACTTCGTAATTTTGGGTGGATTAATCAAAATCTTAGGACTACTTATTTTGGAGTAAGTTAGTAGCGTAGATAGTAGACAAAAATGCTAATATCTGTATATATAAAATTCTTGCATCACTGACTGACTATCAGATAACACACAACCAAACCTATTGAAAAGGAAACTGAAATTTGGCATGTATGTATGTTCCTTGAGGACTGTAGGGGTGCACTTAGAAGGGATTTCCCGAAATTCTCAAGAGATTGGGCAGAAACGGCTAAATAAAATGTGCGGGCGGTGCTGCGGGCACGCTCTAGTACTCTGTAATTCTCCTAAGATTACTACATCCACCGGTTTATTACATGAAATTTTCATCATAAACCTATCGAAACTATAGCTTAAGTTGGTCAATGTTCAAAAGGAAATCGGTTCCTTTTGTCCTGACTTATAACTATGCGGTACAAAAATACCTTGAGGCATGTTGATATTTGCCGCGTACGTTGATATCCCTGGGGCAGCGTGTCTTTGCCGACGCTCGTTTTGCCAACGCTGAGGATTTGCATAGGTTAAACCAAGTGGCCTTTGGCCATTGGCACCTCGCCTTTAAGTACAACCTTGAGGCAATACTTTGTTTTGCTGCAGGCATATTAGCAAGCAATGTGCTTTTCCCATGTTTCTTCATAATATTCTAAATATTGTAGATGTCAGTATTGACTACTTTCAATTGGTCCAACCATAGTAGATTACGTATTTGTTTTAAGGTGGGAAGTAGATAATTATGGTTGAAGTCCTAAATACGAGAAAACCAACTGGAATCATGGGTATCGACTACTACAGTATAAGTTTGCATCGGTTTATAATTGTGAAAATTATATTAAGAATAAAAACATTGATTTTTCTATCTTTTCCCTCTGTTTGGTTAAAGTTTCAAACACTGCACAGCGCTTACTTCAGATTCTTTAAATATTACTTGTTATGGGACAAGGAGGACGTAGACTTACTATTGCAAATTTCTCACAAGTGCATGATTATTTAGACTTTTTAATTTTAGACCAATCGTGTGACATGTAGTTTCATAGAACAACTGCCGTAGAGTTATTATTGTATAATATATTGCTTATTTTGTCCTTTTTATCATAACAGGTTTCTCATCATAATTATGATATTTTGACACCGTAGATTTAGTTAAGACTAATGAAAAAGAAACTGCCGCATACAAGTTCAAGGAAAGTGGTAAAGAGCTATGGCAGATTTTTAGCTCAGTGCACTAAAAGCATCTTAAAAACTCATTAGAACCAAAATTCATGAAATATTTTTATACGATTTTCTATATTTTAGTCAAATTTAGATAAGGCTAGGTAAAAAACTATAAAATTAAAAATAGCTCCTATGTTAATTGATTTCCGGATTTTCGTAAGGGCCATTTCTTTGGTTTGTCAAAAAGCGACAAGGTTGCCAAAGTAAATAATTATTTTTTCCAAGATAGAATCATGAATGTATTTTTTTATGGATTAAGAGATTTAAATTGTTCATTAATAAGACGAGTACTATTTTTGCTTGTTACGTTTATTTTTATGCGGATTTTAAATAAAGTACAGTATTAAAAACTACTTTCTACATTTAAAGTAGGACTGGGCGCTGCGCTGGCTAAAAGACTGCCATTCAGAGCTATAAAAAATACACCATGACATTTTGATTTTTTTCACATCTCGCTATCGCCCACGCTTGTTTGTTTGTGCTACGAGTGTTTTTGTTGTTTTTCTCCTCTATTCTGTATTATTTTTGACCCTGACTGCCCAAGGACTCTGATATATTGCCTCTTTGTGACTTGTTCGTGCTAAAGGATGCCGATACTTGGATATTGTTGTGTACCCAGTTTCTACAGCCAAAATGAGTGGTCGTGGTCGTGGCCACGGCAGATCCTTTATGACCACACGGATTTTATGTGTTAACTGTCACATATGCGTACGCTAGGATGTTGCGCTCATATAATGAACATCGTTTGGTATTTGGGATGGGCTAGACACCAAGAAAATATAAAGATATTGAGACACCAAGAAAATATGAATAGGCAGCTGGTGCAAAGGCACCAGCTGCCTGTTTAGATGATGTGCTAGTTATGTTATAAAGATGATGAAGAATAAAATATTGTTAAATGAAACCTTGTGCTTTTACTATCCACCCTACCTTTTCCATACGCATTAGGGAACCTGAAACATATTTTTACCTATGTAAGTAACACTTCAAGAAACCGTCGTCAGCTCATGATTTACTACTATTTTACACGACTGCCCAAAAAGTAGTGTATTTTTTTTAATAATCATAAATCATATTTCATTTATTCATGCACCATAAAATAAAAAATAGATACGGTTATCCGCCACGGTTATCGTCAAAATGTCACAGAGAATTATAAGCAACATGCTTCGTCAAGTGCGTTTAGAGTTCGTGTATGTGAGTTTCTTTATTCCGCCATAACTTCTAAATGACTGAACTGATTTCGATGAGTGGGCTATTGTTAGAATCCTCACGTGACATAGGCTATATATTTTTTGGGAAAATCAGTCGTGTTTTATGTTTCTTTGAAAAAACGTTCAGTATGTAAATAAATAGTCAATATTGATAGCAGATATTTAAAGCTGCATAAGAGCATCTGATTTAAACGACTGATATCTATGTATGTCATGATAACAGACTTCTCTCTCTACGCACAGAGGAGCTTAAGATATTTTGTGGTCATAAATCCAAGTAGTGTCCACACCTGGAGTTGCTTAACTTGCGAAATCGTTATTAATGTTTACTAGTGGGCATAAATAGTATTATGTCATCGAGCTCCTTAAGTTTTATTTACCAATAAATTATTATTTGATGCAGCAATATACTAAACAGATGGTTAATAATGACATAACCTATAAAACTTCTAAGCATAGTAACTCAAAAACCTGGCCTCCTATAGTTACGATTTTTTACCCTTAGAATCAGCAATATATATTCTATCAAACAAGGTATATTTCATGTATAGATGCTAACTTTGGTGATTAACTAAAATGATGTATGGGAAGCTGCCATAGCTCTTTAATCAAAAAGAAAGAATACCATAATATCATAATGATGCGATAATCCGCTGTGAATTCAAGTTGAGATCGTTAAGCCAATAACTGTACAGGGAGTCTTAGCGGGGAGTTGACTGCCTGAAGGCTCTCAAGTCTCTAAGTTGTACGCTTATAAGACTGGGAATGTCATTCAAGTGTTTTAAGTTCTAAATGCCTCGTTTCAAGAGACTTTTGCATTTAAATGTTTGCTGTTTACTGGTTTTCTTAGTTTTTGTTAGGATATAAACTGCCTCGTTGGTCTCGCGGCATAAATGTGCGCGTGGGATTGGGAGGTCTCTGGTTCGATTCCCGGGTCGGGCAAAGTGTTATTGGATTTTTCCGTTAGGAAATTCTCAGTAACAGCACAGAGTCTGGAATGTGCCCGGTACGGCAATAGGCTCGCCCTCTATTACCTGGGACCTAAAAATTCATGGCAAAATGTGGGTGTAATATTACACCTCTGCCTACCCTTTCGGGGATCAGGCGTGAGTCTAAAAAAATAATCTATACATATAAATAAAATTGAAGTGTCTGTCTGTGATTTCAAAATAACTATGTTTTTTCAAGTGCATATAGTTAGTTACACGATTCCAAGTCCAAAACAACCCTTTTTAACATTTTTGTCTGTCTGTCGGTCTGTCTGTCTGTCTGTCTTTCTGTTTGTCCGGGGTAATCTCTGGAACGGCTGAACAGATTCAAATGAGACTTTCACTGCAAGGAAGAGAACTTTATAGCGCTACATATAGGCTACAATTTGACCCGGTAGTTGGTGCTTTTGTCACGATAACAAGTCTTTACTTCTTCGACTCATCTATACATCTATATAAATAAAATTGAAGTGTCTGTCTGTGATTTCAAAATAACTATGTTTTTTCAAGTGCATATAGTTAGTTACACGATTCCAAGTCCAAAACAACCCTTTTTGTCATTTTTGTCCGTCTGTCTGTCTGTCTGTCTTTCTGTTTGTCCGGGGTAATCTCTGGAACGGCTGAACCGATGAGACTTTTACTGCAAGGTAGAGGACTTTATAGCGCTACATATAGGCTCAATTTGACCCGGTAGTTTGCGCTGTTGTAACGATACCGACTCTAAGTATTATATATATCTATATGTGTATATTTTCGCTGAGACGTAGTTTATTTATTTTAGGCGTCCGCTAGGAACGAATTTTACGAAAGGGCTTGATTGAGGAGGTTGTAGGGTTCGCGCAAAGTATGAAAGTTTAAATAAAATATTATTACTTACCGCGTGCGAAGCCGCGGGTACCAGCTAGTAAAATATAAAAATGTTAGGATATTGTTAATGGATGAGTTCGTAAATCCTATGTAACCCTACATGATATTTTAGGATACTGGTCACATAATGTTTTGACTGGACGTGTAGTAGTTTAAGCGGTTGCCTTTTTGCTTAATACTATGCCAAATATTGTGAGTTTCTAGCGTTTGACTACCTCACGGGACAACACTTTGTTGATCTACAAATTGTTTCTCCAAGCCTGAGACCTTTCTACACCCGTTAATTAAACCTATTTTCAATCTCCATGATAAAGAATGTATTTTTAGAGAATGCCTTATTATTTAAAAAATCATGTCTTCAGTCATAATACAAAATATTGCAATATTTGTCACCAACTCATATGCCCACCCCTACTAATATTAAAAATTCGAAAGTGTGTATGTATGTATGTTCCGTTTTCACGTACTATGGCTAAACCGATTTTGTTAAAATTTAATATATCTATATTAAATTTTAACAAAATATATACTTTGGACCATGGAGACGGACATAGGCTACCATTAGTTGCATAAATTAACCTGGGAGGCATTGTAGGGAGGGTTAAAGTTTGTAGGGCGCAAATCTAACAGAACTGTTAGAAGTAAGAACGCATGCACTGTAATAATTGAGTGCTGCGCATGTGCTATCGTACCTGTCAGTACCATAGCGTCATACATATAGTATTCGTACAACAAAAGAGATTTGTGTAACTCCAAATATAACGCGCGCGAAGCCGGGGGCAAAAGCTAGTATGCTCTATATTTTATAACTTCACTATGTTCCACATATGCCATAATAAGTTACTTGCCTCTATAGTCCACCCAGAGCCAAAAGCCATTGACAAGAAAAAATAAAAGTCTATCTATCTCAGTTTAACGACTACTGCAGCATTTACTTCTATGCAAACAAAATGAAACAAGTGGGCAAAACAAGGGTAATAAATTACTATGTTTGTGCACGAGTCATAAGAGTTAAATACCGGAAACAGTTATAGCGTTAGCGCGGCACTGGCATTCAATGAGCCTTGTACTGTAAAACGTTTAGCACCTCGTTTTTATAAAATGGAAATAGGAGATGTGAATTTATATAATACATTTTGGTCATTGGCATAGTAACTCAAGTAGTATTGGACATTACGAATGTAAATATTACAATCAAACCTAGCTAAGTATCGACTTTTAAGTTCTTGAACGCTTGGTTTTTCTTCACTCTATGCCACTGCTAAACTATTTATAGCAAATTAAATTAATTAGACATTGTAATGAAGCTGCTTCCTGAAAATCTTTAGCGTTTTGAAAAAAATTTATTTAACAGATGTCTGTCTGGCGGCATATTGAACTACTTTACTTGATGTGTATCACTAATATCGGCTTAAATGTATCTACATAAAAATACATCAATGGGATTTTTCAGAAAGCTTGTAGTTTTACCAGTCTACTTGCGTTTCCTATGAAGTGAGACACAATAATATATACCATCAAATAAAACATACGCCTGGTAAATAAACAGTAAAAATAATATTCTTTTAAATAGACTATTCCAGTTTTTATGTCTCTACGTAGTCTACATAGTGAGAGAGGCGGTGAGACCCCGGAGGATTTTCACCTAATGCAGTCGATAGCTGTAACACGACAAAATCATCTGTTCGCAGCCAGGCCAAGTGGGGATCGACTTAGAGCTTTAACGGAGCATTTGATGGATTTGCAGGATTGTAGAGCAATGATGGATCTTCGATTAAAAACAAACTCTAAAGGTGGGTTAATACTTTTTCGAGTTCTACACAATGCTGTATTATTTTAAATTTTGCACTTATTCTCATTGTTTATTTCAATAGAGGTAAAATTCTTAAATTTCTGTTTGTTTGCTGATGATGATGATGATAATTATCTGTGCATTACCTTGCAGTATTACTTTTAAATAGTCCATAGCTGAAGTGTAATAATACAAAAAATACTAGTTACATTAGGATATTATTATCAATTTGTATTCCAGTTGCAAAGAATTTTGATGAAAATACTGTCCACGGAAGTGGCAAGACCGACCCTTACTAGTACTTGCTAGTACGAATGGTCGGATCATATCCCATCATGTAATAAACTTGATATCATATATTTGCTATCGATGTATTGTATTACAGATGACAACTCCAGTATTATTAATTGATCCAATGCGAATCACTGGACAATGAATAAGCTACGAGCTCTAGTATATCGTGATACTTGAGTAATCGAATAGGTATTAGTGCAAGTTCCTTAAAATCACGATCAAATTACTCTCATTGATGTGTGAATGATCACACTTTGTAGGATCGGTGTTGATGAATATAAAATATATCGTGTCTATGAATAATTTTTGGTTATCGCTTGTATCCTTATTAACATGAACAGTGCCATTTGCAACGAACAAAATATTTAGTGACATCTATGTCTCCATTCATAAATGTGCTGAAGTCTATGTACCAGATTTGTATTGGTCAATAAATACATAAGCACTTCCATGTAATGCTACGTTCCAGCGTATGTTTGACGCTAGATTCAACGTCAATTTCACGGCGAGTGAGCAGCAAATTTAAAATATTTCAGTTACGTCAAATATAGTTCCTTTACAAAATTAGATTACTCATAAAAAATCATCAAAGGGAAGTTTGAAGATTGGTACTTCTTCTTTTTCGTATGAGTGCGGAATTTGTAAGCCGGCTGAAGGTCTGCAACATGGCCTAGAGACCCTTATCCTAAGACAACAACTGAGAGCTACGTCGACAATGACGTGCGATCCAAAGCGTGGCAGAGCGCTGATCTAATTTACACAATAAATGGTCACCCATCCACGTTGTGACCTTTGTAAAGATGCCGTAACTTTAAACTACTATAACGGACAGTTTATCAAGTCTTGGTATCTACGATACATACGAGATCGGTTAGTCAAAGGGTGTCATTAGAGCAACTCGTTCAGTTACAAGATTAGTGTGGACTCATCATAACGATAGAAAATAGGTGACTCTAGGGATTGTCAAACAATTCAAGTACCTCACACAACTGCAAGACCGAAACTGGAATGATTTATTACAAACACAACAATAAGCAAGATACGATTAGTAACAGTTGGCAGTTTACCAAGTTTACATAACGGTCGATGCAAACCACTTCAGGTCCAAAGCCATGCTCTAGTTTGTTGTCTTAAAGCATAAGACTACTTAAGACATTTCAAAGCGCTCTCTAGGAGAATGCTGGAAGTTTAGACTTGCTATCGTTCTGGAGATCCTGTTTCTAGTTAGATTGTGAGACAAGACTAGTGTGCCAGTACTTTAAAGGACGACATAACGACTATTGGAGAACTCAAGAATACCATACGATAGGGTTTCGTAAAAGGCGATTGGCGAAACTTTGGCTTTTCTAACGATAGCTAAGCGCTAGAGTTTTGGAGTATTGCTGTTTGGAGAAATGAGCTTTATGCTTCAAAGAGTATGAAGGGCGTGTATTTAAACACCACAAAAATAGATTTAGTGCTTGCATAAACAACCTTATGTTTGCGGAACAAGTCTTACCTTGTTTTCTTATTTATTTATTTAATAGCTATATATACACGGAGCGTATAAAGGCGGACTTAATGCCGTAGGCATTCTCTCCCTGTCTACCTTAGAGTGGTGCAGAGGTTAAAAGTAGGTGTATTCTAGAATTAGGTGAAGAAGGACTTTGTAGCATAAACTAAGTACATATATACATAAAAATACATACATTTGATACTACAAGAATATAAAAATAATTATATAAAATATATAACAGTTATATCTTAATTTAGATATAACTGCTATATAGTTTATATAATTATATTTTATACATAATTATCTAAACCAATAATATTAAATATATAATCATATACATAAATATCGATTTATATATATATATATATATATACATATTATTCAGATGCTTCTGCCAACTTATCCAAAGACAGCTGCTTTAGTCTTGATTTAAAGCTTTCCTTTGTAGTAGACATCCTGATTTACAGAGGGAGGGCATTTCAAAGAAGGATTGACTGAATGGGAAAGGACGAGTGAATTAAAGCGGAAGTATGTGAAGGACAAAGTAGGAGAAGATTATGGGAAGAACGAAGGTTTCGATCGTGGTTTGAACACAAGTATTGAAAATTAGAACTAAGGTATTTCGGGGAATTAGGAGACATAAAGATAGAGTAAAGAGTAGTGAGGGCACGCATACTGCGTCTTTGACGAACAGGAAGCCATTTCAACTGAGAATGATAAGTAGATACACGATCATACTAAAATAAATAAATCAAATGCAGTTATTAAGAAGACGATCCAGTTTGTTGAGAAGTTCTGCATTCAGGTCATAGTAGCATACGTCACCATAGTCGATCAATAGGAAAACCAAAGTTTGCACAAGCATAGTCTTGGTCTTGGGTGGAAGGAAGTTCCTTAAGCGATTAAGAGCACGTAGGGTACCGGTAATTTTCCGGCTGACTTGAGTTACTTGGTTTCGCCAACTCAGAGTGCAATCCATGTGCAAGCCAAGGTTCTTGACCACTGGACAAAAATCTATAGCGGTTTTATCGTAGATTAGCGTAGGCAGAGTTGTTAAGTCTAATCTTGTGACTGTCTATTGGCTGCTAATGCTAATGGCTTGGCATTTGTTGGGGTTTACAGACAAGCCAAACTTGTCTGACTAAGTTTTTATTGCAAGTAAATCCCTGTTAAGCTTGTGGATTGCTACTCAAACATCCTCAACGGTTGCCTGACAGTAAATCTACAAGTCATCGGCATACAAATGATAGTCACACTGAAGATTTTGTGTTAAGAAATTAATAAACATAGGAAATAACAAAGGAGAAATAATACCGCATTGAGGAACACCAGAGTTGTTGTCACACCAGCTCGATGATGATTCATCGAGGCGGACAGACTGCTGGCGACCCCGAAGATAACTTGAGAACCAATCCACAGCATCGGATTAGACCTTCAGATGGGAAATTAGGATGTCATGACTGACGGTATTAAAGGCATTTAAAAATCAACCAAAGTCAACAATGTGACCTTGGTGTTTTCCACGCCCTCCCTAATATCGCCAGTCACTTTAAGGAGTGCGGTAGAAGTGCTATGTCCAGGCCTGAAACCAGACTGGAAAGGACTCAATAGGTTGTTGATGTATACAAACCTGGACAGTTACTGTTGCACACAGGACTCGAAAACTTTGGATAGGAAAGGAAGAATGGATATGGGAAGAAAATGCGATGGGAGAGGAGGATTTTGGATTTTTGGCAAAGGAATAACGTATGCTTTACGCCATAAGGATGAGAAAGTGCCAGAGACAAGGAAAAAATTTATAATATGAGTAATGGCTGGGAGGATTTGATCCAGGATAGTGGTGATCATTCGCCAACTGATGTTGTCACTTCCAGTATCATTGGATTTGATGGAAAGGATTGACTTTTTGATCTCATTCGATGCAAGTGGAGAAAAGTGGAAGGATCCGATATCGGGTTGGGTTAAACCAGCTAAGTAGTTCACCGTGAGGCATTTAGTTTGGTGATCCAGTGACGTGGTAGTTGTGAAATGTTTATTGATGTTATCCAAACGAAGCGCCCCAAGGCAGTCAACACGACGCTGTTTGCCGATGCCTAAGGTTCCGAGGAACTTCCATATATCGGCAGGGGATGAGGATGAAATGTTATGAAGTATGTGTTGGCGTTTTGCGTTGCGTACCATCTGATTACACCGATTTCTTGCAGACTTGAAAAGACTCCAGCTCTCGTCACAGTGGTCCTTTTTATAATTACGAAAAGCCCGGTCTCTACGGCGCATCGCCATACGCACGCCTCTTGTAATCCAGGGTGCCGGTGAACGCTTTAATTTTATTTTCCTAGTGGTTGCATGGACGTCGTACAATTTATAGATGGCATTGTTAAAAAAAATACCTTTATCATCAATCCTGGTCGCAGATTCCATAGGTTCCCAGTCAATCACAGCCGCATCTTCCTGAAGTTTGTTTAAATCCATGTGACCAAAACAACGTCTGTGCAGAACTTAAGGTGAGGATTTGGAAGGTTTAAGGCGATATGATAGGAAAATAAGGTCGTAACGGGAAAAACCAGGAGCAGGATGTAGACCACGATAGGAGGCTAGGCTAGGAGAAAACTTGATGATTAAGTCGAGCCAGGTATCCTCTACATCACTGTTATAGTAAGTGGGTTGTAGAGGCAAAATGTGGAGGCTGGCTGACTCAATGACATCACGGAGTTTCCAGGAACGACTGGAAATGTGGGAAAGGAGGTTGGTGTTGAAATCGCCCATGACAATGAGATGTTCATACTCTGACCCTAAAGATTCCAGTATCGGCTCGATACTGGAGAAATAATCAAGGGTTGGTGGGCAGTAGACGACGCCCGCGCGTCAGCGGCCTTAGCCCCTTTGACGTCAATCACAAGGAACAGATATTCCGCAGGTGAAGAAGCCGGTGATGAAGCAAGAATTCTGTAAGAAATGGCAGTGCAGATATATAGATAGATAGATAGATAGATAGATAGATAGATCATACTTTATTGAACACCAAAACAAACAAAGTATTTACAGAAGTATATGACTTAAAACTAGTGTGCAATTGGCGGCCTTATCGCTAATAGAGCGATCTCTTCCAGGCAACCGCGGATGGACAGAAATGATGTAGGTTAGCAGTCATGTATATTGATGGTGTAGCGTCAGTAATCTATAATAATTATAAATAAGTACCTAAATATATACATATTGTAATATACACTTACATAAATACATACTATATTATACTATACATACTAGATTACATAATTATATATTATAGCATACATACTATATTATACTACTATAATAATACCTCCTCGACCGATTTCGGCCACGGCGACCTCTTCAACTCCGTTATAACTGTCGTTGGTGTGCTCGTGTATGGCTAACATAGCCGATCTTATTGGTAAAGGTTCGCGCACAATGCGGGCAGGTGAGCACACCATTGCAGTAATTATAATTTATAGCACAAGGTGGGCGTGCTTTCAGTTCAACGCGTCGGGCATCTAGTTCAGAGCAGCGATTATTTTCAAAGTCTTTGACTCTGGTTCTCACCAAAGTTCTCCATTCCGGCCGATAATCTGCTGCTTGTTCCCACTCGGAAGGCTCAATGTCGCACTTTTTCATGTGGCGCTTAAGTACATCTTTATACCTAAGGAGTTGCCCGCCATGCTTACGCTTGCCCTCCTCAAGTTCAGAAAAAAAGATGCACTTTGCTGTACGTTGATCGGTCATTCGCGACACGTGTCCGCACCAACGCAGCTGCCTGCCTATGAGGTAAGCCTCAATCCCCATAATATTGGCTCTCCGCAGCACTTCTGTATTACAAATGCGATCAGACCAACGAATGTTAAGTATTTTGCGCAGACATTTCAGGTGGAAACGATCCAGCGTCCGTATATGGCGGCGGTAAACTGTCCATGACTCAGAAGAGTACAGTATGCTTGGTAACACCACCGCCTTATATATGTCAATTTTGGTAGCCAGCTTAAGTTCATGTGAGCTAAAAACCTTGCGATCCAGTTTACCGAATACCGCAGCTGCGGCACCGATCCGACTGTTGATCTCAGCGTCAAGGTCGCACTTTGATGTTATGGTGCTCCCCAGGTAACGAAATGTATTGACCTGCTTAAGTACATCATCACCGAGTTTGATGGTCAGTGTCTCTTGACCATGAATATCTAAAGACATTACTTCCGTCTTTTTGACACTAATCTTCAGACCAAAATTACGGCAGGACTCGTGTAAGGTGGTCATAAGTTGCTGCAGACCATCTGGGGAATAAATCACAAAGCATAGATCATCTGCATAAATAATCTCTGTGATCAGTGCGTTAGACACTTTAGTGTGAGCCTTGAGTCTGGCTAAGTTAAAAAGACTGCCATCATTGCGGAAACGGATGCGAATTCCTTCAGGGGTTGTCTGTAACACTTCCCGAACTACGACTGCAAAGTATAACGCAAACAGTGTTGGTGCAAGTACACATCCTTGTTTTACCCCACAGGTAACGGGGAAGATCGCTGACTGATCTGCATTTACAATGACGCAGCTCTGCATGTCGTCGTGCAGGAGTCTGAGTAGTCTTACAAACTTCTCCGTGCGTCCAAGTTTCCGCAGTACTATCCAGAGGGCTTCTCGCGGTACACTATCAAAAGCTTTCTCAAGGTCAACAAAACAGAGATACATATTGCGCTCCTGTTCCCTGCTTTTTGCTTGTAATTGTCGCAATGAGAAATTCGCCTCACAAGTGCCACGGTTAGGTCGGAAGCCAAACTGGGATTCTGGCAGAATCTGTTCAGATAAATTCCTGAGGCGGTTTAGGAGAACTCTGGCGAAGACTTTCCCAGGCACTGAGAGTAGAGAAATACCGCGGTAGGAATTGCAATCAGCTCGGTCACCTTTGCCCTTATATAGGGCCCGAATTATAGATACTTTAAAAGTATAAGGGACTTGTTTTTGTTCCCACATAACGACAAAAAGTTTCCACATCGCCGAGTACAAATCCTCACCGCCGTACTTTAATAGCTCTCCTGGTATGCAGTCAACACCAACCGCGCGGTTATTTTGTTGTTGTTTAATAGCAACAGTTACCTCGTCAAGTGACACTGGCTCGTCAAGCTCGAGGGCATGAGATTGTTGAGGTAAGGAGCGAACGTGGTCTAGGTCGACAGAATGATCCACGTTAAGTAAGTTGTTAAAATGCTCCGCCCATCGCTCGAGTATTTCCTCCCTGCCTTTAAGAAGCCCTTCACCACTGGACGGCTTGAGTGGGACTTTTGCTGTGGAGAATATACCGACAAATTTCGTACCTCAGAGTAAAACTCACCGAGCTGGTTGGTATCAGCGAGCCACTGTATCCGACGAGCCTTTTCCTGCCACCATCTCTCTTTCGCTTTCCGTGCGAGTTTACGCAGCTCTATATCACTACGACGTATCTCCATAACACTTCCACCTCGTTGTGTTCTGCTGTGCTGCCTCAGGAGCCGACGGTGTTTACCAATAGCGTCCATTAGTACCCCATCATTCTCATCAAACCAGTCCTCATGTTTTCGGACTTTCAGACCCAAAGTAACTGTAGCGGTTACGAGAATATGAGAACATAGGGCCCTCCAGACAGTATTGATCGCACCGGAATTTGGATCGAGGGGCAGCAAAGCAGTGCTTAAGGTTTCGGCATACTTTGCCCTCGTGTTATTATTTTGGAGTTGCTCAAGCTTCAGGCGCTCCTGTTTTGATCTTTCCGATCTACAAGGACGCCGGAGACGAAGTCGTAACTTTGTGACAATGAGCCGGTGATCAGTCCAACAGTGAGCACCACGCATGACACGGGTAACTTGAACTTGAGAAAGGTCTCGTTGACGCACGATAGCGTAATCAATTAGGTGCCAGTCCTTCGATCTGGGGTGCATCCACGTTGTCTTGTACTTGGCGGGCAATCTGAACATGGTGTTCGTAATTGCAAGATCTAACTGAGCGCAAAGGTTAAGCAACAACTGCCCGTTGCTGTTCATATTTCCAAGACCGTGTCTGCCCAGAACTTTAGGCCAGGCCTCGTAATCTCGTCCGACCCTGGCGTTAAAGTCACCCAAGAGTAGGATCTGTTCTCTCGGGTGGATATTATCTAGGCACTGCGTTAATTCTTCATAGAATTTGTCCTTAATCTCATCAGACTTGTCTAGCGTAGGGGACATAGACACTGATGATATTAAGGTAATTGTCATATTCCATGTGAAGGCGTAATGTGGTAATGCGGTCGGAGATGTGTACAGGGTACTCTTGTAGTTTTTTAACAAGGTTATTCTTGATAGCAAAGCCTGACCTACGCGGCTCTGAGGCAGCGAGTCCTTTCCAAAAGAAAGTATATCCGCCACCGTGTTCTACCAACTCTCCTTCATCGGGTAGTGTTTCACTGAGTGCAGCTACATCTATATTGTAGCGATGAAGTTCTCGAGCTACGATGGCAGTCTTTCGCTCAGGACAGGCATTTGACTCGCGATCAAGAAGCGTACGCACATTCCACGCGCCGAATGTCACTGGTGTTGATATTTTATAAATTTTTTTCTTGTGGCGTCGACCGCGAATTTAAGATGCAGAGGCAGCCGCGGTTGCTACCCTCCTTTAAGGTTGGGATGAGCATTTTTTAGGGCACCTTTTCTAGCCCCCTCCCCGGCTGAGCAAGGAAAGCAGTGCCTCCCTGAATAGGGCTGCTTTGTCACCTCGGGTGCTGCCGAAATCCGCTCTGTCATCCCGATGCAGAGCAGAAGCGACCACGATGTAATACTACACCCCCAAGGCCGCCTACGTGCAGGAGTCAGACAAAGCCCGACGAGCATCGCGTCAAACCTCTCTACCTCCCCCCATCGCCGTAGGACTTAGCTTAAATCGGAGTCCTTATACGGAAGCGGTCAGTTGCGCAGGATATATTAACGTGCACAAGTATACGCGCGAGACACAGGTGCACATACTCGTCCTTGTCCTTCTGTGCCCAATGGAACGGGGACCGTTACGACCGGAGAAAGAGTCGGACAGATGGTATAGTATAACGGTGAACAAAGTTACAAGGGGTCAGTACTTTACCACACACTCCCTTAGTCGCCTTTTACGACACCCACGGGAAGACATGGGGTGGTGCTATTCTACTCCGCCGACACCATACTATAACATACATAAGTATAGGTACTATATGATACAATACATATTATAAATAAAATATGATTATATAATTATATGGAAGCAGTGAACGGAACACTTGTAGAACGACAGCTATACAATATAATTATGATAAATTAACAATGCTTAAAATTATTGGCGTTAGATTGACAGGTAGTGTCTTTTTAACATACACTTTGTAACGTATGTCCGGTACTTACCGCGTTTGCGTCACAGTACCGCCCATACGCTCGGCCAATCAGAGAAGGCCATCGTCCGCGCCCGTGAGTTTTGCCCATATTTGGTTACCTACGCGCCGACACGAACTCTGATGGAGGGCCCGAAATATAAAGGGGCCGACAGAGAGGCCGGCACCGCTACTCTAACGTCGCTTCTACTATCTACCTACGATAATTACGCGTACCTACTGACCCTACGTCGTATCTACGTGTATCCTGGTCCCAGCTACGGGTAAGCACTACATTTACTGCGTTAGCGTACTGCCCATCTCTCTACCTGCTAGCTGAGGCCGGCTGACGCCGCCTGCCTGACTCTATTGGTTGTGGCTCTCCTAATGCTGCTTTCCTTCAGGTTCCAGGTCCACCTTAAGCTACGGGCTACGCTACCTAGACCGCTACACCTGCTGCATCGCCTTCGACGTCACCTCTGCCGAAGAGTCTGGCCTGCCCCGCTCATCGTACTCGCACCGCTGGCACCTGCCAGCTGAGCCAACGGCCTGCGAGGATCTGCCGCTACGCGCAGCCCTACGAGCGACCTGCCCTGCACACTACCGGAGGGAACAGCGTGGGAGACTGCAGCCCTTAGTGTTCAGGCCAGTGTCGTGTTGTTGGTTGGTCATACTCGGCATAGGAAGCGAGGCAATACTCAGCAAATAAACGCATAGAACCTTTTCTGCGTTTTACTACTACCAGAACCCGTTACAACTTAAATATGTTAAGCGATTTGGCTTTGCGCAGTTCTAGCGGCTATCCATTTCACAGGCGTGCAGCTTGAACTGTAAAGAATTTTCCGTAGTAATTGCTAGAATGGATTGGCATCGCCAGGGTCAAATTCTCAGACGACCTCAAGGACCTTATATGTGTGTCATGAAGGAACTTAAAACATTCTTTGAGATAAAATGGGGTACTGGGATTAAATAAAACATTATAAAGTAATGTAAGAATGTGAGTATTCCTGAAGACGATTTGGGAGCCACTTGAGTCTGTTGCGAAATTCTGAGACATGATCATATTTGTGTAATCCAAATATAAATCGTATACAGAAGTTTTGAAGGCGCTCAAGTTTGTCTAACTGCTCCTCCGTGGGGTCAAGATAGCTGACATCAGCGTAGTCGAGAATAGGCAACAGCAGCGATTGTGCAAGCGCAATTTTAGTAGCAGTCGGAAGAAAGTTGCGTAGTCTACGCAGAGATGCGGCTGATGCAAATAGTCTGCGACTCACCTCCTGTATTTTTGGTACCCAGGATAGGTTCTCATCAAGGTAGATCCCCAGATTTTTAACCTTCTTAGTATAAAGGAGATCTTTTCCGTCGAAAGTAATTAGTGGTAGATCGGACCAGTTAATTTTTGCAGTCATTCTTGGGCTACCAATAATAATTAACTGAGTTTTATCAGGATTCACCATCAGTCCATATTTCTTGGTCCACTCGCAGATCTAAGCCAAATCTGTGCTAATGGTTCTACATGCATCTGGTAACTCATCTAAGGGGGCTTGCGTGTAAATCTGTAAATCATCTGCATAAAGGTGGTGGGATGAAAGTAGTTGGTTAGAGATAGAATTAATAAATATCGTGAAGAGTAACGGAGATAGCATGCCACCCTGTGGTACCCCGGCATTCGTGTTAGACCAAGTGGAATAAGAGTCTTCAATGTGTATTCGTTGCCGGCGACCAAACAGGTAACTATGAAACCAGTCAATTGCCGTTGGAGATATGTTAAGAGAGCGGAGAATGCCGAGTATGATGTGAAAATCCACGGTGTTAAAAGCATTGCTGAAATTGAGCAAGGACATAACCGTTAGATTTCCACAATCCAGACCTCTCCGAATGTCATCAGTAAAGTGTACCAATGCAGAGATGGTACTGTGGCCGGGACGGAAACCAGATTGGTATGGATTAAGGAGCGAATTTTTATGGAGAAAGGAACTGAGTTGAGTGTTGATTAGGCATTCAAGGACTTTTGACAGAAAAGGTAGTAAGGATATGGGACGGTATTCTGAAAAGGAACAAGGCTTAGTGTTATTAGGTAGGGGAATTATAAGAGCATCTTTCCACGCTGACGGAAAGATGCCACGGATAATGGACTGGTTTAAAATGTTGCAAAGGATTGTAAGGATTATATCTAGGATGGGAAGGATCATTTTCCTGCTGATACAGTCATCACCGACTGCATTGGACGCAATTGCCATAATACTCTTCTTAACATCACAATCGGTGAATTGCGAGAAGACAAAAGGAGAATAATCTGGGGTTGGTAAGGATGAACGATATTGTAATGTGTTATTTTTAACATTTCCATCAAATTTGGACGAAGAAGAGAAATGAGCATTAAGAGAATCTAAATTTATATTGTTTAGGATAGATTGGTGCCTAGTCTTTACTTTTCCATGTTTGAAGGAGTTGGCCTGTGCTTAACTTTTGTCTTTGCTGCAGCTTTTTTGTCATAATCTTCTTGATATCCTCAGTAAGCCAAGGTGCGGGCAAATGTTTTAATTTTATAGCGGGAATTGGGGCATGAACGTCATATAACTTAACGAAATTGGTTGTCAGAATGTGTACCTTAGTGTCCACGCACTCGGAGGACAACAGTGGTTCCCAGTATATTTTGGCAGCGTCCTCACGCAGTTCGTCAAGCACAATGCCACCAAAATTGCGCTGCAAAACTATTGTTGGCTTCGCTTTAGGTGGGCGTATTTTGTATGAGAGATAGATAAGGTCATGGTAGGAAAATGCATCGCAGAGCATTGACCATGCCTGTAAACGAAATTAGGAGAAGAAACTAAGATGAGGTCAAGTAGAGAAGGAACAGAATTAGGAAAGTGCTGTGTCGCATTAAGGTTTAATACAGTCATATTACAGGATTCTGTAACACGACGAAAAGACGTAGTTCGAGAATCACGTTTAAGGAGACAGGTATTAAAATCTCCCATAATAATGGAATGATCATAAGACGGAGTAAGATTTTCCAGGATTTGCTCGAAGGAAGAAAAGAAATTTATACGACACAAAGGAGAATAATATACGCCAAGCAACACTTTTGTATGATGGAGTTCCACTTCTAAGAAGAGATGCTCGCCAGCATTCGACGGTGGTGGCTGCGATAACATAGTGACTATATGATACGGAATGTGAGCACGTAAATATATGGCAACGCCGCCACCACCGCCAAACGCGCGATCATTCCTAATAAGTTGGAAACCTGGAAGAGAATAAGAAGTCGATAAGAGACACGGTTTCAACCATGACTCAGAGATAAGAATTGCATGTATGTTTTTGCAATCAAAATTGGCCAGCATATCAGGGAAATGGACTGGAATACTCTGTGCATTTAAATGGACTACATTAAAGTTCTTGGGCACGTCTGAAAACTGTGATTGGAGAGTGTCTCCCAGAGACGGTATACTAGTAAAGCTATCATCAAAGCTCGTAGCTGTTAGAAAACTGTCATCGTCGCTAATTGAGTCTGTAACTGACATATAAATATAACATAATAATAATAAATATAGTAATATATAAAATAATAATAAAATATAATAATATATAGTACTTATATATATAGGCTATATAAATAAATAATTTAATACACAATAAAAATTGTAACTACGTTAAGCGTATTCATTTTGTCCACCCGCCAGTTAAATGCATTATCAAAGAAAGGTAATTAATGTGAAGAGATAAAGAGATAAATTTAAAACTAACAAATATAACAATAAAATTAAGATAAAATAATATATATACCAACACACAAAATTACTCAGAGTAGGCATTAACACTAATTCAATTTCGTACATTTCCAAATCTAAAGACTACATTTTTTTTTTACGAGAAACGGAACGTTGCGTGACATAATTGACAACTGACAATTATGACAGATTAGTTTTCCATTCATTGTTGACATGACTTAACAAAAATAAAACTAAAAATAGTGTGATTAAAGTAACAGTGAGGGTGAATTAACAATATGTATAACGTTAATTACCTACGGATTAATGAATATTATGAATAAGGCCTACTTCTTCGTGGCGGCTGCTCGCTTGATCTTGGGTGCAAGTGGTTTGGCTGCGGGCTTCTCCTCGTTTGCAAGTTTAATCCTGCCTAGATTGCCGACGCTCGTAATGCGATGGCGGTTGCCGTCGGGGCCCAAGATGTAAATGTAGCCCTCCCGTGTCCAGCACTTCGCAACGCCGAACTTCGCCCGTGCAGCCATAAAAGCGTTGTGCCGCGAGCGTGTCAGGAACTCGGAGAGCGCGATTCCCGTTCCCTTCAGCTTCGTCTTGGCGAACCACATGTTGTCCCGCACCACAGGAGACTCAAATTTTATAAGAATGGGCCTAAATATACCATATTAAAAAAATATATATACATATATAAAGATACAACTAAACTTAAGAGAAAAATAAATACATCTCTGCACCACCCGCCAGCTCACACAAACGATTATTAATAAACTTAAACACAAAATATACAGTATTACACTACTTATTGTGCTATAACGAAACGCTACGAATGTCATCGATTTACATAATAATATAACCGTAAACGTTTCCGAACGTTTTATGTTGTTATGTCAAGTTATGTTTACATAGTTTTGACAGTTGTGTGAATTGTCACTATCAGTAGTGTCAGTGCAGCGTACTTTGAAACCATTGACGAAAAGATAATGTGAGTAATAAACATCAAACAAGTATAAGACACAAAATGAAAACTGACATTAAACACAAACGCTCGACGAAGTCTGCTGTGTGTGAACATGTAGAACAAGGAACCAACCATTACCTGCGATTTGATAAACCACAGATACTCGCAAAAGAACACCGCTTTATTCCAAGAATGATACGAGAAGCTATTGACATTAAAAAACATCCTTATTTCAATAGGGAAGATGGTTGGAATGTACCTCCAGCTTGGGACCCTTTTATCAGGCTAATGAAACCCAAAAAGGACAAAGTCACCAGAAGACATCAAGACACAGTGAGCACATTCTGCGTAGATAGTAACACCAATAGTTGAAAAATGTTCGGGTACTTTGAGATAACTTTTAAATTCAAGACAAAGACAAATATCACCTCAGTCTGCCGTGAACATGAATCCTGTAAAGAATTCGAAACGTCGGCTAGTAATAAAAATGTAGTTTCTAGATCTTTCGGTTTAAATATAATAACAAATAACCAGTGAAAGAAATATAACGCGATAAAATCCGTAAACTGTAGTTTAATTTCATTGTGTAACTTTCGCGTAAACCCAAGAAAATTTTATGGTATGTGTTAACTTTTTAACACCTACCGCCCAAAAAAAAGTTTTTCGATAAATATTTTGCTCTTTAACTAACCAAAATTTTTCGTGAAGTGACTCTTATTTCATTATCATACCGAGAAAATTGGAATGAAGAATACGGTCGAACTGGTTGAACCAACATGGTTAAGATATCTTATAATTAAACAGCAACAATTTGGTAATTTTTAGACTTTAGATAGTAGATTCTAGACTTCAGAGACAATTTGAACAACAACCAGATACAAAAGGTCCCACGTTCTACCTGTACTGGCTTGGAACGTAACAAAGTCAAAGTCAAAATTATTTAGTCATCTTGATGATATATTTACCCGCCACAAAGTGGCCGTTACATTACTCTTTTAAAACAAATAACTCAATCGATGAATATTCCATCTCCCTACTCCCACTTCTTGTCTTATTCCTTTTCACAATTGGTGGCAACGCCCTTGTGGCTCCTCTGGTATTACTTATTTCCAAGGGAGGCGGTAATCGCTTATCATCAGGTATCCGATCCGTATGCTCGTTCGCCGCTCTTTTCATAAAAAAAATAGTAACATCCTTGAAATTTAAAGCATTGCACAATTTTAGTGATATAATATATTTATTATTTATTTATTAGAACTTCATACACGTCGAGTGTACAGGCGGACTTAATGCCAAGGGTATTGTCTCACAGTCTACCTTTGAGTGGTGTAGAGAGAGAAAGGTAGGTGTATTGTATAGGTACTGAATCAGTTACGTGAAAAAAAATTCTTACATATAGAATATATTGTAAAATACATACAAATATAATAATATATAATATATTTGAAAAGAAAAGTTATGAAGGCTTTATTGAAAAAACACAAACAGAATATGAATTATATAGCAATTTCTTCGTGCTTTAATTAAAAGAAAATTTACTGTTCAAATACAAATTAAAATGTAATTTTTGCAAGAATAAATGCACATGAATTCAAGTACAAGACGACTCTTAAGTAAAGTGAACGCGTAATAGTTGGCATGGCAATTCTGGTAAAAGTAGAAAATAAGATTTCCTATCAAGGAAATTTTAATAATTATTGCAGTAAGGAAAAGAAACGCTGCTAGTCTTTCATCCTCGTACGTCGGGAACGACTATTACCTTGAGGGTTCTGGTTCTATAATTATGTCAGTCATCATCGAGAATTCATTACTCTCAAATACATTGACATCTAGCCCTTAACTTAGAAAGATGTTTGAGGATAGCAAGATATTTGAAATTTTTCATGCAAAAGTAAAACTGATAGTCAACATGATCTCATTGAACCAGTTGTAGCAGACAGTGATTCAAGCTGCAAGCTTGGAATGCAAATGGGCTCGTGCTATGATTATAACTGTCTACAACGTAATACCAATAATAATGATATGCGAAAAATAAACCACCACTTATCAGCCATTGGTTATAACGACATTTTACGAATAAAATTCTTTTTTACACGATATTTGCATTTCAGGCGCACGTAAAAAAAAATGCAGCTAGCAACCACACCCCAACACCACTTTTAAAAACTATTTGCTGTTGACGCAGAGAACAATAAAAAGCGATCATTATGTGTTGCACAATACCAGTATCCCCTTTAATCCAGGTGAGGTAGTGCGACTAAGCAAAAAACCTGGATTCTCGTCAACAATGCTGTGGACCAGGACCAGTGCTAAGTGATGGTGCTGACATGGATTTTCGCGAAAAAGTAAAGTATAACTTACTGTTGTGAGAATAGAATTTAGATTTCATTGAAAGCTAACTAATTACTGCTTGTTCATACATGGTGTTATGAACTTTGCAGGCTGCTGAGTAGGCAAGTATCAATTGTATTGTCATATCTCTAAATCATATTTTTCTTTATCCCTAAAATACCATTGTTGACCTGTGTTGTCGTTAAGTTGGATTTGAACTTAGAATTTGCTCCGGTTTTATGTAATAAAACTTTGCTCAAGAAATTTAAATAACTTACGACTGGAAATTATATGTCACGTTGCTGATGTAGCTAGCCGTTTTTAATAACTAATAAACTGATGAAAGTTAATTGCGCTGTAACATTAATCCATCCGTAATACTGCAGTTTTTGTGGCAAACCATTTTTAAGACAACTTGTGTAGCTTAGTTTACATTTAGTAGGTAATAAATACCGACTTGAAGAGTGTGTCTAAGCAAAATCAAATTGTCAACAAGTCTCCAGCTAAGCGCTGAAGCTACAACAACATTCCCCTCAACTGTGCACTGATTAGATTTTTTGCCATCGTCATTCGTAAAGCCGAGCTTTGTGGAGTTATTCCTACGTAGAGTCACTCATGTGAGAGGTTTTGGTGGTCTATAGCTACAGTAAGCCAGGATTACTAATACTAGAATGAAAATACCTAACATGAAATTTGGTAAATCGAAAGGCAAATTGAAATCTGCAGACACTAAGCATGTTACATTAGAAATACATCATGATTTCATATGAAGCTTTATTTTCAAGCTGTGGATCGTTAATTCTGGTAAAAATAAGTAGTGAATACGCTTCCAGTCAGAGACGGTACTTTAAAATGATTCATGGCCTCCATTTTCATGTTACCTGAAGATACTCTAACATATTTTACAGAGTACTTGAAATTACTGAGCAAAAATAACCTACTTATACTATGAAATGCTGCAACACAAAGCATGGTGAAATACGATCTGCACCAGTTGTACTGTATACCATACACCACATTATTATGAGGTTAAAAACTCATATATAACAATACAGTACTTTCGTAATATAACGTCGTAATCACGGAAAAAGGAGGCATGTACCTTTTTAATCACAAACGCCTTAGCACACCTCACTCTCTCTGAGTGCAGTGAGCAAATTCACGATGTTTAAAACTAAAAGTAGTATGGACGTGATTTAAAACTAAAAGTAGTATGGAGGTGCTAGGAGGGTTTAGTCTACTAAAACACATTTTAAAGATAATTGCTACGATAGTGCCAATCCCAGTTATTTAAACTCTAATCTAGATTTAATTTTATGTTAAGATTTAATTTCGCTTATCTTTTAGAACCGGGAAAAAGATTCGTTAACCTAATGGAGGGAAAGAAAACCCACCACGCACCCTCGGATTGCCCACCCCAACTATTGCAATAGAAAAAGCGTGACATGGGCTTGGGTGAGGCCTGCGTAGGATGCGTCCAAAGTGCGGGTGCGGGGGACAGTTCTGTCTGTCCCTCGCAGTCGGGTGCGGTCGCGAGAGGAGAGGCGTGTCGGTGTTGCGTTGCCGCGCGCCCTATCTCCCGTGACAAAATGGGGGCGCACAATAGTTGCGTCGCGGTGGGGCCGCAGAGGAAGAAGAGATGCGGTATGGCGTTGCCGTCCTCCCTGTCCTCTGCGGCCGCTGGGTGTTTTGGTGGCGGAGCCCATCACCTTCATCCGCCGCCAAGAGGGTTTTGTTCGGCGCCCGCCTGACCACCTGGCGGGCCAATACCCGTCGGTGGGTTGCGAAGAATGCTTCAGCGATACCCGACCCTCCGACACATGGGTACATGAGAAAGTCGAGGTGGTTTTTAGTGGTAACACCATATACTCCGGCTCTCATTTCCCCAAGAGTCGGAGATCCGAAGGGATTTTCCACCTCGTAAAACAAAACAAAAAAAAGGGTTAGGTACAGTAAGTTGGCTCAAAACCCTTTACACACCTTAATAACAAATTTTCAGTTAAACCATACATTGGCTAGTGTTTACATACAATTTATTTTGTTGGAGGAATCAATATTGTTGGTTCAATCGAATATTACATTCAAAAGCACAAAGTATGTACACCTATAAGTCATATTTAGCATCATGTAATTAGTTTTGTCTAAATAAAAAACTTAAAGTATAAATGTGTAAAGTCCCTATAGAATACATAGTCCTTACAACCAAATCTGCATATTAAACAGCGGTAAATAGAAAGGTCCAAAATCTGTACGATAATTTTCCAGGATTGATGCAATCGCAAAATGTACAGTTTTATTTTGTTCTGACGCAGTATATTACAATTTAAAGAAGGCCCGAACGAAAGCCTCAATTTAGGTAAAAGCCTTGAACTTCTCCGTAATTTGTTGTCTTTTCTCAAAACTTATAATACAATATAAATGATAGGCTTGATCCTTATTTAAAACTCTTGTTCAAGCCCTAATTTATCACAAAAGGAAAATTATTGGAATGGCCTTACCAGGAAACTCTGATGAATCAATCATGATTTACAAAATTCATCTTATTTTTACCCGACTACGGCAAAACCAAAGGAGGTTTTGACAAGCTATGTATGTATGTGTGTATGTTCATCTGTTCCCTCATGGCTCCTAAGCTAAGTACTTATCGGAACTCGATAAATGAGGTGTTTTTAGAACCGTCTTGATTGTCCGCTGAACGTAGGCTACGTGACGTGTCACAAAACTCAATGCGGGCGTCGCATTGAAAAAGTGTCTAGCGCCAAAAAAGTGTTGTGTTAAAAAATAAAAATAAGATAAACACATCGTGTTTGATATCATTTGAAAGGGCGTCACATGCACATTGTCAAAATATTGCTTAAAATTAAAGTGCCGCCCTCTATTAAAAAAAATCATGTGTTAAAAAAATATTAAAATAAATACACCGTGTTTAATATCATTTGAAAGGATTTCACTTGTACATATCAAAAATATTGCTTAACTTTAACGTGGCGCCCTTTAACGGACAAAAAGTCCGGAGTAAAAAAATAAAAATAAGATAGATACACCGTGTTTGGTATCATTTGTAATAACATACCTTGTACGTATTTGACAATTTAGCTTTTGCAAGTAAATAGTATAGAAGCACAGTGATTTAACACCAAAATAGTTTAAATAATAAAAAGAAAAAAAACTGAAAACCGACTACGACAAAAAAATCGACGCTGAAAAAGTATGAAACAAGATTTTTAGGATGCTGAAATAAACAAGGTTACTGGAGAACATAGTCACACGTTATATAGAACCATAACAAAACAACTAATAACTGATGAGGCTGACGGGGGATTTTGACGGCGGTCCTTCATAAGCTCCAGAGTCTCTCTCGAAAGCTTTTACCCTTTACCAGAATGCTTCATTTTGCAGAATTTTGCGCCCTCTACTCAAAGCGTACTCACCACTTGGTCGAGCTTCTGGTCAACGTCGTCGGTGGTTTCTAAGACGGCGAATCTGTTTTCTAGGTTTAATTGAATTTTTTTGGAACCTGTGGCTATTTGAAGCTGGTTTAGTTGGAGCCTGCACTTCATCATGCGGACTCTTTCGCGCTTGTAGTCAATGTTCAAGGTGCCCCGCACAAATCGGTGGTCGCTTCCAGTGTTGAATCTCGCGACCACAGAGACATCTCTGAACATGCGCCTCTTATCCGACAGGATGAGATCAATCTCATTTTTGGTTTTGTTATTGGGGCTCCGCCAGGACCACTTTCTTTGGAGCTGTTTTTTGAAGAACGAGTTCATCATACACAGCCCCTCTATTTCGAGAAAGTTGACAAGAATTTGCCCACTATCGTTTCTGCTGCCGTAATCATAATTATTGACCTATTAAAGATTCGTCACTGGTCTGTACTCCCACTTTGGCGTTAAAGTATCCCATTACAACATTGTAGTGGGCTTTGGGGGTGTTGTGAAGAGCCTTGGAGATATCCTTGTAGAATAATTATATATCTTAGTCCAAGTATGCAGATGTGTAGGTGTAGAAACTGAATTACCTTGAGTAACCTATGCAACCCTTGACACACTAGACATTTCTACAATGCTGTCAGCTAAGGATCGATGGACCAGAAACCGGACTCCACCTTGGGAAAGTTGGTCTCCTTCTCTGAAGTAGAGAAGATGGCCCGACTCCAAGGTCATGGTGTCCTGCCCCGCTCGTCGCACTTCAAACAAACCCAGAACGTCCCATCTTATACACATTAGTTCTTGTTCTAGCTGAAGAAGATGCTCATCGAGTCGCAATATCCGTCCGTTGTACGTAGCCAGGGTTAGCTTTAGTTTCTCAGGGTGGCGGCCTATCGTAACCCGGGGATTCTTCGTACCCCCTACCCCACCGCAACCACGACCGCCACCGCGGTCAGGAGTAGCGGAGTGACCGGGAACTAGGGGCCGTGGTTTATTGTGGCTTGCCATAATAGGTTGTGCCCGTAATCACAACGCTGGGCATGCGTGTTGGCAATCGCAGGACGTAGATCCTCGCCACCGGTGGCGCTGCTGCCCGTCACTGGTCTTAATTTCTTTTTTCTACGCCATTTTGAATGGTTATACCGCCATTTTTCGGTTGCCAGAGCCTCTTCCGTTAGTCAGCAGGATGCGCCACGAGCAGGAGAGGTTGACTTGGGGTACTTAGGTGGTATCTGTACCCCCTTGCATGACGGCCAGTATATTGTTGTTAATTTAATTTTAATTGCTTGCAGAAAAACCGTACTGCATGGTAGACCGTAATATATATTATTATTTTTTACCTATTGTGGTTTCCAAAAATAATGTTTTAAAGATATAAACATATTTGAGATGAAGTAGTATATATAAGCTTGATGTCTAATGTATATAAAGTCTTCTCCAAGATAGTACTGGACCGAATAAGCATTACATTGGATGAAAACCAACCAGTGGAACAGGCCGGCTTTAGGAAAAATTTCGCTACAATAGACCACATCCATACAGTCAAGCAGATTACAGAGAAGTACAGCGAATATAACAAACCGGTTTATATGGCCTTCATCGACTATGCAAAAGCTTTCGATAGCATCAAACATGAAGCAATTTGGGAAAGCCTAACAAAACAGGGAATATCCATGGCCTACATTAACATCATAAAACAAATATATGTCGAATGTAAAGCGAGGATACAAATGGAAACTTTGGGAGGAGTCTTCAAGGTCGAAAGAGGTGTCCAACAGGGCGATCCACTATCCCCCAAGCTATTTTCAGCCGTGCTCGAAGATATATTCCGAAAACTAGAATGGGACGAATTTGGGTTGAATATAGATGGTCTATGGTCTATGTCGATGGTCGATGGTACACCATCTCCGTTTCGCAGATGACATAGTTTTATTCGAAGAAGACCCTTACAAGCTAGAAGTCATGCTACAAGATCTAAATAAAGAAAGTGAGAGGGTTGGACTATCAATGAACCTGAGCAAAACAAAGCTGTTGTCTAACTCAACCCCCCACGAAATCATAATTAGCAACCAACCGATCGAATATGTAGAAGAATACCTATATCTGGGGCAAATAATTTCGCAAATGGACCTATCTACCTA
The DNA here is from genome assembly GCA_944739405.2 of Euclidia mi. NCBI lineage: Eukaryota > Metazoa > Arthropoda > Insecta > Lepidoptera > Erebidae > Euclidia > Euclidia mi. The sequence continues at coordinate 43,765,118 of OX123186.2, read as the reverse complement.
AGAAATTAAAAGAAGAATAACAAATGGATGGAAAAGGTATTGGTCGCTGAAAGAGGTTATGAAAGCACCAGACCTCAGCATTAAAACGAAAGGTAGAGTCTTCAACACATGTATTCTTCCTTGCCTAATATATGGATGCGAAACGTGGGCACTTTCTAAACAACGTAGAGATATGCTAGAGCACTGTCAAAGAGCCATGGAGAGTAGCATGCTGGGAACCAGAAAACAAGACAGAGTAAGGAACACATCTATTAGAGCCAGGACAGGCGTATCACACATTCTCACAAAAATTGACCATATGAAATGGAGATGGGCTGGACATATGTTGAGGACACCCCAAGACAAATGGAGCAAAATCCTAACAGAATGGTATCCTAGAGATGGCAAGCGAAGTAGAGGGCGACAGCGGAAAAGATGGGAGGACGAACTCAGACTTACAGCTGGCCCAAACTGGAAAAGAGTTGCAAGGGATAGGAAACAGTGGAAGTTCTTAGAGGAGGCCTTTGCCAAGAGGCACACTGAGCTCCGTGATGTTTTATAATAATATGCAATAATAAGAAATGTTAATTAGAGTCAAGGAGACTCAGGATAAAAGGGCTATTGAATTGAATTGAAAGTATTGCGCGTCATAGTCTTTTTAAGATAAGACTAGCATGGTACTAAAGACGCATTTTTTATTATTTAACAAAAAACAGTAAACGTTAATAGCAATAAGGTTGGCAAGTGACAGAGATCTTCCATTAGCCCTTATCTAGTGCCAATAAGTTGTACTCTAAATCCTTATCTGAAGTACTTTCTACGCATATTTATTTATTTTTGGAACATTTCTAAACTGACTCGATATTTATTCATTATTTTGGATCATGCCCTTAAAACCGAGTGACTTTTTATGCTAAAAATGTAGATATTTATTTTAAGGTTACTGATATAGGAGGCAAACGAGCAAGCGCGATGGTAAGGGATTGCCGCCGCTCATGGACACATGCAACTCCAGAAAAGTTCGTCGCTCGCCTGAACGGGAAGAGGAAAAGAGGATCAGCGGGATGAAGAAAAACGTAAAAGGGAATGGGCCCCTAAGACTTTCACTCTCTCTCTCTCTCTCTTAACGTCGTTGGGCGAATATAACGATAGATGCTGGCACTTTACGTCGGTAATCTGTGTAGTATTTCTCTGGTCGATCTGGTTTTCATGCTGAAATCAGCATGGCCTAACTATTGCTAGTCTTATATTAAAAGTAATCTTATACTGAGCAGAACACCACCAGCACAATACCTAAAAGAAGTATCTACGAGATTAAAACTCGTCAAAAAATATCATATAGTGAATACAAGTAGCGAAAGCTAAAAGCATTTCATACTTGAATGTACATAAGCCTGGTAATTTAAAGGCCATCTTTTCCTAGAAACCAGCTCTGTATTCCATTTGCCTAATTAGTGACTTCATAAAGAGCACTATAATTCCTTTACTAATGTTCGTAATTGTATGGTTCGCAGTAATACTTGGTTTTGTGGACTAAAACTTAAAGAGAATCTGAATAATGATAACTGATTTGGAAGCATTCATCATTGTCTTAACGTTATCCAGGTTGCACCCAAGACTTCGCCTGGAGTCCGGGATGTGGATCCCGGACTCCAGGCGAAGTCCGGGATCCACATCCCTCTGGTTTACTAGAATATATATAGAGAATTATATCTATCTGGTTTACTAGAATATATATAGAAATTATATATAGTGAATTGGCCTTCTGGTTATACTAGTGCCCACGCACTAGTATAACCAGAAGGCCAATTCTCCTAATAATAACACATAACATAACTTCACGCCTTATATCTCCGAAGTTAGGCAGAGGTGTATTACACACACAAGTGTGGGCGTGCAATACACCTCTGTCTACCCTTTCTCCTAACAATATTTTGTTCAAAATACAGTTTTGATATAATGATAGTGTGATACTTTTGTCAAAAATGGTATTCTCATAAATTAACTGATATTTGAATGATATTGTAACTGGATCATAAATTCAAGTGTGTCAAACTATGTGTCAATGACGAACTGAATATTTCAAATGACATTAGGTAATCAGGATACCGATTGTGAGATAATTCAAATTTAAATCTCATTTCGTTCAAAATAGAATGCCGATGTCATATAAAATAGGATAATTGGCCTTCAGATTAGATGGAATATTAGCTTTTTTACAGTGAGACTGCCGTCTGATCTTCGCAACCCAAAGGGATAGCGATATTCAATGGTTTAGACCAGTATCAGTTTATTTAAGGGTACTGACTCCAAGTAAGGACTGTCAAAGATCTTCATGATAGCTGGGACCGACGGTTTAACGTGCTCTCCAAGGCACGGGGCAAGCGATAATTAACAATTTAGGGAGATAGCGATGCCTCCTACGTGTCCTCTGATGCTATGAGCAAGCGTTAAAATATCAAAACGATGAAATTAAATTGTATACAATGTGATAGCGACATGCCATAGTTTAGACCAGTGTCGGTCAATTCAAAACAACTGATTCCTCATAACAACTGACAAAGACCTTCATGATAGCTAGCACCATTTATAGCTTTCCTACGTGTCCTCTTTTGCTAACAGCAAGCGGTAAAATACTAAAACGATGAAATTGAATTAGATAAAAGGTTTTTGTATAACCATATTACGTAATTTCCAATAAATAATTAATCAATGTTAATATCCAGATAACCAATAATAATATACGAACCTACTAATTAAACGCCTACTTGTATCAATCACATAAACAAGATCTCAAATAATATCGCTTACGTACGTAGGAATACAATAAGCAATTATTCGCAAGAATAGTACCTGCTAACGACCAATACCAACTGTAGTTGTTTACGTGATCAGCGCAATGTACAACATGACACACGTATCTAAAGAACACCAAGCTCATTACGCTGAATATAAAAGCTTTATCTTATTTCAAATTCTAGAGCGTATACTTAATTATTCATCTGTCCGTGTGGTTACGGATTAAGAACTAAATACCAAGTGTCATCACCCAATTTAATAGCGTTGGACTAAGGAAAATACACGAAGCAAACAGTATTTCTGGGCATAGCAGGAAAAATCACACATGATCTATACATCTGTGTAGCGTGATATAGTAGGCCAAATCATCCTATTTAATCACAATGATTTGTGAAGAAGTTAACAGTGACCTACTTCCAGCAGTAATCTGCGGAAGGTTGTATAATGATTATACTTTATTCAATGCGACAAAAGGTGAAACATAACAGCGAGTAACGGTTACTTATTTAAATGTATAATCCAAAAAATATCTTAACCAGTTGGCAGTTGGATCATTCAACAGTTTATAAACTGTCAGATTGACTTTAAAGATGTTCACGACAAAAATTCAGTCTGCTTGCTAGATAAGTGTTTAATTCGACTTGAGTGTTTAGTTGCAGACGCCTATTCATAAAAAAACATAGTATGACATCATCCTAAATACCTCTAAATCAGTACTTTGTCTCATTAAGAAGTAAAAAAAATTAACGAGTAAAAAGCGAATCACAAATGAATGCAATACATTAGTAGAATAACGATACAAGTTCTAAATTGAGAACTCTGGGAGGACTATGGGCAAAAATGTATAGGCTCCGTCCCCATATACCAACACACATGGATCTAATGCCAATGTGTACCTTAAGTATCCACTATTTGATTAAAATCCTTTTATTTTACTTAAATCCGTGGTATTTATAAATAAGCAACAATTTATTATTATTAATTAACCTATATTTTCATTTTACACTTCTAAGTTATTTTAACATTATTAAACGGTTTTATTTAGCTTGACCTGTTAATGGTTAAATTACAGTACAAAACACAATTTAGTAACTTTACTTAAGTTTAAGAGTAAAGTAAAGGACCTTTTACATAAAACATTTTATTATTCTATTAAAGAATTCTTAGATGACTGCTTATAACTAGTCAATAAGGCGTTTGATTTGTATAAGTATTTTAGAAGTTCCTAATGTTGTTGTTATTGTTATTGTTTATATAGTCTATTTCATTTCTGTGCTCATTTATATTTCTTTTCAAATTTGGACGCCACTTGTGGCCGAATATGCCGATACTCTAACATGTTTACTTGTTTATACTAAGACCACCATATGTACCATATTCAACGAAATAAACGTATTTGATTTGATTTGATTTACAAAATAAAAAATAATGTATCTTTAAACATTTAAATGATTATTAATTAATCATCGCCCTAGCATTATCCCGGTTACATCCAAGACTTACACGCCTTAGAGCCCGAGGTCCGCTTACTGGTCTTATCAGATATTAGAGAATATCAACTTTTCAACAGAGCGACTGCCGTCTGACCTCCGCAACACAAAGAGATAGCGATATTCAATGGTTTAGACCAGTATCAGTTTATTTTAGGGTATTGACTCCACGTAAGGACTGTCAAAGATCTTCATGATAGCTGGGACCGACGGTTTAACGTACTCTCCAAGGCACGGGGCAATGGATAATTAACACTTTAATACGCACTTAACTTTGAAAAGTCATTGGTGCGCGCCGTGGATTCGAACCCGTTTCCCTCTGCATGGCAATCCGTTGGTATCTTCACTAGGCTATCGCTGCCCTTATATAATAATAACTACATAGTATAAAACAAAGTCTGTCTTCTGTCTGTCTGTCCCTATGTATGCTTATATCTTAAAAACTAAGCAACGGATTTTAATGCGGTTTTTTATGGATAGAATGATTCAAGAGGCAGGTTTATATGTATAATGGACGCGGGCGAAGCCACTGGCGCCATCTGGTAAAATATAAATGAATGAATCATTTAAATTGATTTTCTAGAAACTTTTAAACACTCGCGTTGCATGTTTAAGAATATAATTATATATATGCGGGAATTAACGCGAACATGCATTAGGTATTTACATACCTTATTTTGCTTGACGTTTCGAGACGGTTGCACGCCCCGTGGTCGCAAGCTGACTGGTGTAGCGGTGTCACGTCTCCGAGTGCGAGGTAGAAGATTCCATTTCTAACCCCGCGTCGTTTATTTTCGAAGTATCGGCGCAAAACACACTAACCGTATCTGTATATTGAACATTCGCCGACTGCGCATTAAAGTGGGGTGTTGTTAGTCGAATCACTGGATTCCACGCCGCGCCGATGACAATTTGAAGCCCTCTTCCCGATTGAAATTTTTATGTTTTCTGATTTCGATTGCTTCACGCACAACTCTTGGGAAAATATGCGTTCCGTGGAGAAGACTTGGGGACGATGAAATTCAATCTAGTGATTGGTGCCCGATTGAAGTAAATGTTCCGCACGTCGATTTGTTCGTTTGACGGTTCTTTACAGCTGCGATGTGCTCTTTTATACGTTCAGCGATAGTCCGCTTCGTTTGCCCTATGTAAGAGCTTCCGCAGCTGCAGTTGATTTTATATTCACCTGGGGTTTGTGGCGGTAGAACATCCTTTGGTGTGCCCACCATGTTGTATACTTTGGCCCCTGGTGTAAATACGGTTGGAATGGAGTAGTTTTTTAACTTGGCTCCTATTTTATCCGTAACACCTCTAATGTAGGGCATGTAGGTCGGTTGTCTATTTACCGCCGGATGTTTTTCTCGCTTGGTAGGCCACGTCGTTCGTCGTTGTACCTGGTATCCGTTTTTCCTGAGTACCTCCTGAACATGGTCTAGCTCTAGCTTCAAATGCTCAGGGTCACAGAGGTCATGTGCTCTGTTTTTTAGTGACGTCACAACGGATTTCAGGTGTCGAGGGTGGTGGTGCGACGTGGCGTGCAGGTATCTATCTGTGTGTGTAGGCTTCCGGTATACGCAGTGTGTTAAGGACCCATCTGGTCTCACAGTCACTTTGACATCCAAGAATGACAACGATCTGTCAGTTTCCATTTCGTAGGTGAACCTCATTTTCGGATGAATGGAGTTAAGGTGTTGCACATATTGATCTACTTCCTGCTTACCTCCTTTTACGATACTAAAGATGTCGTCCACGTATCTTTTCCAAAGCCTGATGGTCTTAGGTCCGATGCTAAGCGCCTTTTCCTCAAAATGTACCATCCAGATATTAGCCAGTACTGGGGTTACTGGACTCCCCATTGCGACACCATCGATCTGGAGGTAATATTGGCCTTGGAAGAGGAAGTAGTTGCCATCTAAGCAGTGTTTTAATAGATCAATATAGTTGTGAGGCACATCATTGTCACTCAGTTTGTCCCTCACTACGTCCAGACATTCCCTTATTGGAACATTGGTAAAGAGCGACTCAACGTCAAAGCTTACCATTACATCTTCCAGTTCCAATTGGATGCTTTGTACGATCTGGACGAAATGACGCAAGTTCTTCACGAAAGACGGTGTCGTACCGACTAATGGCTGCAATACCGATGCAACGTGCTTCGCAAGGTCGTAAGTAGGCGAGGAAATCTGACTTACGATAGGCCGCAGTGGCACGTTGGGCTTTTGTACCTTAGGCAGACCATATAGCCTAGGTGGTTGGTATGGCTTGGGACCATATAACTTGCTATACTCATCTTCCGTGAACAGGTCCTGGTGGTCTTGTATCAGTGCTCGTATTCTGCGCGTTACTCTGGCCGTGGGGTTATATGAGACCGGTTTATACACCTAGTTATCACCCACCAGTCAGCTCGCGACCACGGGGCGTGCAACCGTCTCGAAACGTCAAGCAAAATAAGGTATGTAAATACCAAATGCATGTTCGCGATAATTCCCGTATATATATATAAATTCATTTTCTTCTAATTAGTCTTTTACAATGCACATAGTAGGCAAATAACAATAGTGAGTGTTAATATTACTTGTCTATGTTCACTGTGCACTAATCGTATCTTAATATATAAAATGCTTGCATTATTTACTGACTGACAGACACGCTACAGCCGAAACTATTGGGCGCAGGAAGCGGTGCACTAAGAAGGGATTTCCCGAAATTCCCACGAGATCGGCCAAAACGGGTAAATACGGGTAAATTAAAAAAAATTGCAGGCGTAGCTGCTGTCGTCCTCTAGTAATATATATATATATATATATAATCCTTGCGTTACTGACTGACTGACAGACAAGCTGCAGCCAAAACTACTCGCCGCAAAAAGCTGAAATTTAGCATGTATATTCCTTGGGGACCGAAGGGGTGCACTAGGACGGGATTTCCCGAAATTCCCACGATATAGGTCAAAACGAGAAATTCGAAAATATGTGCTTGCGAAGCCGCTGGCCTCTAGTGAATAGATAAATGAGTAGGTGTTTTACGAAAAATCGTCAAAAATACTTACTTATACGAATATTTGTTTAAACGTTAATTACTATGACAACCCATTGCTTTTGGGCAACATCCCCATATTAGAAAATATCATCTTGCAAAGATGTGTCAATGGAACTACATTTCATTTTTGTTGATGGGTGGGGACGATTCCGCCCATTGTCCTTTGCTCTGACATTTTCTACACCTCAAAACAACCTCACATTAACACGTACAACTCTCAACCCTTAAATATTTTTACAAAAAACTCGTTGAAAGAACGAAATTGCCTAAACATTAAGACAATGTGTCAGAAAATTAGAACATTAGGGATTAGGGTCGCAGTATCAATCAGTGGTGGCTTTGGTAATCTTGCTTCGTAATTGTGCCAGAAATCCAAGTACCATGTGATTCAGGATTAATCAGACGCTGACATTAATATGTCTGACATTCTGACTGGCTCCAAATCGAGTGAGCTGTAGAGCCAAAATCACTGGCGATTCCAAGCGTGATAAGAAACTTGTTATTTCATTTGAATCTTTAACATATATATAAACTCAAAAGCCTTTTTAAAGTAACTCGAAAATTCTAGTGCGAAATATTGCTGAATATTTATATCACCTAGAAGGTTACATGAAAGGCGTACATTATTTTACATTCACAAGAATGATTTAATTATTAATGCTATAAGTCACGCGAGGCAAAAAACAAACTCTACCTCAGTTGGAATTAATAAATTTACATACTTTAATGAAAATAAAGAAACACTACAGAATACGAAAAATAAGAATACTTTTTTATTTTCGATGAAGTTAACATACAAAGGCTCTGAAAACCTTAATATTTTTTTTTTGTTTTTTTTTTATAGATTCACGCCTGAAGAGGCAGAGGTGTAATATTACACCCACATTTCGTCATGAATTTGTTAGGTCCCACGTAATAGGGGGCGAGCCTATTGCCGTACCGGGCACATTACCAGACTTCGTGCTGCTACTGAGAATTTCCTAACGGAAAAACCCAATAACACTTTGCCCGACCCGGGAATAGAACCCGAGACCTCCCAATCCCACGCGCACATTTCTGCCGCGAGACCAACGAGGCAGACCTTAATGATCTTCTTCTTATATTATGCCCATTATTTAAAGTGTACAGAAAGTATGTTTCAATATTTTTCGAGGCTGAAAAGGACCTTGTTCCAATTTTCTTGGAGAGCTTAGCAGTCATCAGGGTCTGTGAGTGGCAAATGAGAGCAAATTCAACGTAGATGTCAAACAAGCCGACTCAAAGCGGCACTAATGAGTCCCCAATTCAAGTGTTTCGGTATTTAACGTCTTTGTTGAGTGAACGTACCTACGACGTTCCCAATCAGTCTGCCGTCGTTATCTTATAAAGGGTCCGCGAGACGATCAATTGCGAATGACAATAATTACGTGATTGACACAAATTGATGCAAAAATTGATCGTTTCCATCTAGCAAATGAAGCGATTGTCAATATTACTACGGTATTGACAGCAAATGACAAAAAATTTGATTTATGGCAATTGAAGCTCTATGTATTGATAGCGATTGATGCCGAATGACAATTGTTTGTTTATTCTCGCTCGCGTCACCGAATATGGCGCATGTGTCTGAACACGTTCTTGACGCAGCTTCGGCCGCTGGTGCCGACTCAATAACAGAACGCGATTTCGTGTTATTACTTATATCATTGTATAGAGATTATCCTGTCTTGTGTAAAATAAAAAGTAAGGACTAGACCTATATGGATAAGAACAAACGGTCCATAGCATTACAAAACCTTAAAATCGTTACGTATTTATAAGCCTACATATGCCGAAGATTTATTAAAAAGAAAATAAATACATTGCGGACAAATTGTAGTAAAGAAAAAAACAAATATATCTTAATGTTATTACATAAGATAATATAAGATTATCTACATTTGACTAGCAGGAATAGCTTGACGCATATTCGTAACTTTTTTTCGATATTCGGTCTGATTAGCTCTAATAATGTTTCAAATGAATTCTGATCCATTCGAAGAAATTTTTATAATCATCCGGCTCAGTTTCTTGTAGAGTTCTTTGCAAATGTTCATAAGTAAACCTATATCTCAATTTGTACCACTCCTTGGACCAACGTCTTGTAAGAGTTATAGCAAGAAACGCCATGTCAGCGTTTGAAATCATATTGAGCAACGATGATTTTCAACGACACGACGTTTTCTCAACACAGTTCAAAACGACTGAGGCATAAACGAATGATACTCCTTCAATTGGTGCTTCAATCGCTTATCATTTTGAAACATTCAATACGTAGTTATTGACAATCGCAATTGATCGTCTCGCGGACCCTTTAGTGTTTTCATGTGGGAATAATGTTCGCGAATAAAGCTTTAAGAGTCCCTGTTTACATAAATATACCTTCAGAATTATGAATTGAATGTTTCCTTTTGCTTCAAGTTTTGTTTTGTTTGATTTGAATTGGAGCGCATAAATTCGTGACGTTTAGATTTTGTGCTTGTAACGTATATTCGTGCGTAATTATGTTTAAATGTTTATTTTTGACTATGTTATTGGAATCTAAGAGAATGGCATTTGCCAATTTCTAGTTTTTGTATCATAATGAAACTTGGCAAGTACATGCAAATTAGAGTCCGTTCCTTTATACTATAGACTTTTGCAGTTTTTTTTATAGTAGCGTTGTTATGTGAGTCAATAGGAGGATTGAGTCACCCTAGACAGACGGGTCGGTAGGTACAGGGTTTGATGTTGAGAGATTCTCAGTCTCTTCGCAAAGGTACTATTTTCTTCGTGAAATTTTCTTAGTCACCTGTTACGACACCTACTGAACGAAACAGGGTGGTGATATTTATATTCTCAGGTGGTCACCACACGAATAATGATATTTAGGTGACAAACCAGTAGTATGGTCGAGTTTGAGCTTTGTCTTAACTAGTTCTATTTATATTTTCTTTATTATTAGATTTGTCTTAACTAGTTCTATATATTTTCTCGAGAGACTAGGTGTCTGCAGCACTTCCAGCTAGTAAACATATCCAGTTTGGGCTCATTAAACAGCGAAGTTGGTGTTTTGTTTCATTATAAAACTATTTATTTATTTCCTAGTAGATAGATTTCTAAGCATCTTGTTACAAATATTTATAAGATTATAAGATTGTGTATTAAATTGTAGCACTTGAGCCGAAAAAAATACTTTTAATTTCCTTATTTTTCTTAATTTTAATAAATAAACGATAAGAATCACAAAAGATGTGTTTCGTGTGTGTTTAACGGTAAGGTCACTACGCCATGCGTGCAGTTTTAAATGAAATGTTATGTCCAATGTTATTAAACCCAAACAGGGGTAGGATATAAAGTCGTGTCTCTGAGACACGAAGGTCTAATAAAATTTGACAAAGGATAGCAACTTAGGTTATTTTTGTATATTGGAACAATATATCCAAATTCAATATTCAAATTGTCTATTTTTCACATTGATTGGCTCAGTCGTTGCCCATTGGTCCTGAGGATGCCTTGTGGAGAGGCGAAACACGTGTCAAAGCATAGTTGGCGCATAGAGTGGGATACTGCTCGTCAGGTATTTTCCTGGAACCCATTTCCGCATTATTCCAACTATCCCTTATCCTTTGTCTTTAGAGGAGTTCGGAATAGGGTATTTGACAAAAAAAATCTAATTAGTCCGTCAGTTAGATTATCGAAAAATATTGGATACGTATTTTTTGTTTTATAAAATCAGTAAAAAATTACGAATATAAAACGCATCAAAGATAGAGAAACGTCTAAGAGTGGGGGCTTGTAACGTCACTTGCCAGTAAAAAGTGTACTGGCAAGTGACGTCACACGAGTTTTAAGCGAAGTTCGTAGTCTTCATTTTTTGTTTACGTGACTAAAGAAAATATACGTGTCCAATATTTTTCGATAATCAAACTGACGGACTAATTAGATTATTTTAGTCAAATACCCTATTGTCAACGTTTTTCTATTGTAAAAAATAAATAGTTGGGGTGGCCAATCCGAGGGTGCGTGGTGGGTTCCTCTTTCCTTCCATTAGGTTATTTTTCACATTATCTTAATAGAATCCAAAATAACCATACCTACAAAAATCACCACAAATACTTTATATTTAACTAAATAACAAAAGCAAAAATCCGAGTAAGAGCCATCGCCGCGTTAAATATAATTTGATGAAAGCTTAGAATAAATAGCGGAAATTAAAGGGACCCACCGTATCCGGAGGTTATTCGCAATATACGGGTCGCTATAGAAAAACAACAATATCACGAGCAAACAACCGTCCTGATTAATCTTTTTGTTGGCGATGCACGATGGAATATAAAATGTAATAAATGGTTTATTAAAAACTTTCGCCTCTGGGTTATAGTTTGGCATGAGAACGGACCAAAATGTTTGTTTGGGATGGACAGTCTGTATTTTACATAGTTGTAAACGGACCGTAGTTGGAAGTAAAACAATAAGTTAAACAATAAAGTTCTGAACCTCTCTTCTACAGCGTAAGGCTTATATCATTTGTTATAATATTATGGTTGATACTTGTCTCAGCTGTAGAAAAAATAATATAGTCTAAGTTATAAAAAAATACTTTGTTATATCCAAAATTTTGTCTCATCAGACAGTAATTGTATCAGGATGTTAACAAATATAGTATGTTTAGAACATGCCATATGATCATCGGATTGGTCATTGTTAATTTTTGTTTTCTCACACAAAGATTGCTTCCAGCATCCATTACCAAAATTATGAAACATTTTTCAAAGTCAAAGTCAAGCTGTAACATTATAAGAAAATCTGGAGTAAACAAATATTATAACTATCAAAAGCTGAACAAACCGACCTAAGCAATTCCAGATTTTAGATATGGCGAACATATTTTTGACATAATTTATGATATACTATACGTTACTATGGCGTATATTTTGGCTACCATACAGAGGTTTTAGCGTGTCTGTCAGTCAGTGCTGACAGACACGCTACAGCCGAAACAACTGGTTGCAAGAAGATGAAATTTAGCATGTATGTTCCTTGAGGAGTGTAGGGTAGTATTTAGATAGGATTTTTGGAAATTCCTCCCCTAAGGGGGTAAAACAAGGGGTCAAAGTTTGTATGTAACTTCTTATTCCTTGAATGGATTGACTTTAAACTTTGCGTATTGGTTCCTTAAATGACAGTAGTAAACACGAAAAATTTGTTTTCTGGAAATTCCAACCCTTAGGGGGCAAGTAAGAGGGTCAAAATGTGTATGAAACTAATTATTCCTTCTGTGGATTGACTTCAAACTTTGTATATTGGTTCCTCAAACGATGATAGTAAACACTAAGAATTTTTTTTTGAAAATTCCTCCTCTAAGGGGGTAAGATATGGGGTCAATGTGTATGTTACTTCTTATTCCCTTAATGGATTGACTTCAAACTTTGCGTATTGGTTAGCTTTATAATCTATGATACTATTTACCAACTCAAAAAGATACAAAACATCTGCTGCTTTTCTTCTAGAGTATAAGGATGATATTTTGAAGTATTCTAATCTAGACTCATAAGATATTGATAAGATTGCAGTTTATAATTTTATATTATCCTCAGGACATTTTACAATTTGGTATAATTTAAGGTCACCCGCATACATGTTAAATTTTGGCTAAGTCATTAATAAAGATTAAGAATAACAAGGGCCCCAAATGGGAGCCCTGTGAAAGACCTGATGATATTACATAAGTTTGAGATCTGAATCCCTGTATTACTACATTTGTGAAATAAATTGTATATTGGTTCCTCAAACGATGATAGTGAACATTCAAAATTTGTTTTTTGTTGTGAATTTCTCCTCTAAGGGGGTAAAATAAGGGGTCAAAGTGTGTATGAAACTTATTAGTCCTTCAGTGAATTGACTTCAAACTTTGTATATTGGTTCCTAAAACGATGATAGTGAACACTCAGAATTTGGTTTTTGAAAATTCCTCCCCTAAGGGGGTGAGATATCAGTGTGTATGTAACTTCTTATTCCCTTAATGGATTGACTTAAAACTTTGCACATTGGTTCCTTAAATGACAATAATAAACACGAAATTTTTTTGTGGAAATTCTAACCCTAAAGGGGTAAGTAAGGGGGTAAAAGTGTGTATGAAACTTAATATTCCTTCAGTGAATTGACTTCAGACTTGAATATTAGTTCTTCAAACGATGATAGATGATATAACACTAAGAATTTGTTTTTTGGAAATTCCTCCCCTAAGGGAGTGAGATATGAGGTCAGTGTGTATGAAACTTATTATTCCTTCAGTGGATTGGCTTCAAACTTTGTATATTGGTTCCTCAAACGATGATAGTTAACACTCGGAATTCGTTTTTTTTTTGAGAATTTCTCCTCTAAGGAGGTAAGTTAGAGGGTCAAAGTGTGTATGAAACTTATTATTCCTTCTGTAGATTGACTACAAAATTTATATATTGGTTCCTCAAATGATAATTTCAAATTAGAAAGAAGATTTTATGAAACTTACGGATATTTACAATGTAAGATTTGTTACAGAGTAGTAATAATCTTAATAAATAAAATCCTTGCGTTACTGACTGACTGATAGACACGCTAATTTTGGCATGTATGTTCCTTGAGGTGTGTAGGGGCGCACTAAGAGAGGATTTTTGGAAATACTGCCCCTAAGCGGGTTAAACGTGTTGTCCGAGTTTGAATAAAACTTTTAATTCATTAGATTAATTTAGTAGGTATATTCCTTGAAGCGTGTAGAAGATTTTGTACAAAACATTTTATCTAAGTGAAATATACGCGTGCGAAGCAGCGGGCAAAAGCTAGTATAATTGTAAAATAGTACAGGTTAACTACAGGAAGGGCGCTTAATTATCGTAATAATTTTTATTATAATGTTGTATGATATACAGAGTTCCTTAATTAGTGTCAATCTGTGAGAATTTTTATCTAATCATCACAGAATTGCAACTCACAGATGCTTTATATAGGAATAAAAAGCCTCCTTCCACTTATGATCCTGGGTCCTTTAAGCAGGGCGAGAAAAAAACTTTTCTCAAGGCCGTCAAGGCTCACCTTGATAGGCTAGCTCTTAGGCTATCATGCCATAATGCCATGCGGGCTGTTGGGATTATGGCCATCACTATGGGACTACACTGACTGTTTAACATCAGGCAGCATGGAGTCAATTTGTTCGGCAGAAAAAAAAAACGAATTTATATGCTTCCTGAAAGTGTATAAAATTTCAGGTATTCTCTGATATCTCTGCAGCTTTATTCACTGTCATGCCATACTTTATATACGCTTGTCAAACCGATATATAGCACAACCACGTACCTCATGGTAATAGAGAATTCAAAACAAGCCAATTTTTAGGTTTCTTATTATGTGGGACCTAAAAATTCATGGCAAAATGTGGGTGTAATATGTACACCTCTGCCTACCCCTTCGGGGATACAGGCGTGAGACTATAAATAAAATTAATAAAAACAAGCTAACAATACACGCTAGTCTAACGTTACGTAACATTAATTACGATAGGGTTGTATTGATAGCTAGTTTCGCAACCACCCAAAGTGACCCTAAATTGCCACATACACAGGAAGGTCCATACATCTTCGTGTAATTAATTTAGAACACTCCTCATTGCCGTAACTACTTACGGCAATGAGGAGTGTTTTCATGTATAGGCTCTACAGCCTATTCATGGAATTGGGTGTGGGACTACTGGAGGCTTTTAAAAGGCACTTAATCAAACGCACGTAAGTACACACGCCGCTAATCGCACTTAATGAATTTCCTCATATCCTTCCTCGGTAGTATATAATGTAATATCTCAGACGAGTTGAGAGATTTTTGATGTTATGTCATTAGATATTTTTGTAAAATGTAGCTTAAAAATTGTGTGACAGCGAAAATATGTCAGATGCTCGTAGAGTCTTGTTTCTTAAGCTTATTTAATATTAATAGAGTTTTTACACAAAATAAAAGATGTAGTCACATAGCCAGACTTAACCTCTATAGCATTCGCACACGGTCAACAAAAGGAGATGCAAAGATGATAGTTATAAAATACGTTTATCAAAATATAGTGTAGGTTTAAGTGTTTTATTTTGTGACTAAACCCTAAGGTTTGGACCAGTGGCAAGATATTTAAAAGTAATGACTTCCCACGTTAACAGTCAAAGGTAAGCTAGAACCTATGCTTAACATGACATTGTAGGCTCGGAACAGCGATTTTTTGTGACCATCGTTCATCTGTTAACCAGAAAGAGACTAAAGGTGATTAACTTCATCAGCCGAGAGATCTGTGATTTGAATCTTTCAATTGTAAAATGGGAATAAATGATTTCGTCAAAACTTCTACCCAGTAATCCTTTGAAATAATCTTACAAAATTTCTTTCTACAAATTGACTTTTATGTCTGTTCCCACCTCCAACCTTCAATTCACTTTATATTTGTACGTGCGAGTGTGCTATGCAGGGACGCAATATAGCAACATTGTCGAAACATTTTATGACGTAATCATGTTCAGGGTCCTGCAAACGCGGCCTGCAATAAGCGTGAAACTACATACAAGATACATGCATCCCGGTAATTGTGGCACATGCAGGAATAAATCGGTAATAGCACATAAGCATTATTGATGCCTTTAGTACTAGGCAATTCTCTAACATCATCTCAATCATCATTTACACAATTCAGGTACTCTCGCTACTTACAGTAACCCATACGTAGCAAAAGCCAGAGTAATAGATATTAGTTACAATCATTAGTTTAAACATTGAATATTAACTAATTTAAAACATTATTCTTACCTATAATTTTTGTCAAATATAATAAGCATTTCATAAATTTATACATTAAGTAGATAATTATATTATTCTGATTATATTAATGTCAAACAATTATAAAACCAAATGTCAATATTAACAATTTTCTATATTATTATTATTATTATACATATATTATTATCATTCTTATTCAAATTATTAAGCATTTAAGAGATTTTTTACATGTCGGATGAATTTCACAAATTTGTCATTGAAAATATCAATATTTGGTTGTTGAGCAATCAGAGTATTGAGCATTGTGATAGCTCGATTAGTAGGCGCGTACTATGAGGTACATGTGCGGCAAGGCAGAGCCGCTAAGACGGCGCGCGCGCAACCGGTTGTATTGGTTTGGAGCTGACAATCCCCAAAGCTTGAGAGTGTCTGGATCATCGATGTCACCATTGAGTAACAAGAAATAATGCGCTGCTAGCGCGTCCTTACGCCTCAACTCGAGGGTATCGATATCCACCATGCCAGACACCAACAAAGACGGGGATAAATACGGATAATAACCGTAAAGCTTTTTATATAGCGCCCTTGCAAATTTACGTTGTACTCGTCTCATAACAAAGCCGAGAGCTTTATAAGCATGTTTGCACATCGTGGTGATATGGGTGTTAAAGCTGAGCTCCTTGTCCACGATCACACCCAGATCACGAATTTCTGTGACACGCTCCAGCGGACTACCGTGCAGGCTGTAATGATAGTAGACGACCAGTTGGCGCAGCGGGAGTGTAAGCGACTGCTACGCCGAAGGTCGCGGGTTCGATTCCCGCTCAAGTCAAACATTTGTGTGCATGAACATGGATGTTTGTCTTGGTCTGGGTGTTTCTATGTATAATATGTATGTATTTTCAAAAAAAAAAAGTATATATGTATGTTTATCCATTATCTAGTACCCATAACACAAGCTCTGCTTAGCTTGGGACTAGATGGTGATGTATGTATGTGGTAGAATATTATTTAGAATATTATATTATAGTTGTAAGGTGAATGAGACCGAGTAAGGGTAATGGTTTTACACTTGGTGGGATTAATTTCCAGTTGATTACGCTCACTCCGCTACTACGTTGTTGATGTCCTGCTGCAGCGCATCACAGTCATCACCATTCCGAATACCCAGAAACAGTATCAAGCCATCAGCAAACATGGGGCATCGAGCCGTGGTCACTGCCTGCGGCAAGTCATCATTATCAGGAAGTGTGTTGCTCCTAAAATACTCCCTTGACTTACCCCAGACCTGGTCATATAAGGCTCAGATCGACTACCATTCACTTGTACGTACTGTGTTCTATTTTTAAAATAACTTGCGAACAGTTGTATCAAGTCGTGAGTAAAACCTATGTCAGCAATTTTTTTCAATAGAATGTCAGTATGGACACGGTCAAAAGCTTTTTTAAAATCAAAGTATTACATTAGTACATTTTCCGCGTTGCATAATTTACAAAGTTAACGAGATTCGTTGTGGTAGATCTACGCGATCTAAACCTATGTTGACATACACTTAGCTGTGACCGTATTTGTGTGGTTATATGGTAGTTTAAGATTGATTCAAATACCTTGCCGAAGGCAGAGTGCACGACAATAGGCCTGCAGTTCTCGACGTCTTATTTTGGACCATCTTTGGGTATAGGTGTAACTCGTGAGACCTTCCACAGTTATGGATATGAGGTCGTGCGAAGTACAAGATTATATATATGGCGAAGAGGTTCCAAAAACACTGATATACAATCTTTTACGTGATAGGGAGGTATGCGGTATATTTTTATATATAATATTCTTAGTTAAGTTTCAGAAATTAGTGGGTGCATAGGGTTCCCACCAAGAACTTAGGGTCCCAAGCCAACCTCACCTGCAAGTGCTGCACCTGCCGATCAACGGATGAGGCTCTGGCAAACAAAATATCCCGATAAGCGGCAATAGGCTCGCCACCTATTACGTGGGATCAAAACACTGGCGAAAAGTGGGCGTATAATATGCCTCTGCCTACCCCTTCGGGGAAACAGGCGTGAGTCTATGTATGTATGTATGTATTCTTAGTTACTGATGGACAATGCACAGCCAAAACTATTAGGCGTAAAAATCTGAAGTTTGTTTCGAATATTCCTTGGGTACCAACACTAAATAGGGATTCCTCGAAATACACACGGGATCGGGCAGAAAATATTAAATTAAAATAAATTGCACGGGCATTCTCTTGTTTAATATAGAGAACTAATGTTACTTGTTAGTGTATGCTAATCAACATTATTTCAATGTTAGTATGTATAGATGAGGTTGATATTTCGTTTCTTAAGCGTTTTCAGATTGTTAAGTTTTCTGAAACTTAATAAATATTTTATAAAATACAATGACTGAATTTACCTGTTGTCTATGTCATGAAGGTTTTGCTACACACGTGTACTATTAGCCTAGACACAGCTTTATCCATCGATATATATGTACTAGAGTTCATGTCAATGGCTTTATCCAATACAAGCCGTGTATGTTATTAACATAGTTATTATCAGTTAGAGAATTGCCTAGTACTAAAGGCATCAATAATGCTTATGTGCTATTCCCGATTCATTCCTGCATGTGCCACAATTACCGGGATGCATGTATCTTGTATGTAGTTTCACGCTTATTACAGGCCGCGTTTGCAGGACCCTGAACATGATTACGTCATAAAATGTTTCGACAATGTTGCTATATTGCGTCCCTGCATAGCACACTCGCACGTACAAATATAAAGTGAATTGAAGGTTGGAGGTGGGAACAGACATAAAAGTCAATTTGTAGAGAGAAATTTTGTAAGATTATTTCAAAGGATTACTGGGTAGAAGTTTTGACGAAATCATTTATTCCCATTTTACAATTGAAAGATTCAAATCACAGATCTCTCGGCTGATGAAGTTAATCACCTTTAGTCTCTTTCTGGTTTACAGATGAACGATGGTCACAAAAAATCGCTGTTCCGAGCCTACAATGTCATGATAAGCATAGGTTCTAGCTTACCTTTGACTGTTAACGTGGGAAGTCATTACTTTTAAATATCTTGCCACTGGTCCAAACCTTAGGGTTTAGTCACAAAATAAAACACTTAAACCTACACTATATTTTAATAAACGTATTTTATAACTATCATCTTTGCATCTCCTTTTGTTGACCGTGTGCGAATGCTATAGAGGTTAAGTCTGGCTATGTGACTACATCTTTTATTTTGTGTAAAAACTCTATTAATATTAAATAAGCTTAAGAAACAAGACTCTACGAGCATCTGACATATTTTCACTGTCACACAATTTTTAAGCTACATTTTACAAAAATATCTAATGACATTACATCAAAAATCTCTCAACTCGTCTGAGATATTACATTATATACTACCGAGGAAGGATATGAGGAAATTCATTAAGTGCGATAAGCGGCAAAGAGTATACAAATACTACGTAAGAAGAGGCGGATGTGCCATAGATCATGCGAGACTTTCAGCTTTGTATGAAACGTGCAGGGAGAACTCGTACCAACATAAAGATACTAATTGACATCGTTTTTATGTTGTCAGCATTGTCATATTTGTCAATATAGGGATGTACCCTCTAGTGATTAACGAAATATCGATATCGATAATATTCGGTAAGAAATAATTATAATTATGTTTCGACTAGAATTATACATTTCCAACACAAACAAAAGATGTATTTAATATTTATGTGTTTATTCAAACAAATTAGCCTATTCTATAAATCTATTCTAGATTAGCGAAGAAAAATACACAGAACTAAAAGATATATGTATGTACATGTAATGGAAAGGTTTTCAACATTTCTTCTGTAATAGGATTTAAAGAAATATCTATAGATACAAGGCACAGCTGTTTTTCTGACTTGAGTTCCCTTTTTTTCGTCCCTGTCTTTCGGCTTAAAATGCTTGCCATACACATGTTCAACTGATGTAATTTTTCAATGGGCACATAAATCAAGTCTTGTTTTCCAGTTGCAGCTACCCATTTTTACATCTAAAAAGAAAAAAGGAATAGAATTTTAAGTCCTTGTGCCAATTTCTAATAACGGATTATCGATAACTGACAGGCAGAACTATTGTTTACCTACAAAGTACTAGGATATGAAACTTTAGAATATTTCCTTATTTTTTATGTTTCATTGAAATATATCACACTAGAGGACGCCAGCAGCTACGCCTGCATTTATTTTTAGTTTACCCGTTTTAGCCGATCCCGTGGGAATTTCGGGAAATCCCTTCTTAGTGCACCCCTACGGTCCCCAAGGAACATACATGCCAAATTTCAGCTTCCTGCGCCCAATAGTTTCGGCTGTAGCGTGTCTGTCAGTCAGTCAGTAACGCAAGGATTATATATATTAAGATTATATAACATTATAAATATTCATTGATCTTTATCTAGGGACATTTTGCCATAAATACCTACCCTTTTTTCATTGCCTGATCGGCATGTTGTTGTATGCCATATTTTGCACGTTATTTTGCTTGTTTTCATTGCGCTCCTTTCAATGTTAATCAAATAAATATAGTAACACTAACGCTATAAGTGTAAAATCACATTTATTTGGTATACACAAAGCACTTTACAGTATGTTTTTTACGTTTTATAAACAAACTACATAACGCGGCAAAGTTCAATCTGGATAATAATGTGACAGTTGTGACATTTGACACTATTGACAGCCAAGGCGGTGATGTACGTATAACCCGTCTAACTTTGAAAGAATACTGTTCCAAGGGTACATAGTGAAGGATGCTATCTTCACGTTTTATACATATAATATTAGCCATTAAAAAGATAGCACGTTTCATACATTCGGTTTTTTCTTAGGAACTTGCGCCAGGCTGATAAGCGGCGTGTGTACTTACGTGCGTTTGATTAAGTGCCTTTTAAAAGCCTCCAGTAGTCCCACACCCAATTCCATGAATAGGCTCTACTTACGGCAATGAGGAGTGTTCTAAATTAATTACACGAAGATGTATGGACCTTCCTGTGTATGTGGAAATTTAGGGTCACTTTGGGTGGTTGCAAAACTAGCTATCAATACAACCCTATCGTAATTAATGTTACGTAACGTTAGACTAGCGTGTATTGTTAGCTTGTTTTTATTAATTTTATTTATAGTCTCACGCCTGTATCCCCGAAGGGGTAGGCAGAGGTGTACATATTACACCCACATTTTGCCATGAATTTTTAGGTCCCACATAATAAGAAACCTAAAAATTGGCTTGTTTTGAATTCTATATTACCATGAGGTACGTGGTTGTGCTATATATCGGTTTGACAAGCGTATATAAAGTATGGCATGACAGTGAATAAAGCTGCAGAGATATCAGAGAATACCTGAAATTTTATACACTTTCAGGAAGCATATAAATTCGTTTTTTTTTTTCTGCCGAACAAATTGACTCCATGCTGCCTGATGTTAAGCAGTCAGTGTAGTCCCATAGTGATGGCCATCATCCCAACAGCCCGCATGGCATTATGGCATGATAGCTTGAGGGCTAGCCTATCAAGGTGAGCCTTGACGGCCTTGAGAAAACAAATGCTCAGGGTCACAGAGGTCATGTGCTCTGTTTTTTAGTGATGTCACAACGGGTTGCAGGTGTCGAGGGTGGTGGTGCGACGTGGCGTGCAGGCAGGTGTCTATAAAATCAACTGCAGCTGCGGAAGCTCTTATATAGGGCAAACGAAGCGGACTATCGCTGAACGTATAAAGGAGCACATCGCAGCTGTAAAGAACCGTCAAACGAACAAATCGGCGATTGCGAAACATTTACTTCAATCGGGTACCAATCACTGGATTGAATTTCATCGTCCCCAAGTCCTCTCCACGGAACGCCACTTTTACCCAAGAGTTGTGCGTGAAGCGATCGAAATCAGAAAACATAAAAATTTCAATCGGGAATAGGGCTTCAAATTGTCATCAGCGTGGAATCCAGTGATTCGACTAACAACACCCCACTGGTCGTGGTGTTGAGAACAATATTTTTATCTTTTTAATGTTGCGGCAGCGGATAGGGATAAAAAGTTGGTTCGATTGGTATTGCTAGTGGGCAGAATATAGAAGAGATTTATTTCATATTCAATCTATTTTCAAACAATTGTTTGATAATAGATTGAATCCAAAACTTAACATTATATATGGAGTTAAATAAAGACAGTATGCACACAAAGACAGACAAAGAGCAACCATAGAGATATTCGCGAACCAAAATAAATCTATTCTATATTCTGCCCACTAGCAATACCAATCGAACCAACTTTTTATCCCTATCCGCTGCCGCAACATTAAAAAGATAAAAATATTGTTCTCAACACCACGACCAATTTTGAAACGACTCTTGACTTTTTGACATAGGCTAGGCAAATCATTCGACTATCATAGCCTGCAAAATTGAGCCGACATTAAAAAATCCAGAGCCAGTACTGGAGGCAATATTTTTTCCACTGCGTTTTTTCCAGGCAATATTCGTTCGTCACAAATATACAACTGGTAGAGTAAACAGATATGTACAAGTAAATCCTTTTGAAGATTTGTGCAGTGATAAGTTGAAAATTTTATTGTTAAAGATTGACTACAATATTTTAGGCAAACAACATCAAACCATTACCACGCATATTATCTAACCAATCTCAGACTGCTATAATCATCTTGCTGAGTATGAATTATAGGATAGATTATTAATAACAAATTTAATCTTAGCTGACAAAAGGCCGAGGCAAAAAAAAATGAAGCTATGTTGCTACAAAACCTACACCCTCACCTACTCCATAGGGTGAGTTCCGCGATAATTTAATGAATACTTACAGTAAAACAGATCTTATAATAATTTATGACAAGGTATTAGCACGACTAACTTTTACTTTGACACGGTTCTATAAATGATTTAGCAACATTTTTTGTATCCCTATTCGTATATTACGATTTATGGAACATCACAGATTAATTAATAACTACGTTACATAATTAGCTTTGAGAAGGTATTCGGTTATCACGTATTAGAAACGCAACACAATACGAAACTACGCCATCAATAGAAGAGTACGCCTTAATATTGTGATTCTATAAATGATATTTAAATATCTTAATGTGCGTTGATCGGGTGCTTCATATTTAACGGCTCAACTCCCAGCAATCATGGACACTCGTAAAACCTAACGGCACCAGATTTTATCCCTCCGCAGAGCTTTAATAATAATCTCCAAAAGATTTAGAGTAAACGCTTGATCTTGTCAAGTCGAAGCTTAGCGCCCTATTATTGAGTATATAATATTTTGGTTTTACGGTAAAATGGACCAAGTTATTACGTTACGTTGATGTGTAAATACTTTGAATGTACAAAGTCGTTAGTAGTGGGTTTTTTCCCTCTAATTTTACTTTGAAAATTCCTAAAAGAACAAGCTAAATAATGTAGGAAGCGAATTGAAGGTTGAAAATTCGTTTTTAAATTTCAACTACGTGAACTAAATCCACTTTGAATTCGGAACAAACATTCTTTGAATTAAGATTAATTGTTCACTTTCAGCTTACACGCAAATACTTTCAACAATTCACCTTTTTAGGCCTTAATTTATAAATGTCTCAACCGGAGACCTCTTGAAATTTCGCCGCTCGCGAACCTATTGAATAATACATCTCAAATTCATGAATTAAATAGGTAGCGTTTATCATGTGCTCCAGGGACGTGTGATTTTAATCCTTAGAGAATAAAATTGGTTACAAGGAACGTGGTATATAAAATCGCAGTCGACGTGAGAGCTTATTCCCTATATCACATTTCATTCACAGGATATTCACTCGAGGGCCATTTGGATCTCTCCTGGCTGAAATAACCGGCGCGTAATGTTAATATAAAACGGTGCCACAACTTTAAGGTTACTTTTGGTTCTGCTTTGATTTAACTACTTGCTACGACACTTAGTCTTTGCTGCGAAATTTAAGCGGGTTGTTTATTTTAGTTATTCCGTTTTGAGATCCTTTTGCACTCGGTTGGTGTAGTGGCTTTGAGAGATATTCAACGTTGCTTTTGCAAGGACTCTTGATGCACTTTCAGAAATGAAAGTGTTATCTGCTGCTTTAGCGTGGTAATAGAACTTGCCCGTCTTATTAGTTCATTAAATTAGTTTCTTAGTATAAAATTTTCATTTAATTATTTAACGCTGGCTTGCATCAGACTATCCGACTTCCATATTTTTGCAGCTAAGTTTTGTGTTTACACGAGTCAACAGTTACCCGGGTAACACCCGGTAACGGCAACAGGCTCGCCCCCTATTACATGGGACCAAAAACCTGGTGTCGGAGTTTTAAGACCGCCTTAAGACTTCCGACATGGCCTAACGATCCTTGTCTTGAGACAAGAACCGGGACCGACAGCTTAACGTGCCCTCCAAATCACGGTAGCGATAAGATACTGATACATAGAAATATATATCACCCCTTATTTGGACGTTATCGTCCAGGTTTAAATTGCTTATAATTTTTTTGTCAAATAGCAAGCCAAACAACACTTACAATAAACAATCTATATGTGTATTTTCAGCTAGATTATTTTTAGACCTTCATTATCTTTATGTTTTTTTAACAGTGAGGGTATTAATATTATTACCCTGTAGACAAATAGTCTCATGTTATAGGTAACGTATTGGCATGTTGTATCCTGTCAATATGTAGTGTTCCAATAAGAAAATTTGGATAGTGTGATGGATGGCTGTCTAAAAGTGATGGTAAATACGTAACGTATTCGCACATACGTATTTCACAAGAAGTGACATACCTATTTATGTTGAGACGTGTAGCTCTCAGGTAGATTGTCGGGGTTCTAATAGAAACACAGCTTAGAAGCAACAGATATGTCTACAGTATGACCGACTAGGTAAGCACTGGCTTAAAGGCTGGAGTGTAGACTCCTGCTGCTCTCCGACGCTCGCAGGGTAGTCTGCTCGTAGGGTCACCGGTGAGCTGGCCGAAGTGCACACTGGGTAGGCTGAGCGGTAGGCTCAGGCGGTGCAGCTGATGTAGGCTGGTGCAATCAGGCGTTAGTAGCCTGGCTGTAGGAAACTAGTAGGTAGGAGCTGATGCGTAGGCAGCGGCTGGTAGAAGCACGGCGCCAGCAGCTTGTAGGTCGCAAGCAACCCGTATGGAGAACTGGAAAATAGTATAGAGAATACACAACAACCGGTCAGGAACAGGCTGTCCCTAGATCGGCTGTTATGTTTAGGATAGACAGATACTACAGACAGAACATATAGGCACACAGACAAGGCAACGCAACACCGCATCTCCTCTTCCTCCGCGGCCCCACCGCGACGCAACGATGGTGCGCCTCCATTTGGTTGCGCGGTAACGCAACATCGACACGCCTCTCCTCCTGCGACCGCACCCGACTGCGAGGGACAGACAGAACTGTCCCCCTCACCCGCACCTTGGGACGCATCCTACGCAGGCCTCACCCAAGCCCACGTGGAGCATCCCCTCCAGGGATCTTGCTTAGCTTCACCGTGGGTGTACCTCAAACCCACGGTTACTGAGCCCCCCACCAAGACAAGGTGGAGATCCCACGGGGGGGGTGCCTGGTCCCTTACCTTATATGGTAATTATTCCTAGCGAAGCGCTCTTCGGACTGTGCTGGCTTCAACCACTGCTTTAAGCGCCTGTAGATATTATAACACAATACGGAGTATTACGTTACAATGTGCTTAAAATCCGTCTTGTGGTAGTCTAGAAAAAGTATTCTAAATAAAAGTAGGCGATGAATGACCAATAGCATAAATGGAAATAATCAAAAATCCACTAATTACAGGCAGAATGCATTTATTCGGCGGGCGAGTAATGGGTTCAATGAAATTCTTATTAATATTGATATAGATATATTTAACACTAGCGTTGCGTCGGCAAGGCGGTTGCTTAGTCAGTAAGTATATAGATTGTCAAGTTTTACTGTTAAAGTACATACTCGTATGTAGGCTTTGACATTATTTATGCGGTTCCTCTTTATTGTACCACTATTATTTTATTCATTTTGTTGCTGAGTTATGCGTGTGCGAGAAATTAAGTAGATATGCGTTGTTTTTCTCATGCTTTTTTACACTCTTTTATATGTATATTGTAACCATTGGCGAAAACCTATTAATGGCTATCTGTATTTTGAGAAAGCACTGTCTATCATGTTTGTAAAGCTGTTGGTTTTCCTAAGATAATAAATAAAATAAAATAAAATAAAATATATCCCCGAATCCGGCTGTATCCCCGAAGGTGTAGGCAGAGGTGTAATATTCCACCCACATTTCGCCATGAATTTTTGTTCCCAATTTAATTAATTTGAAGTATAAATACATCTATTTTTTCGTTATTTCGTTTCCTTAAAATTGCATGATATATATAAATCGCGAAGGTTTAAAATCGATTAGTAAGTAATGTAGTCAAATACTTGTAACTCCCGTTAGGGGCAAGATAGTCTGAGGAGCATAGACGTCATTCAGTCTTGGTGAAGAAATTAATAAAAGGAAAACGATAGAAATTACTATGATTAAGAAACATAACGTTATATTTTTGTTCTTTTTGTTTGGGGCTAAATTAAAAAGCTTTCACAGATTTCTATATTCTGTTTACCATTTCACAGTAACAATAAATACATTCGAGCAGGTGTACAATTGTACACAGGGTGGCCATTCACAAAATTGCTTTCTACCAATTTGCTGTCTAGTCCCAGGTCTCATTAGGGGAAACTACGAGTCGAATGCTCTTCCTACAAGCACTTACATTTTGTTGCCATAAATAAAGCTCTCAAAAAGGTAGTTTAAAAAAAATCGCATAGGAAATTGAAAATGCCTGTTTTAGCAATTTGGATCGAATTTTATAGAATATTAAAATGTTATTACTGTAACATTAGTAAATTGGAATGAATGGAAGACTAGACCTATGATGCTTGCATGAAGAAATACAAATACCAAAGATCATCTAAGGCATCAATGTAATAATAAAATGTTCCATTAAGGCCATCCGATTATAATATTTATTCAAGTTTAGGGAATAAAAAATAAATACATATATTAATACGGGAATTAACGCGAACATGCATTAGGTATTTACATACCTTATTTTGCTTGACGTTTCAAGACGGTTGCACGTCCTGTAGTCGCAAGCTGACTGGTAAAGCGATGTCACGTCTCCGAGTGCGAGGTAGAAGATTCTATTTCTACCCCCACCCGGGGGTTGGTTGATTTTCGAAGTACCGGCGCAAAACACACTAACCGTATCTGTATATATTATTGAACATTCGCCGACTGCGCATTAAAGTGGGGTGTTGTTAGTCGAATCACTGGATTCCACGCTGATGACAATTTGAAGCCCTATTCCCGATTGAAATTTTTATGTTTTCTGATTTCGATCGCTTCACGCACAACTTTTGGGTAAAAGTGGCGTTCCGTGGAGAGGACTTGGGGACGATGAAATTCAATCCAGTGATTGGTACCCGATTGAAGTAAATGTTCCGCAATCGCCGATTTGTTCGTTTGACGGTTCTTTACAGCTGCGATGTGCTCCTTTATACGTTCAGCGATAGTCCGCTTCGTTTGCCCTATATAAGAGCTTCCGCAGCTGCAGTTGATTTTATAGACACCTGGTGTTTGTAGCGGTAGAACATCCTTTGGTGTGCCCACCATGTTGTATACTTTGGCCCCTGGTGTAAATACGGTCGGAATGGAGTAGTTTTTTAACTTGGCTCCTATTTTATCCGTAATACCTCTAATGTAGGGCATGTAGGTCGGTTGTCTATTTACCGCCGGATGTTTTTCTCGGTTATTAGGCCGTGTCATTCATCGTTGTACCTGGTACCCGTTCTTCCTGAGTACCTCCTGAACATGGTCTAGCTCTAGCTTCAAATGCTCAGGGCCACAGAGGTCATGTGCTCTGTTTTTTAGTGATGTCACAACGGGTTGCAGGTGTCGAGGGTGGTGGTGCGACGTGGCGTGCAGGTATCTATCTGTGTGTGTAGGCTTCCGGTATACGCAGTGTGTTAAGGACCCATCTGGTCTCACAGTCACTTTGACATCCAAGAATGACAACGATCTGTCATTTTCTGCTTACCTTCTTTTATGATACTAAGGATGTCATCCACGTATCTTTTCCAAAGCCTGATGGTCTTAGGTCCGATGCTAAGCGCCTTTTCTTCAAAATGTTCCATCCAGATATTAGCCAGTACTGCGGCTACTGGACTCCCCATTGCGACACCATCGATCTGGAGGTAATATTGGCCTTGGAAGAGGAAGTAGTTGCCATCTAAATATAGCTATAGTAGATCAATATAGTTGTGAGGCATATTGTTGTCACTCAGTCTGTCGCTCACTACGTCTAGACATTCCCTTATTGGAACATTGGTAAAGACAGTTACATTTCTATAAAAAATAAAGTAGAATTTTTGTTAAAATTTTATTTGGTGTTAATCTTAAGCATCATAACTTAAAGTTCAATATTTTTGCCTCTACCCAATTGCATTTGTCAGAATCAGGAATGTTCTCTATAGTGTAGAGACAGTTTTGATAAATAAAAGAGACAACTATATGTATCAAATCATACTTTCCTTTATTCAGTTTGGCACAAGAATATATATTTAGATTACGTCGTGATTCTACATTTACATTTAGAGCCCAGTTCGCAAAGCAAAGGCATAGAACCAAGAGAAAGAACGGGCAATAAAACTCTAAGTCATTCTTTTATTATAAATAAATTATAATAAAAAAATGACCATGAGTTTTATTATTTTTATCTATTATAATTAACAAACAGTGGTCAGCCAATTAATATCAAATATCAATGTTGTGGGTAGTTTTATATTACTAGAAAGGTCTGTCTTACAACAGAACATAATAAGCATTATTTAGCATCAACACAATTTATTATACCACAGGTATATAATGAATCTCATTGATACAACTTGATCCACAGTATATTATTCTATCCTATGTTACAATCTTTAATATCTCACAAACGATCAAACTACCCACAATATCAATAAGATAATGTTTACACCGTTTCCTAGATAATTAAACAAACGAACAAGCAACACAGAACATTGAAACACAGTGGCAGTTAAATAGCCAGAACAATATCGTACCTGAGCAGTCGTCGAAGGAGAATAGAACGAGCTAGCCGAGCCTGTCGACTTATATAGCCATCTTACACCTTATTTACACGTTTGACAGTTTAACTGTCAAACGTCATGTCAGTGTCATTTAACTTCCACTATCCTCTTACATGTGTATAAATACTTGGATATCAGTAATTTCAGCCCACAGCCTAAATATCATTACATATCTCTCACGGCCAGACTGACAATTACTTCGTCCTCGGAGTACAATAAATGACACTTTACTATAAAATCGCTCGACGGGAGCCCTGTATTATGTGACTATTAATTCTTACTATATTGATTAAAACCATCTAAAAACTATAGTATCGTTACGTCCGCTACGGCTATACTGACTTACGTCGTCATCTAAGTAAGTTAAATTATAAGAGTAGTATCACAACAACAATCACTTTGTCCGAAACATGTACACAAAAATAAACTGGGCTTACGTATGTATTTACAGTAATTACGGTTTCATTTTGTGAGTCTAGAAATAAGGTTTCTGTATCAGCTGTTTTGATACCATTGTTACAAATTGTATTTACTATTCTATGAAGGGATCATTAACATTCACAATACACATGTTACATAGAAGTACAGCTTTAATTTTACAATATTACACCACTGCATTATCTATCCTCAAATTGACAAAAATAATATGGTACAAAAGGAGCCACTACGAAGCATCATAAAAATTTAGTAACGTTTTTATGAATAAAAATAAAATATAGTTAGGTAATTCTGCTTATGGCTGATAAATAATTGTATGATAACAGTAGTGTAATACTAGCACAATACTTTATTCTAATACACTGTCATTGCTATTTCCCTTCCTTTCACATTAAAAAGACAAGTTACAACGGTAAATCTCCTTGATATTATCTAGCCCCACACCTGCTGCACATGAGTCCAGGCTAGAACAATGCGAAAGACTTCAGCAGTTCGTAGGCAATATGATCAATATCATCAACATTGTAATCATCACATCATCATCAAAATAATTATTCATTTTCAAAATCATTATAAAAAACCAGTATCAAAATCATATGGTATCAGTATGGTCTGATCGCATTCGGAACACGGAAGTGCTGCTTAGAGCCAATATTATGGGGATGGATGGATGGATGGATCTTATAAGCAGAAAACTCCGTTGGTGCAGACACGTGTCGCGAATGACCGATCAACGTTTGGCAAAGTGCATCTTTTTCTCTGAACTTGAGGAGGGCAAGCGTAAGCATGGTCACGGTAATATAATCTAACAGTATTGTAACTCGGCCGTCTTCGTGAGTTATATACCTACCAGACGCGCCGCATGCGAGCTGCGGCACGATCGCGGCTGTGGGTACTCTTGGCACAGTCCGCACAGTCTAATGGGTACTCTGCTCGAGGCGCGTAGGTATAACTCGAGTTTCGTGCGTTTGTATGGAATTACAATACTGTTAGATATTAATACCGTGGTATGGTGGACAACTCCTTAGGTATAAAGATGTACTTAAGCACCATATGAAAAAGTGCGACATTGAGCCGTGGGGGTGGGAGCGGAGAGCTTTTCAGCGACAGGATTGGAGGACTTTGGTTAAAACCAGAGTCAAAAGCTTTGAAGAGAATCGTTGCTCTTTATTAGATGCTCGACGCGATGAACTGAAGGCACGCCCACCTTGTGCAATAATATATAATTACTGCAACGGTGTGCTCACTTGTCCGCATTGTGCGCGAACTTTTGCAAATAAGATCGGCTATATTAGCCATACACGAGCACACCTACGACAGCTAGAAAGGAGTTGAAGAGGTCGCCGTGGCCGAAATCGGTCGTGGAGGTATATATATATATGTATATATCAAAATCATTATCTAAAATCATTATCAAAATCATTATCAAAATCATTATCAAAATCATTATCAAAATCATTATTAAAATCATTTTCAAAATCGTTATCAAAATCATTATCAACATTATTATCAACATCGTCATCATCGCCAGCATTATCAGCAATTTCTTAACCATCGGTAATCATCAATAATAATTCAATCATCGTCAACTATTTAATCATCAATGAATTAATCGATGTTATCACATTATTATAGACATTTACAGGTACCTTTATATCATCACTGCTACCTACATTATCGATCCTTGTCTAGACGAAGTTTATATGTAATGCTGTGTATGGTTATCAGAACCTCTAACCTATAGTAAGACCGCCCTTTTACTTTCTTTGTATATGTATTTTAAAATTTAACTTAAATAGCTTAGTAAGAACATAAAAATGTTATCTGTAAAAGCTACTATGTCATCAAAGAATATATAAACGTTATCTTCTTAATATATAAAATCCTTGCGTTACTGACTGACTGACAGACACGCTACAGCCGAAACTATTGGGCGCAGGAAGCTGAAATCTGGCATGTATGTTCCTTGGGGACCGTAGGGGTGCACTAAGAAGGGATTTCCCGAAATTCCCACGGGATCGGCCAAAACGGGTAAATTTAAAAAATCGCAGGCGTAGCTGCTTGCGTCCTCTAGTTAATCCATAAATCGTAGCTATCTATAAGTACAAAGAAGTTTTTTATAATATTCTACAAAAAATAACTGTAGGAAAAACTATAAATGTAACTTATCATAATCAAAATTGATATCCATATTAATAATACACTAAAATGTTATCAATCTAGAATAATAAATGCAGCAGACCCTATTAAAGCATGTTACTATAATATATCTTTTAATTATAATATCAAATGCACCTAGGTATAATACATAGACTTTTTGATTATAGTTTATTACTAAACTGCTCCTCTCTCCTAATAGTGTTCTGTAATAATTGTTTCCTAATTGTAAATCTACCACCTGTAAATGTACTGTATGGAATGCTATAAACTGAATTAACCTGAATGTATTGCAGGTACAAACAGTACAAAAGTATAAATAAATAACCAGTAACCAAAAGTGAACCAATTTAGTTAATAGCTTATTTATGATACCAATAGTCATTGAACTGCCTAAAGTTAAACTAGACGCTAATGCCAGTAAAAATACTCTTGGTAAGAAACGGCATAATAAATAGTCATGTAGAAAGTCAAACCAGACACTAGTTAAAATAAGTTTATATTCAGACCAGTCGGTTAATATTTCAACATCTATAAGTCAAATATACATACCTAGATTTATTCATTTAGGTCGCAACACTTATAAACATCAATGTACTTATACAAATACTTATTATATTTAGTAGAATATCTTATTTAATTTCATCAATTTCAGTTTAATTTAACAATTGTATTATGAAATTGTGGCCACTTAATTCCATTTACACAATCAGAACACTGACATCGTTTTTAATTCATTTTTTTTACGTATTTTACGTTGGGTATCTGTTTCATTCAGTTTCATTATAATTAAGATTTGGCGACTTGTGAGAGGTTTGGTATAAAAATAGTAAGCTTACATGTAAGTATTGTTTAAAATAAATACAAAAACTCTTCAAGCACCTGGAATGATTAAATCCCATTTTAATCATTATTGCCATGGTCTCCTACAATTGAACCACACAAAGTACAGGTAAACATGTATATAATTGCATAAAAAGTATCTCTAAATAGCTAATCTATCGCAGTGTATATATATACCCCAGATACTAAATTGATAAGATAGTTCATTACTGAGAGCTAATCCTAAGATTGATTATTACTATATGGTCTTAATAGGCTGACTGTTTAACAAATCACGGCACATGGCACTTCATAATAAAAATACATAATTTCAATGAATAAAAGCAGATATAAATAAATACCGTTTCATATTTTATTAATTTATTGAATTTACTTGTATTATTTCCGAGAATGGATAAGTAAACAATGAGAATGTTTTCGAAGAAAATCAGTGATGTAATATGGAACTATTTTCAAATTGAATCAATATGCGCTTATTTCAGATCGATTTAATTAGACAGATGTCTGCATTTATTACACATTTCATTTTCACTATTTTATCTATTGCTATTATCGTTATGAATAACAGGAAATTATCAACCAAAATACCACTACTTGAAAATATTGGATACACTGCCATCTAATATTGCCAGACATAAGCAAAATGATGTCACTTTCTTTAACAAGTCAATTTAATCATATGTAATATAATACAACATTCTTCAATAATTACTTTTTAATAAAAATACCTTGAGCTATATATTTAGACGTAGCATATATGACCCGTCAGGCCTCAGGAGGATAAGGTATGTTTAAAAAATAAAAGGAAATAGTAATTAAACGAAACTATCATTTTATCGATATGATCTAGCTAGACACAGACCCGCTTGATATGATATAGAGTATTAAATTTCTGTACTTACACACAAAAGTTCGCTTGTAGTAATAGTTATACAAAACTCATAGGTTATATTTACAACGTGTCATTCAAATGTGGTGCCTCTGAGGCAAAATGAAGCTGTAGGGGTATATAAATATGATGAGTCGTGGTAAAAGAAATAATCCATAAAACAGAAATATATATGCTTTACTGGTACCAGTTACTAAATATAAATACAATATGTGTACGACCTAACCGAATGAGTGAAGGGAGACGACTGCTGCACCGCGCTTACACAATATTACACCTTGAATATAATTTGTAGCGTCAGCAGCCGCTACAATATTCCCCCTTTATAAAAGAAAAAGAACGAAACAAAAATTAACAATAAAAATATGACAGATCGGAATAATATCAGTACAAAAATAACAAACAAAAGCTTCAATATAAAACAACAATAAGTACATGCTAGCGCTCGGATCACGATATCGCAAACAATTATTGTATCTACGCATCAACTTACCGGAGCGCTAGTTCTGAGAATGCATACTAAGTGAAAATACGGTACCGACTGATTCAACATGTGGCACGTTATTTACTGTCGGAATTATTTTTAGAACTACAGATTAACTTAACACGATAATTACACAATCTTTTCCGTGCTGCCTGGACCGTGATGAGAGATGACAGGGTGCGCTATCCAACACTGAGCGGTATACGTCCTCGCCTCCAAGTGTAATCAGCTGCATCGACGCGTGCACTGTCCTATAGAGTGCCACCGCCGGTCCCATGTCGTTCCTCGTCCTCGGATATGCTGCGTATTTTCGTCTTGGCGCGGAATGCTGCCTCGCCACCAAGGTCAATACGCCTTACGCCTTGTGCCTCGACGTACGCACTGTCCTGCAGAGTGCCGCCGCCGTTGTATGCCGCTCCGGAATTCTCCTGCTGCCCATATTGCCGTAGTCCCTGATGTCGGCAGATCGCAGTGTTGTATGTTGTACTTTTGCTTGCATGTGTCCTGGCTCTGATGATCTCCACAGTTAGTTCGTAAGCCCTTTCGGCCGTAGGAAAAAGGGCGAGTCGTCTCCCATGAGTCCAGGATGTCTTCGGCCGCTTGGCTGCTCGCTGTTGCCACGCTGCACATGCGCTTATTTGACTCCGCTGACTATGTGCACGTGCGTCAATGCCGCGTTGCCGAAGCTGTGCCGAAGGTTGCGTTTTCAATGTCAGGGGTCACCAATGTAGGAGTATATGAATATGTTGTGTCGTGGTAAAAGAAGTAATCCATAAAACAGAAATATATATGCTTTACTGGTACCAGTTACTAAATATAAATACAATATGTGTACGGCCTAACCGAATGAGTGAAGGGAGACGACTGCTGCACCGCGCTTACACAATATTACACCTTGTATATAATTTGTAGCGTCAGCAGCCGCTACAAAGCTATTTGGTTTTGTTCTTCCAATAGAAATCAAAGTGACAAAATCATAAGTATGTCTGTAGGGACACAAGTGTATTGTTACTCTGTGGTTAGGTAGCTTAGCTCGCCAGTCAGTACGTCAGTCATTGTCGCGCTCGGTCCGTGGTCGCACGCTTTAATAAATAACAAGTCGTGCACATGACCATCTTTCATTTCAAGGCCTGAGATACCTCACACACGAACACACATACAGACATTTGAGATATATAGAAGTAATAGTTAACACGCCCACAGTTAACTTTTACAGTGGTGACCCCTGTGAATTTTGTGCGGACGATTCTCGGACATTGCGGACACGGTGATAATTATCGGGCGGGACAGTGACTCACGAGTCCAGAATGTTGCAACATACGACACCGGCACCTGCGCAACCACAGGCGATAAAACCCGAGGCTAGCGGGTGGCTACCGAGGGTAGCGCAGGTGAGGACGCGTTGGCCTCGGTTACCGTGACTTCACGGATCCCGGAGTTTGGGATGGATAAACCCCGGCTTTGGTTTGTCCACTTCGAAGCCACCGTTTACTCACAGAAACTTAGCGACGAAGCGAAGCAAAACCTGGTGGTCACAAAGCTGAGCAAGAACGCAATCGAGCAAGTCAGCGACTTGCTACTTGAACCACCAGCGGAGAACAGGTATGGGACGCTGAAAGAAAGGCTCTTGCAAGTTTTTGAGGAGAGCGACGCTCGTCAATTCCAGCAATTATTAGGAGAGATGGAATTGGGCAGTCAAAAACCGTCTCAATTACTGCGACGTATGAAGGACCTGGCACGTAGTAGAATTCCTGACGAGACTCTGAACATTATGTGGTCGGGGCATCTACCATCATCCGTGCGAGCAGTTTTAGCCGTCACCGACGTTAAGGACCTGGAGAGTTTGGCAGTCGTTGCTGACAAAATTATGGAGACTACTCGTCCAATTGATGTTGCTGAGGTAGCCAGTGCCAGCGCAACTTTGCAACCAGATTTAGCCGCGCAAATTGCCAATTGGCAATTGGATGTTGAACCTCTAGAGGTGCAGGAGTTGAGCCGGCGAAGTAGGCAGGATTATCGCAACGATAGGCGGAATTTCGTACAGTCAAGGTCAAGGACAAGGAGCAATTCCAGAGAAGTCGCAGCCGCGACAGTAAGGATTGACTATGTTTCTACCATTACAGATATGCGGAGAAAGCTAACAAATGCATTTAACCTTGTAATTGGGAGAAGAAATCGCAGTCGGGAAACTAGACTTGGCGGAGAGCTGTATAGACTTTGCGAATCACCGTTTATGCGTGGCCGACGTAAAATGTGGTTACAATTTTCTGGTGGATCTTCTTTCTCTTAGCGTTATCCCAGTTTCAATCTGGAGTCCGCTTACTAGTCTAACCGGATTTGGCTGAATATTAGCTTTTTCACAGAGCGACTGCCTGTCTGACCTCCGCAATCCGAAGGGATAGCGATATTCCATGGTTTAGACTAGTGTCAGTTTATTTAGAAGGTACTGACGCCCTGTAACGACTGTCAAAGATCTTCATGACAACCGGGACCGACGACTTAACGTGCTCTCCGAGGCACGGGACAAGCGATAATTAACAATTCAATACGCACATAGCTCCGAAAAGTCATTGGTGCGCGCCGTGGATTCGAACCCGATACCCTCTGCATGGCAGTCTGTTGGTATATCCACTCGGCTATCGCTAATTTTCTGGTGGATACAGGTGCAAATATATCAGTGTTGCCTAAAAATTTAGTGAAATCTAGTCAGTGCGGTAAAATTAGTTAAATTACTTTACGCTGCAAACGGTACTGAAATCAAGACTTACGGAACTTGTACGTTGACCCTGAACTTGAACTTGCGAAGACCGTATCGTTGGACATTTATCGTTGCAGATGTCAGGCAGCCGATTTTAGGTGCCGATTTTTTAAAATTTCATAAGCTTTTAGTAGACTTAAATGAGCGTAAGCTAGTAGATCAGTTGACTAATCTTAAGGTTATCGCATCCGTCGTATGTAGCGATAGTACGGCAAGTATCAAAACGATTGATGATAATAACCCATGGCATATGTTGTAAAGTGAATTTCCTGATGTGACAAACCCCGTATGTTACAAGGAGCAACCCAAACATAATGTGTTACACCACATTGAAACTTCTGGCCCCCCTGTGTACGCTAAGGCAAGGCCATTACCACCTGACAGGTATGTTAGGATTAAAGAGGAGTTTAGAGTCATGACCGAGCTTGGTATCTGTAAACCGTCAAAGAGTGCGTGGGCTAGTCCACTACACATAGTGCCGAAAAAGAACAGAGATCTGAGACCGTGTGGCGATTACAGGCGCCTTAATGCGATTACCAAGCCCGATCGTTACCCTATACCCCCCTTGAGAGATTTTACATATATTCTTGCTGGAAAGAAAATATTTTCACGTTTAGATTTAAATAGAGTTTACCATCTTGTTCTTATAGCACCTGATGACATCGAGAAAACAGCCATCATAACTCATTTCGGTTTGTTTGAGTTTCCACGCATGACATTCGGGTTGAGAAACGCAGCTCAAACATTCCAGAGATTTATGGATACGGTAGTTTTAAAGAGTTTAGATTTTTTATACAATTTCGTTGATGACGTCATCATAGCTTCAGATAGACAAAATCAACATAAAGAGCATTTGAAGGCCGTTTTCCCGAGGTTCAATCAATATGGCATAACTATTAACGTAAGTAAATGTAAATTTGGCTTTGAAAAGCTAGAATTTTTAGGATACGAGGTGTCTACGCAAGGAATTCGACCGCTTGGTGAGAAGGTCAGAGCAGTTCAAGATTTTCCGAAACCGGAAAATATTGAACAGCTCAGGCGATTTTTAGGGATGTTGAACTTTTACCAATCGCATTTACCTAAGGCTGTGGAATGTCAGCTGGTATTAAATAGTAATCTGCATAACGCAAAAAAGAAGGACAAAACTAAGATCGTGTGGACAGAGGAGGCGCCTAAAGCATTCGATCAATGTAAACTTAGCTTACAGGACGCGGTTACATTGTTTCACTCGTTGCGAGACGTGCCCTTATCTCTGATGACCGATGCGTCCGGCTCATGCGTGGGAGCAGTGCTTCAGCAAAAGGTAAGTAATGTATACCAACCGTTAGGATATTTCTCTAAAAAAATGACAGAGGCGCAGCAAAAATATAGCACGTATGATAGAGAATTATTGGCGATATTTTTGGCTATGAGGCATTTCAGGAACATGTATGAAGGCCGACCTCTGGCAATTTTTAGGGTTCCGTACCTAAAAGGTAAAAAACGGAACCCTATTACTAAGCCTCCGTTGTCTGTCTGTCTGTCTGTCTGTCTGTCTGTCTGTCTGTCTGTCTGTCACCAGGCTGTATCTCATAAACCATGATAGCTAGATAGCTGAAATTTTCACAAATTATGTATTTCGGTTGCCGCTATAACAAAAAATACTAAAAATAAAAAAATAAAAAAAAATAAGGGGGGGTCCCATGCAAAAAACGTGTTTTTTTTTCGTATATTTTGCTCAAAATTACTAACTGTTACAGGTAGACGCTTTAAATTTTTACAGAATATGTAGTTGTATATTACCTTTCAAAATAAATAATTAAATTTAAAAAAAGTAAATAATAAAGGGGGGCTCCCATACAACAAACGTAATTTTTAAGCAATTTGTTACTCGATCTTAATAAACAGGTAGAAACTTATAAAGTATTTAAGTATACATACAACGAACGTGATTTTCTTTTATAGATGTTGGTACGGAACCCTTTGTGCGCGAGTCCGACTCGCACTTGCCCAATTTTTACGGATCATAAGCCTCTAACGTACGCTTTTACCAAAAGTAATTCTAATGTAGATAGTCCTAGGCGAATTAGGCAATTAGCTTACATTAGTGAATTTACCACCGACATACAGCATATTAGTGGAGAAGATAACGTGGTAGCGGACACGTTATCGCGCATAGAAACAATAACATGTCCCACGGCGATAGATTTCTCAGAAGTCGCATTACGTCAACATAGCGACCAGTACCTTGCGCAAGCGTTACAAGTAACAAAGAACAGTGAATTGCAATTTAAACAAATTTTGTTACCTTTCTGTAATCAACCTATTTATTGTGAAATATCTACAAACAAAATGAGACCTTACTTACCGGAAGAATTTTGACGTACAGCTTTTGATTCAATTCATAATTTAAGCCATCCCGGAATTCGTGTCAGTAAGAAGTTAGTAACTGAGAGATATTTTTGGCCGTCTATGAATAAGGACATTGTTGCATGGGCGAAATCGTGTATGCAATGTCAACGCGCTAAAATACATAGGCACACAGAATCGCAATTAGGTACTTTCCCTAGTGCAAACCGATTTACGCATGTACACATAGATATTGTAGGACCCTTGCCAATTACAGCACATGGATACAGGTATTGTATAACAATGATTGATAGGTGTACCGGTTGGCCTGAAGCATTTTCGACCCGTGATATTACGGCAGAAACAGTAGCCGAGATAGTCTTTTCTGGTTGGGTAGCTCGTTTCGGTTGTCCTGTTAAGCTAACTAGCGATCAGGGCAGACAGTTCGAGTGCCAATTGTTTAGCCAACTCATGAAATATTTAGGCATTGACAAATTGCGTACTACACCTTATCATCCGGAAAGAAATGGCATGATAGAACGTTGGCATAGAACACTTAAAGTGGCACTTATGGCACGTTTTCAATGCGACACTAGTTGGGAACGACAACTGCCCGCCGTCTTATTGGGATTGCGCGCGGTACCACGTAGTGATACGGGAATAAGCGCTGCAGAACTTACCTATGGCCGAACATTACGTTTGCCTGGTGATTTTTATGATGAGGTAAGTATAAAAATATCCGATGCAGAATATGTTGATAAGTTAAAAACAGCAATCAGTAGTTTACGACCTAAACCGGCATCTCACCAAACGTCGAAGTCTTTCTTTATTCATCCTGACTTAGATAAGTGTACAATGGTATTCATACGTAATGACTCGGTACGTCGTAGCTTGCAACCGCCCTACGACGGCCCCTACCCGGTGGTCAAACGCCGCGGGAAGGTATTTACGGTCAAAATAGGCGATAGAATAACGTCTATAGGTTTAGACAGGTTAAAACCTGCATATGTGTTGAAGGAAGACACTGTGAACGACGATGACGCAGTAATTAAGCGCACTACGAGCGGCAGAGTGGTAAAAAGCCCTTAAGATTTATTTAAGTAACGTAATTTATGTCGTCGTCGAAATATTTCTTCGAATAAAGATTGCGTCATCGACGATCACAGTATGCAATTTCTATAATTTGTTATAATGTGTATTAGTTTTTAAGGTTGTTTCGCAACACATGTCATAATGATGTATCAGCAATTTTAAATTTCGCAATTAACTGCAATGTCGTTTCTTTAACAAAGTCACTTTGGTACATACTTATTCACATTTTATTGTTATAACGATATATACGTATTAAGTACTCATAGCAAATTTGGGTTACGGGCAAAGTAAGGAAAAACAAAATCAAAACATAATTAACGAGACAGTACTTAACAATGGATTGCACGATAAAATTAATAATTTCACGTGGATACTATGTACTTTCGTGGTTTTGACCGCTATTATCATATTGTCTATTGTTTGGAAACGCTGCTCAAAAGGCGCTAAGAAATGGATTAGAAAGGAAATATTGTCTGTAACAGATGTGGTACCTACTGTTAAGGTACATACTATGCAGAAGCAGCAACAACCACGTGTGGTTGGTCACATATAAATATGGTACTGATCGTAATTCAATTATGTATTTGTAAAGGTAAAAATCTATTTTACTAAACTTACTAATTATTGTGTATTTTTGTGTATCAATAGCTCACTTCTAATAAAGTGTAGTCCAAATATTTGTATCAAAATGTTTGTACCTATTTGTTTTCAAATGGTGAATTTTACTGATTAATAAAGGTGAATATATAATTTGCGTCTACGATAGTATATCATATTTCAAAACTTATAATTAACTCTGTATACTTATGTTATGAATTGTGTTAACAGGAACGCAACTTGATACGCTATTGTATTGTAATCCTGACGCCTGCGAATCGAGCGAGACTGCTGACTGGCAAATTGTTTCAACTTAGGACGACTAACAGTACTCCTTTTTTTTCTGTATTATTTCAAGGTTATAACTTAGAATATTGAAGTTAATATTGATTGTATTTTTGTAGTTTTTTTTCTTTTTTTGGCAGGAGAGTACTGTAGGGACACAAGTGTATTGTTACTCTGTGGTTAGGTAGCTTAGCTCGCCAGTCAGTACGTCAGTCATTATCGCGCTCGGTCCGTGGTCGCACGCTTTAATAAATAACAAGTCGTGCACATGACCATCTTTCATTTCAAGGCCTGAGATACCTCACACACGAACACACATACAGACATTTGAGATATATAGCAGTAATAGTTAACACGCCCATAGTTAACTTTTACATGTCTATTGCAAGTAAACTGGTGGAAATTATCTGAGTACATGACAATTACTCACTAAACAATAATAGAAAGTGTATTATTTGTAATTCGATACATACATTTTAGTGCCATAAACAATTATTAACCGGTTAAAAATACGAGTATATTTCAAAGATATGTTGAAGATAAATATACATTTTCGTAGTCTTATCATCTCCAGGGCAACACATTCAAGAGCTTACCCTTTAAAATATTCTTATTTGTTTTTCTTTCGTTATAGTTTGGTTCCAATTTAATAAAATTATATAGCATGAACTGATTAATTTTGTACTTGTGGCGAAAATTTAACTACAGCTTATCGAACAGAGCTAAGGCACATTCCTACATCGCAATATTGGTCTGTATGTTATGAATACACAGCCAACGCAAAATTAATGAAGAAACCTCTGAAATGTATTCTACCTACCGTCATTTCATATTCGACTCGTAATGAAAAGATTCGTCAGAGCACTTCATTATTGGAATTCAAATATGCAGGACGATTACGCTAATCAGTACACTAGAAAGAGTTATCAACAAAGCACAATACAGCCAATGCTCATACCGAGTCTCGGACAATCACTAATTTGTAGTTTTCCTATTTAAATTCCAACAGATTAGAACAATATCGGCTACTATCAAAATAAATCTATTATACATTTTCTGTAACTTTTTCGCTATTACCTGCATAGTTTTATACTCAGATACATTTTTGATGAACATGTTAAAATAACCTGGTACCACATAAACACAATAGTCATATTTTTCGACCATTCATGGCTATATATATAATCTTGGTGGAAGTACATTACCAGCGTTCGCATTTGATTGTTGCTGTTGGCTTCAGCATACTGTTGCTGATCGTTAAGATATGTAGTCGGTACTTATCCACCGGCTTGCTCTCGGCATCGTTGCTACTAGATCGTAGGGCAATCGTTCTCCGTCGTCAGCTGAACGGTGAAGGGCTTAGGCAGAATCATGGGATCACGATGAGGAGACTTTGGAACTTGCAATTGGATGTATTAGTATTGTGGGCGCAAATTTATCCCACTTCTGATGTCAGAATCAGGAAATCTCCTTATAGTGTAGAGACAGTTTTGATAAATAAAAGAGACAACTATCAAATCATACTTTCATTAATTCAGTTTGGCACTAGAATATATCTTTACATTACGTCGTGATTCTACATTTACATTTAGAGTCCAGTTCGCAAAGCAAAGGCATAGAAGCATTCTTTTCAATAAGTAATAATTAACAAACAGTGGTACAGCCAATTTATATCAAATATCAATGTTGTGGGTAGTTTTATATTACTAGAAAGGTCTGTTTTACAACAGAACATAATAAGCATTGTTTAGCATCAACACAATTTACTAAATGTATACCACAGGTATATGATGAATCTCATTTATATAACTTGATCCACAGTATATTATTCTATCATATATTACAATCTTTAATATCTCACAAACCATCAAACTAACCACAATATCAATAAGATAATGATTACACCGTTTTCTAGATGATTAAACAAAAGAACAAGCAACACAGAATATTGAAACACAGTGGCAGTTAAATAGTCAGAACCATATCGTACCTGAGCAGTCGTCGAAGGAGAATAGAACGAGCTAGCCGAGCCTGTCGACTTATATAGCCAGCTTACACCTTATTTACACGTTTAGCAGTTTAACTGTCACACATCATGTCAGTGTCATTTAACTGCCACTATCCTCTTACATATTATGTATAAATACTTGGATATCAGTAATTTCAGCCCACTGCCTAAATATAATTACATATCTCTCACATTCATTTACTATGTTAAGGTATAAAAACGAAATTAACTGTAACTGGTGTATTTTAATAATGGAATTTTTACTTAATCTTTTGTGTATTTCACAAGGATCGATACAAAAAATCATAGCACTTGATTTGATAGATATTTGAAAATGTCACCGATAATATTTCATACAAAATATTTACTCTGAGTGTGAGTGATGATAGACTAATTATATCATAATTGGATCTAATGAGAAATCTCTTCGTAATTGATACATCCTCCATTAATATTAATGCAGATCTTAATAACGCTACCCGTGTTACCAAATGGCATGGTAGCCATAGAATAATATAATAATATTATATAAATTAACATATGAAATTCGAATAAAAACAATTATCCTCTCACACAATGATACATGTGCTGATAATATAATATTTGCAGAGTGCAATGAACCCGATTCCTTCAACAATTATTTTCAAAAATATAAGGACTGGTTTATATCATTATATTCAATCTAAAATAAACATTCTCTCGTTTCTTCTTATCATAAAAGTCGAGTGCCAAGTGTGTTTTACAGCTGAAATCGATTTCTAAGATAAAATCTGAATAGATATATTATTGGCAAGAAACAGATTAAATGAGTAACAGAAACTCCGTCAGGTAGACATCTATAAAGTCTTACTTTGTAAATCACAACAATTCATTTATTTAAGTCAT
Source organism: Euclidia mi (assembly GCA_944739405.2). Taxonomy (NCBI): domain Eukaryota; kingdom Metazoa; phylum Arthropoda; class Insecta; order Lepidoptera; family Erebidae; genus Euclidia; species Euclidia mi. The sequence continues at coordinate 43,721,069 of OX123186.2, read as the reverse complement.
TTGCATTAAGAGATAAATATTATCTAATAAAGTCCCCAGATAACAGACATTTCTCAGCAAGGCGATATAATTCGAAAGGGTACAACCCTTTACTTCCCAAAACTCCGCACCGCCTCGTCGGACGGCGTCCACTCGATATCGACAGGTGGTCCACGGGTAGACGGCGCGCGGTCAACCAGCGGATCCCACGCGGTCAACGAGTTAACGCCGCGTGGTCAACGAGTGGACGTCGCTTGGTCCACGAATTTTCGAGTAGTCTGTAAACAATTGGCACTAGGTCTACACGTGTGTTTCGTAATGTCAAATTTTACAAACGTTGAATTGGTACTCATAGCTGTCGTGCTTGATGAAGAATAAAATGAAAGACGCAACAAAAAAATCATTTGCGGGCAGCGCGCGGTCCGCTTCGGACCCGCGCGTTGGCGATGCGCAGTCAACGTGCAGCAAGCATGCGAGCAGCGAGTTGTCACCGAGTGGTCCACCCGCCACCGCGCGTGGACGGCTTACGACAGAGGCGATCCGGTGACGCTACGGAGTTGATGTAGTGAGCGCATACCCATACAAATCCATATAAAGAATACTAACCGGGCGAGGCGGTGCGGAGTGGGTGCCGGGTGGCTCTAATGAGCTGTTACCTTAAAGGTGAACGAAGTCTGAACGATAATGAAGCGATCTATTGGTAAATAACTCGGAAAAACGAGATTGGAATTCGCTTTCGATGGCTATAAAGATAAAGATTTCTTTTACGATTGTAATCGATATTGCGAAATAAAAAACCTTTTTACTGAACGTTCGCTTATGAGTGCATTCCGTTTTATTTTCCCTGTATAAATTTCTATGAGCCCTTGAAAATATCGTTGATAATAAAATAAAATGTTCAAAAGTCAAGATGGGCTTTATTAAAAGATTCACTTTAGCAGAATAAAATATTTTAATGAAATTTTATACTTTTAAAACATTCAAATCTATGACATTAAACAATTATAATTAAATTACTAGTACTAAAGATTGGCTTAAAGAAGGAACTTACGACCTTTTAGGTTGATAATTTCCGATAGTTAGTACGAGGTGCTTTTTACCAGCTTCCAAAATATTTTTTATTAGTCAAATAATTTATTCAGTATTACAGCTAAATCACACATAGCAGCGTTACTTTTGCGGCGTAGTGAAGGCTACCTACACTTTAAAAAAAGTGAAAGTTCTAACAGACAGTTGTCATAATTAAGTACTTAAGTCACAAATAAAAAGGAGCTTTGGCCACGAATTGCTTATTTTAATAAAATTTTATGCACCAACGTATATATATAAACTTCACCAACTGAAAACTAACTGCTAATAAAATGTTAGCAGATAAAGGACTATGGCCAAAAATGTATGGGCTCCGTCCCCATATACCAACACACATGGAACTGATGCCAATGTGTACCATAAGTATCCATTACTTGATTAAAATCCTTTTTTTCACTTAAATCCGTGGCATATATAAATAAGAAACAATTTATTATTATTAATTAACCCATATTTTCATTTTACACGTGTAAGTTATTTTAACATTATGGTTATATTACAGTACAAAACATGATTTAGTAACTATACAAAATAAAAATAATGTATATTTAAATGATAATGAATGAATAATAGGAAAATAAAGAATATATATGAATCATCATCGCCCTAGTAGCGTTATCCCGGTTGCGTCCAAGACTTACACGCCTTAGAGCCCGAGGTCCGCTTACTGGTCTAACCAGATATTACAGAATATCAACTTTTCCACAGTGCGACAGTGCCGTCTGACCTCTGCAACCCAAAGGGATAGCGATATTCCATGGTTAAGACCAGTATCAGTTTATCTGAGGGTACTGACTCCACGTAACGACTGTCAAACATCCTCATGACAGCCGGGACCGACGGTTTAACGTGCTCTCCAAGGCACGGGGCAAGCGAAAATTAACAATTTACGACGCACTTAATTTCGAAATGTCATTGGTGCGCACTAATGGATTCGAACCCGATTCCCTCTGTATGGCAATCCGTTGGTATCTCCTCTAGGCTATCGCTGCCCTTATATAATAATCACTACTTAGTATAAAACAAAGTCTGTTTTCTGTCTGTCTGTCCCTATGTATGCTTTAATCTTAAAAACTACGGAACGGATTTTAATGCGGTTTCTTTAATAGATATGTCGGAGATTCGAGAATGGAACGTCAAATCTTAATAGAAGTGGGCGTATTCGGATACGATGGTTGGCAACACTGAGGTCGGCAGTTGACAGCTGTCAATGTCATAAAATGTTTTATAAGCGAACGTGGAGCTGTCAACGGGACTTTTTGGCGACAGACACCGCGGAGGAAACAAGTGTGGCCTACCTACGTCCGACTTCGCCGCGTTTCCAAAAGTAATCCAATTTCATCCGAGCTACGTGTGCATATTTAGTTTGTGAAGTAAACTAATTAGTTTGAGTAAAACCTATAGAGTATATACTGAATCTTATTTTCCTGAAATGTACGATGGAGGAAGACCTGAGAAACGGAGAACGCCCATATTCTCCTACGTTACCTACGTGATACGTTATCAGAAGTTGGATACGAGCACAACGACCCACGTGTTCAAAATGAAGACACTAGTAATGAAAAATAGCTGGGCCAGTTGAAACTACAAAATCGCAATTTTCTGACGCTGATCCAAGCCGTGAAAATACCTACTACATCGTCACATGGCCTTTGTTTACCGGACTTCGATCCTGAGCAACAAGATGTAGATGCACGAGCTTTGGTGACGGCTGCAGACATGTGATTGGACAATCGAGATTCGCATTGTGCCCCGCTTATGGTCGCACTAAGCCGGGCCTTGAAGGGAGGAGCTTCGACCTGGGTATCTACCGTGCCGTTTCCTGGGATGGACCCGTTCAATGAAGTGTGCCAACAAGGCGCGAGCGAAGGCGGCTGCTAACGCTGCTATGTTTGTGAATCAGCTGGGTTTTCTGCTGAACCTTGGTAAGTGCGTATTTTGTCTGATTTTTTTTTTGGTACATCAAATTTTATTAAGTTACGGTAGTTGTAAAACATTCTTGGTTAGCAGAATACTGCTACGCGTTCAACCTTGGAAATGTCATAATCGTTGTGATGATGATGTCGCCATCACATCGTACCGAGTGTTGTGGGTTCGATTCCTGCACGAGACATTAGAGTTGTAGGACCGTTAGACTTTTAAGGTGTCGTGTTTCTCATGGCATGATCTCATGAATAACCTTCTTTTTAATCGCTTAAAGGGAAAAAGACAAAAGAAAATGTGGGTAGTACGGAACGATTTAATTGTGACCATTGCTGTATTTTATGTTAGCGTTTGGTTGTCTGACTACCCCTGTGATCTAGCTATAGCGTAGATATCGAACGGAGGTTTTGAGTTTGATACGCCAGTTAAAAAGAAAGCGATTATTTTTATTTCTTCATGCGAGGGTGGCTCGCACTCACGAACCTTTTGATCATATTATGCTTGCTTGCAAATAGATTATCTTGACTCTGGACTGTAATAGTAACGAGATTGAGCGTACAGGCCGACTTGCATTGTTCCAAGCAAGTTCGTTTGAGTAAACGTGCTAGTTATTGTTGTTGTGCTGTAGTAATATTGGTTTTAAAACCAACAGCCAGCTTTGGTTGGCTTTCTGCTAAATCTAGAACTATAACTCCGGTCTAGACTGTCCTTCGCAGGGCAGCGGCGCTAAAGTTGGTAAACTAATCGAATCGTACATACTAAGTTCATAGTGTGAGACTGTGCGGAGCTATTGCTTCTGATTTTGTGTAGAACAGCTTGTAGCTTTTATTTCTTAAATAGACGTGTGAACTGCAGTGCTGTCTAGACGAGGGCGGTTGGTTGGTTAGTGTAACCTGACCATAGTCAAAAGATATTATTAGCGCCATTATTTTATCGACTCGTGGTGTTGATAACACGTAACGGTTTTCGTTTAAACGTGATCAGAGCCTAACTAAAAAGTGGCACTGGTACTCTTTGTAAGTCTGAGTTGTACAGACAATCTCGGTATAGCAATTACACCTGCTTCTTTGTGTGCATAAATGTTTAACATGGCACATTAAAATGTTTCTTACTCTGATTATTAGATGGCACCACTAGTAAAATTAAATTCAATTTTAAGATTTTACGTGTGAAAATTACCTACTGTGTGTTTTTAAAATTCATGTGATACGCTGGGAATTGTTATCAAGTGCCCCGAGTTATGCTTGGGACGTTTAGGATTGATAGTGTTTCTAGTAGAAGTTATTAAACTCGATTATCAGACGTAGAAGAAAATGATTGAGTTAGCATCGTAGTGCGTTACGATAATCAGTTACAGAGATTTTAATTTTCATTGTAGGTAGAACTAGGTTAGTGATCGTTAGTGATTGATGATTGTGTGCTTAACCTTATTCTCATTAAATGGGTGCTTTGTTAGTCGTTGTGATAATTTTGTGGTACCCACGTTACCTTCAGTGATTTGCATACACTTTATTACTTATTAATCATAGTATCACAAACGTTGTCCATCGTCTTGAACGTGAAAGATCCGTTGCTGTATCGCTAATGATTAGGTTAGGATAAGCTTCGTATTTAGACTATCCATGACAAAATTATAACGCTATAAAGACTGGTTGGATACTTGGTAGTAAACTTAACATCTAGACTATCAGCCTAGTAAGATTTTTTTTAGTCTGCTATGTGGTAAGGAAAACCAAAGCAACATGTTGAACAAACCTAGTTTAAGATTACTTTGTTAGACGCTCGAAATGATTATCCGGGTGGTGTTGTGTATCCGGATGGAGGTTTCATAGCGTGATGTTGAAGACCCGATGGATGTCAGAGTATGAGCAATGCAATATTTTAATGAGTTTCCTATTATTTGAGCGAGTACGTGTTGCTCAACATGTCAGCTTCGAGAGAAAGAGTTGTGGTTTTCATTAATACCTGTAATGATTCTGATCAGAGTAACTTTATTCCCCACCGACTTGGGTCAGGAATAGCCAAACGACTAGAATGAGTGTTGTGCGATAATTTTCTTTTATTCCTAGAGCGAAGTGCATTAAAGTGTGGTTGTTGATCGCAATCACAGATACCCTGCTACTCAAGTAGCTCTCATTTGATTTTTGATCGCTAAAATTATCTACCACTGGTTTCTGTGTCGTATGACAAGAGCGTGTTGCGAGAATCTGAAAGTACTCATAGAATGTCGATTGGTTATCTCAGAACTGCAGTCGTTGCCTCAATGTAGCCAAAGGAAATCAGTTTGTTCGAAAGTAGCTTATCGGTTCTCGCCATGTTTACATACTTTGATTTTAGTTTTTGTCAGTGGTCAAATCCAGTTTTGACATAGCTCATTTAGAGTATGGACGGGAGTTACATTCTGTGCAGTTGTGAAGTTGTAAATGAATTTGATAATCGCTTAAAATTTACGAAGTGCGGACGTTGAATTAGTCTGAAAGAACGGATACTCTAGTAAGTGCGTATACAATGAGACGAATCGTTGAAATATTAATGGTAGATTAATTCTTTTTTGGGTGAGCCTGGTAGCTGGCGCGGCCTGGTGGCCGGCGTGGCCTAGTGGCCGGCGCGGGCTGGAGGCCGGCGCGGCATGATGACTGACGCGGCATGGTGGCTGGGGCGGCCTGGCGGCCGGCGCAGGTCAGGTGGCCGGCGCGACCTCGTGGCGAGTGTGGCTTGGTGGCCAGCATAGCCGGTGTGGCGCGCGGCCCGTGTGTGGTGCGTGGCACGTGTGTGGTGCGCGGCACGTGTGTGGTGCGCGGCACGTGTGTGGTGCGCGGCCCGTGTGTGGTGCGCGGCACGTGTGTGGTGCGCGGCACGTGTGTGGTGCGCGGCACGTGTGTGGTGCGCGGCACGTGTGTGGTGCGCGGCACGTGTGTGGTGCGCGGCACGTGTGGTGCGCGGCACGTGTGTGGTGCGCGGCACGTGTGTGGTGCGCGGCACGTGTGTGGTGCGCGGCACGTGTGTGGTGCGCGGCACGTGTGTGGTGCGCGGCACGTGTGTGGTGCGCGGCACGTGTGTGGTGCGCGGCCCGTGTGTGGTGCGCGGCCCGTGTGTGGTGCGCGGCCCGTGTGTGGCGCGCGGCCCGTGTGTGGCGTTTGGCCCACGTGTGGTGCGGGGCCTGTGTGAAGCCTGTATGTGGCTTTGAGAAGCTTGGTAACTGGTAAAGCTAAAGCCTATCTGGCCGAAACTGGCAATGAAAATGAAGGTAGTTTATTAAAGGCATTTGCTTAGAAGATGCAGAGTCCAAAGACCTTAGCTTAACTGAATGATGAATTAAATTTAGTGGTGCTTCTTTCTGATAAGTGAACAGTAGTTGCTATCAATTCATTACTAAGATGGTAATCGGACATATCGCTCGATGTAGGTGATGTGTTCGTTGTATTGCTCGTTGGAGGCAATAACTAATCTAAGAGTCACTCGAGGGAGGTGACATGAGTTGCTATCGCTCGATTTAGGTGATAGCAACGACACTCGACACACGACACGGTGAAGGAAAACATCGTGAGGAAACCTGCATGTCTGACAGTACTTCGGAGTGTGCTCGAAAGACATGTGAAGTCTGCCAACCCGCATTTGGCCAGCGTGGTGGACTATGGCCTGATTGTCACTCGATGTAGGTGGCAATGAGTCGCTATCGCTCGTTATAGGTGATAGCGACGACAGTGTGTACGTCACTTGATGGAGGTGATGAGTTGCTACGCTCGTGTAGGTGATAGCAACGACGGTGAAGGAAAACATCGTGAGGAAACCTGCATGTCTGAGAGTTCTTCGGAGTGTGCTCGAAAGACATGTGAAGTCTGCCAACCCGCACTTGGCCAGCGTGGTGGACTATGGCCTTACCCTTCTCATAGTGAGAGGGGGCTCGTGAACCGTGACACTTTTCGCTGATTAACGTTTCTGATATAATTCTCTGATGCTGTTCACTAATGAGAGAGTTGCTTTCGTAATAATGTGATGCGATAGTATGATGTAGTGTAAAAAAAAAAACTTGATGTTAACCCTTAGTGTTGTGGTTTATTACGTAACGAGCCCTATTCTTTAACTAAACGATGACCAGGGTGGGCCGAGCTAAGACCTTGAGATATTGCAGAACGTTTTACCTTTTGCAGGAGCATCACCCAGGGCACCTACGAGATGGTCGGACACGATCATGAAGGCGGTGGGCGGCAGCATGCAACAAGGCTTACACATATGTACAGCCTGGAGACACATATGTGGTTGCGATCTTCAGCAGTGAGGGACCGAGGACGAAGAAGGAGCATCACACAGGGACGTGTGACGTGTCAAGATGGCCGTGTCGGAGATTCGAGAACGGAACGTCAAATCTTAATAGAAGTGGGCGTATTCGGATACGATGGTTGGCAACACTGAGGTCGGCAGTTGACAGCTGTCAATGTCATAAAATGTTTTATAAGCGAACGTGGAGCTGTCAACGGGACTTTTTGGCGACAGACACCGCGGAGGAAACAAGTGTGGCCTACCTACGTCCGACTTCGCCGCGTTTCCAAAAGTAATCCAATTTCATCCGAGCTACGTGTGCATATTTAGTTTGTGAAGTGAACTAATTAGTTTGAGTAAAACCTATTGAGTGTATACCGAGTCTTATTTTCCTGAAATGTACGATGGAGGAAGACCTGAGAAACGGAGAACGCCCATATTCTCCTACGTTACCTACGTGATACGTTAGATTGAATGATTCAAGAGGAAGGTTTATACGTATAATTGTCTAGTATAATATAAATGAATGAATCATTTAAATTCGTTTTCTTCTAGTTATTCATTCTCATAATACTCATAGTAGGCAAATAACAATAGTGAGTGTTAATATTACTGGCCTATGTTCACTGTGCACTAATGAATACATAAATGAGTAGGTGTTTTACAAAAAATCGTCAAAAATGCGTACTTATACGAATATTTTTTTATCCGTTAATTACTATGACAACCCCATGCTTTTGAGCAACGTCCCCATAGTAAAAAAATATCTTGCCAAGATGTGTCAACTGAGCTACATTTAATTTCTGTAGTTGGGTGGGGACGATTCCAACCATCTTCCTTTTGCGGCTTTATGAGACTTTATGATAATTAGCTTTTTACGGTCCTAATTATAAATGCTATGTAATTTGCAAAGCAAAAACAACATGAGCTGTGTGTACAAAACTTGCGTTTCAATGCCAAACTTCTGAAATTTCTGTATAGCAAAATCTTACATAGGTTTTGTTGCAAACAAAGTAAACAGGTGAGGCTCTTCTATCCTCAGAGGAATAACAACTGACAGAACTATTCAGAACTGGCCCAACATGCATAGTTTAGGACACAAGTTGTTCGTGCCTATGTCTGATTTTTGAAGTGCTGACTATCCGGTGGCGTGTATAGTGGAAGCGGTTATCCGCTTTTAGTTACGCCATTCTTATGGATGGTGTGGTCGCTCGTAAAGTTGTGAGCCGCTTTATTCCGGTAAACACAGCTCACGTAATCCCAGAAGGAGAAATGAGCAGGTAACTGCGGTGGTCAACTTTAAAGCTAATATTAGTTCAGCTAGGGCACTGGAAAATGACCACTGCAGTGATTCGCCGCGCCACACAACCGACATTTGAATGTCCAATTACAGAGCGCCATCGACTCCAATTAAGGTAAATTCTAGTGCCGTCAGGTATTCTGTTATTTGTAAACTTATAGAATGACGCAATCAAATTTGGAAATACAAACAAGCCAGGCGAAAATTATTATGAACGTTGGTAACCTACTCGATGTTAGGGTTTCAATTATGTAACTATGTAACTGTTTGACTGAAACGAGGCTGCCGAACATTCTCCTATAATTTAGTTAGCCTTAAATGTCACTCCTGTCAGCCTAAGATTCATAACTCGACCTTTAACAACAAAATTACAAGACAGGACATAATGTCGTGATGTCACGGCAAGGGATCTTAAATAACAAGACAAATAAGTAAAATTATGATTAATGTAAAAGTTCGACGAAATTGTTTTTCTTTTCTCTTACATTATAATTTTATAATTGACTGCATTTGGCACTCTTACATAGCATTACACAGAAGAAATCCATTATTTTATACTTAAATGTTTGAATTTTTTTACATTTTGAACCAAATGTTTACACTCTTGTTGTAATATAGAGACATAACGTAGACGTAGCTGTAGCTCTCAAAGAGGACCTGCTACGAAGCGTCAAATGGTTGGTGAGTAAGTTTTAATAATACTATCAACATATATAATGTGGGACATTGTTACGTAACAATCATCCCCCTCAGAAGGCCTAATATATGACAATTATTCAAAATTGCTTCTACTCACACACATTTCGAAGCTACTTCCTTAGACAATTAACATCGTTCTCGGAACTGTAGAATGAATTACTTTTTTCGCCATTCTGGTGATCGTTACATTTATTAGGTGTGTGTGCAGGTCTACGCACCGGTATAATGACGCGGTAACAATTGGGAAGGGGGGAAGACGCAATTAGCCATTTCACAGGAGGGGTCGTTGTCACTCCAACTCTAATGACTTCAACTAGTTACACTGCACGCTCGCAAAGGTCGGAACGACTTTTTCATGTCGTTTGTACCTAAAGAAACATAATTAAAACAGAAATTACTACTTTGATAATTGACTGCGGACACTTCCCTAGTTTATAAAGTTGTTAGAAGTTTAATAATTATGAATGATTTAAGAAAATATGTACCTACTGTGGATATTCTATTATCTATTATTGATAAAGTTGAATTATGGGATATTATTGATTCTTGCGAGATCGAATCAGAAGTTAGGAGACCACAATCGCCGTTATAGCTCTCCGGATAAGTAAGTTAGCTGAAGTGGCTGTTTTAAGAGCCCACAGCAGCACAGAAGAACCGATGGCTGTAGGAGCAGAAAAGTTCCGCCACTCACTGGACCTTGCAGGAGAGGTAAGCGAGCAGGACCGACGATTTTTCTTGCCGTCTGCGGAGAGACTTGGAGAAAGCCTATGTTCAGCAGTGGATTTCTTTCAACTGATAAGATGATTTGATTCTCTAGCTTAAAATGAAGCAATACATACTGTTACATGGGCTACAATTGAGCGCTCAATCATATTAAGAAGACTTATTATTATACCATTCTCGTCCAACATACAATATTATTTAGCGAGTCTTAGTCGCAATAATTGACTTATTTAAATGCATAAATACCTTTGTTATTCTCCTACGTTTCTATTGGCTTCCATCAGTCATGGTCGAGGAGGGACTGACAGTCCTTTCGTGACCGAGACCCATTAATAATATTGTATGATGTATACAAATCGCGAAAGTTAAAAATCGATTATTCTCGTCCAAGTACATATGGTAAACCCAGTTTTAGTTTTCCCAGGACCTAAGTAAAGAAACTGTTTTGAAACTTGAAACTAATTTATTGCGTATATTGGAGGAATTAAAACTGTCAGTCTATTTCACTACATAGCGAAACAGAGGAACGAAAAACAAAGAGATAGAGAGGTTAGAACAAATAAACAGCACAGACACGAATTCTACGTAAACCTAGGCTTTAGAACCCAAACCCATCGTAATTTAAAAATTATAAGTACAGCTGTTGCTTCAAAATAACTTCGGGTTTTCTATGTTCAAGGAGTGTAAAAGTATATAATTCACAATAGTATTATTTACCATTCTGTTTATCTAATTACGTAATAGAGATTGTATCATGGTATTGATTTAGGTATAAGAAAGTTACAGTACATCGCTTATGTTTCCAAAGGTTATGAAATTCACATACATACATATTCACGCCTTTTTCCCGTCGGGGTAGGCAGAGACAACGGAACGCCACTTGCTTCATCCGACTGGAATTGCCTCTGAAAATTGAACAAACGAGTTTGGTACTACCTTCACGTTTGTTGGTGAACACAAATTAAGCAACATTTCAGATTTCATTTTTGTTGTCGAGTGTACGAGGGGGTGAGCTAACATCCTGAAGTTAATTTACGACTGTCCAGAACAATGGTAAAGTTACTGGCTATTGCACAGTTGTTTTCACTTTTCCTTGTATCGGCGATTCGCACATGAGAATTTGCAATGGCCAATAAAAACTTATTGCAACTTAAATATACTAGTTTTAACATCGTTTTCGTATCTGATTTCCATTTCAATAGAAACGTATCAGTAAAAATGGAGCATCCACACAACACAGCACAGCAAATGATGGCTACTACCTACGGCTTTGGCAGAAGTACTTAAGTTATTTCAAAAGCTTTGCCTGTACCTTATCTAATAGAGATATAAATGTACGTATTATTGCTTTTCGCTCAAAAATCTGACCATTATTCCGAACGCCATTTGTAACTAATTAAATGATCGGTCGAGTTTTGGTCATGTTTGCGTCGCTTGACCAACAAGGACGAGCTAACAGACTGCCACGTGGATACATAAACGTTACCGCGGTCGTAGCTCCCGATAGATGAATGACCTGCACAAAGTTTAGGTACCCGCTGAATAAAATGGATACAACTTTTGTGATATTACAAATGTAGAAATAAACTCTACTTGTGTATTATACAGTGGATAATTCCTAAGCATTTTTATTACTTAAAGCCTATTTCCACGGGTTAATTTATAAAATAAAAAATCCACATGATTGATCATCTACCAGCTGGTCCGAGTACCTATGTCAAAGCTGTGCGGTAGCCCTGAAAAGCTAATGACAGATTTCTAAAGAAGCAGTTGGTCCACTACTCCGTGACAGTATTGCAGGAAAGAGAAGACGCTTACGAGCAATTAATGAAGAAGAAGATAATTTGAATAGGTACTCTAGAAAAATAGCCAATCCGATTCAGTGTGGGTCCAGGTTTTAATTATGAGAACCTTCATTTAAATTTTTGAACCTTTTATCCTTGTCAGTTTGTGTTTTATACTTATTAATCATTGCATGGTCCTGGTCACTTAATTAAAACATATCCAGTTATACGGTCAAAACAGCTTTATTCAACCGCCGGAACAAGTTATCCAATTTTATATAACGTTACAGAACATTGTTCTAAAATATAAACGTGAGCAATTTCACCTCACGTTATAAACAAAGCGACAGCAACGTAAATTGTGTTAGTAGCTCTTAAAACAACAGACAGCAATAAAGTTTTGGGTCGCTTAGTAACTTGTTCGCCGAGTATTCAGGATAAGTAGTGACAAATTGTTATTGCGTCCTCTATGATTACCGCAACCATTCATTATCCCTAGTTTACTGTACTATTGCCTAGCGAGGGGTAGAAAACAGGTGCACAATGTAATGCTTAAATATTCTCAAACGTAGGCGTAGAATCCACTATATCCATGTTAGCGTCAATATTTGGACTGATACTGGCACTCTCTCACCGTCTGTTCAAGTGAGTAAAACTGTCTACGCCACGTTGTACAACCACAGCTTGCAATTCGAGGTAAAACAAACAGCGTTGCAATGAAAATATAAATCCGGCGAACTCTTTTACAGAATAATTATGCCGCAAACACACTATTGATCATCGACTACGATCATGATATGATTGTCCATGTCTGTTATACGTTATTATACCGTCGAAACACAATGAACGATCAAAGATGTGAAGAGGTGATTTATTTAAGCCCAGTTGAAATTCCAATTGAGCTGTAGATCTGCACATGTTGCAACTGAATCCCTTTACTATTCGCAGAGTCCGGTTTGATTGCCAATTTATTGAGTCGCAGAGGTCCTTTATCTTGGATGTCCACAACCTGGATCAACTTGACACAATGACAAATTGTGACCATTCGATAATCCCAACTTATTGCCCGTTGATGGTTTTTTTTGGAAAAATGGGATACGTGCGAAGAAATATGTGGATATAGGTTCTTTACGTAATTTGAGAGTTTGAATAAATGTTTATTTTTAGAATTCTTTGCAACATTGTCGTAGAAATGTAAGGATAGAAAAATTTACGGGAACATTAACTCGGATTTCATTCAATATTTATGTGGAAAGGTTTTTCTTTGTGAAAGAACACTGAGCAGTAATAAGGTGGACATTTACCCAAAATTATTGAGTGAAATTAAGGTATTCCTTACATATTTACTAGTATGTGATATATATTTCTAGTGATTCATAATGGTACTTATTATTAAACGTAAATAAACCGTTTTGTAGATAAGCCACAATATTTTATAAACAGTTTACCTTATCCTAATGTAGAAGTCTTTCTAGGTAAAAGATATAACATTCTTCGAAGCAAAGTCGTTACACTAAACGAGTAACAACTTGTGATAACGTGAGAGCTTCAGAACGATAAGCTAACGATTGTTAATGTAAAATTGATGATTCTAAGACACACAAAATCTGAAAAAATAGTTTAGAATAAAATATTATAAAATAATCTTGTTAGTGATAAAATTTAGTCAAGTTTCATCTAAATTCCAACAGAATTAATTTAAAATGTCTTTTTTGTTGCAAGCTCTATAATTATGGATGTGTGTCCGATGTTGTACGTGTATCCGTAGATATAGTGTCATGTATCGGTGTATCGGATAGTTCAGTGCCAAATTCCTTAAAAGTAAACGTGGTACATACCTCGAAAGAAAACTAATATTAACCCATGAGAAGTCGCACCCTAAAAAGTTACACGAGCAGGCGCGCGTGAGCAAAACTCTCACGCTACTTCAAATGACGTTTTCTTTGAGATTAATTAAATTTTTATTATAAAAGATACTGCAACTTTTCCTTTGACTGCTGGTCCAAAAATATGAAACCTGTTGTGTATAATTGAAACCTATTCTAAATGAAAGTACTAACCATTTATTGCAACTTTTATTATGGAGCCAAATAAATCTATCCCAGTAAAAAAAAGATACAGGGTAACAAAGGTATTAAAAAGTGTGGATATATTTTATCATTTAATTATAGGTTTTGTTTGTTTTAAACAGATTTAAAATGTTGCCAATTGCAAACTTAATGGAGATTAAAGCTCCTTAAAATAGGACGAAGGATAGGATAAGTAGGATTCAAAATAAAAAATAATATAACCGAGACACATAAAATGATTCCCTGCCGCAATAGATAGAACGCGGGAGGGAGGCGCGGAGCGGGGACGCTAGCGACTGGCTACCTGTCGCTCTATAGGAACAGCAGCAGCGCGCTCATTAATCACACTTTAAACCACATGTAATATAATGACAACGATCTGTCAGTTTCCATTTTGTATGTGAACCTCATTTTAGGGTGAATGGAGTTAAGGTGTTACACATATTGATCTACTTCTATCTCAAAGGTGTTTTATCTCATTGCTATCTCTAAGGTGGTTCGCTGGTTTGAGGTTAACAACCTGCTTTTAAATAGACTAAAAACTAAATGTATTCGATTTTTGATGCCTAACGTCAAACAAGAGAACACCTCAGTAAAGGTTAAGGATGATGTGTTGGATCTTGTGGATAACACCAAATTTTTAGGCATTACACTAGATTCTAAGCTGCTATGGGGACCACATATTAGTAAATTGTCGAATAGACTCAGCTCTGCAGCATGCGCAGTCAGGAAAATTCGCCAGTTAACTGACATTGACACTGCCAGGCTTGTATATCATAGCTATTTTCATAGTATAATGTCATACGGTATTCTTCTGTGGGGAAATGCTGCCAACATTCAGACCATCTTTGTTCTGCAGAAAAGAGCTATTCGAGCAATTTATAATTTGGATTATGGGGCTTCGTTAAGGAATAAATTCAAGGAAATAAATATTTTAACAGTTGCAAGCCAGTACATTTATTCCAACCTAATATATTTCTTCCAAAACAAGGCCTCATACTCAAAGAAAAGTGATATCCACAATTTGAATACTAGAAATAAGAGTAAGCTAGTAGTGCCGGCTACCCAGCTAGAGAAAATAAAAAAAATCCTTTCAGGGCCAATGTGTGCGCTTTTACAATAAAGTGCCAAGCAATATTCAAAATTTAAGTTATAATAAATTCAAAAATATTATAAAACGTAAACTTTGTCAAAAAGGGCACTATTCAGTGCTAGATTATATTGAAGATAAAAATGCTTGGGATTAATTTGCTCGGTCCCACAGGCTACTTATGTTTGATTAGTGTTAAGTTTCATGTGAGTGTGAGTTATTGTGTCTATATTATGCTAGTTAGTACTTTTATATTATTATTAAAAAAGCCTAATTAATTGACAAGAACATTAACGACATACCAGCTCATACACATATGAAAAATTCAATGTAGTTACTAAGTTTTAAATTGTATAGAATCAAGACGTAGAAAAGAGTGGCCCGGAGTTTCTTGCCTGATTCTTCTCACGAGGCTCTACTTTCTGAACAGGCATTTTTTTCAATGCTCAACTATGTTAATATGCATTTAAAGTTACTTTTTTATTTTTTTTATTTGTATGACTTTCTGACGTGTCTAAAAAATTTAAACATTTTTATGGAAATAAACATATTTGAGTTTGAGTGTACTTCCTGCTTACCTACTTTTACGATAGTAACTATATCGTCCACGTATCTTTTCCAAAGCCTGATGGTCTTAGGTTTGATGCTAAGCGCCTTTTCCTCAAAATGTGTGTGAAACTGTGTGAAACTGACAGATCGTTGTCATTCTTGGATGTCAAAGTGACTGTGAGACCAGATGGGTCCTTAACACACTGCGTATACCGGAAGCATACACAAACAAATTCCTGACGACCTGCACGCCACGTCGCACCACCACCTTCGACACCTGCAATCCGTTGTGACGTCACTGAAAAACAGAGCATATGACCTCTGTGACCCTGAGCATTTGAAGCTAGAGCTAGAGCATGTTCAGGAGGTACTCAGGAAAAACGGATACCAGGTACAACGACGTATGACGCGGCCTATCACGCGAGAAAAACATCCAGCGGTAAATAGACAACCGACCTACATGCCCTACATTAGAGGTGTTACGGATAAAATAGGAGCCAAGTTAAAAAACTACTCCATTCTGACAGTATTTACACCAGGGGCCAAAGTATACAACATGGTGGGCACACCAAAGGATGTTCTGCTGCTACAAACCCCAGGTGTCTATAAAATCAACTGCAGTTGCGGAAGCTCTTACATAGGGCAAACGAAGCGGACTATCGCTGAACCTATAAAGGAGCACATCGCAGCTGTAAAGAACCGTCAAACGAACAAATCGGCGATTGCGGAACATTTACTTCAATCGGGCACCAATCGTGGATTGAATTTCATCGTCCCCAAGTCCTCTCCACAGAACGCCACTTTTACCTAAGAGTTGTGCGTGAAGCGAACGAAATCAGAAAACATAAAAATTTCAATCGGGAAGAGGGCTTCAGATTGTCATCGGCGTGGAATCCAGTGATTCGACTTACAACACCCCACTTTAATGCGCAGTCGGCGAATGTTCAATATACAGATACGGTTAGTGTGTTTCGCGCCCGTACATCGAAAATCAACAACCCGGGGGTAGAAATAGAATATTCTACCTCGCACTCGGAGACGTGACATCGCAACACCAGTCAGCTTGCGACTACGGGACGTGCAACCGTCTCGAAACGTCAAGCAAAATAAGGTATGTAAATACCTAATGCATGTTCGCGTTAATTCCCGTATATAATATAATATTCGTATAAACATGCAACGCGAGTGTTTAAAAGTTTATTTACTTTTTTTTTAAGCATTGGCCAGATCTCCCTCGGGATCCGGCAGGAATAGTTAATATACGTGCGTAGCTGCGGACACCCTCTAGTTTGATATAAGTCTTAAGATTTTACAACTCTTGGGACGAAACCACCCTTTCTCCTTTGAATCTCCAATAAATATGCACGATAAGTACGAAAAAACAAATAAATAAGTTTTGTTATTAAGAAAACAAATACTTACACGAACGGGCGCGCGATGAGCAAAATGCCGCGCTTCACGAAGCACCGCACTCAAACCCATCACCACCTAGTCACGGTGGCACTGACTAGCGCGAGTGTTGCACCAGGGGAAAGGGGATGAAATTTTGGGAAGGTACTGAGAAGCTTGTACTGCCACAGTATGGCTAAAGTTGGAATTTTCAGCAATACATTTATGCGTGAGCAAAATGCTCATAGCGCGCCTTCTCACGGGTTAAATCAATATTAATGGGTATAAAATTTGAACTCCATTCAGTTGTTCTACCTGAAAATGTAACAAAATTAAATGTAATACACCGATTTAAACGAATGTTTACCATCATACCAGCAATATTATCAAACCACATATATGCATATTATGTGAACAAAGCATGACGGTACAACAGGAAATGAAACGCATGAAGTATTTCCATTTGATCCATTTGATATTCATTGTTAATGTATTATGATGCATTGTACAGAATCAATGGAACATTATATTGGCAATGCTCTTTTGTGCAGGCTACAAACAATGAATGAAGGTATAGTTTATTTCCCAAGCGACTTCATTGGCGTAATTTGTTTGACTGTACGTATGGCGTAGTAGGTAAAGCGAGCACTTCTCTGCTAAATGTTTCGTAGAGTGTTTATGGTTCAATCCCAACACGGAACAACAATTTGTGTAATCCCCAGATTTTAGTTTCAGCTTTGGGTGTGCATTGTGTCAGTCGGTCTGTTTGTAGTACCTCGCTGTATATGATTTTTTTTCTAGTGCAAGCGTTCTCATTTTTAAATGAAATAAATCAAATATATACCGCTTAAGTCAGAGTTTTCTTTAAAGGTATGTAATAAGGCCATGATAAAGAAGCTGTATCTGCATCAGATTCTTGGAATTATAAGTACGGTCGCGGTCTAAAAATGTTTACCACTTTTCAAATTACATTCTTTGTCACGCTGTGTTCAGCAAGGTCTAAAATGCTATATCTGAGTACTTATTACTTTTCAATCATTGGTAAGGCATCGCTTCAAACAAAAAGAGTATGAATATTTTTAGGTCGATGAAAATTAATAATTTGACACAATGACAGAATTGCATTTATTTTGCTATAAAAGTTATGTATGTTAATATTATTATAAAAACTACCGAGATTTGACTGAATATCAGTTTTTACACGGAGCGACTGCCATCTAATATCATTCTAAAGTTAGACCAGTAGTCAGCAGGTATATTTGAGGGCACTGACTTCCCACTAATGACTGCCATAGATCATGACAGCCGGTGCTGCTGAACGTGCTTTCTGATGCACGGGGGTGAAACACCGCCAACTTTGGGCTAATTATTAAGAATTTCTTGACAGAAATCCCTAATAATTTGTCACTAAGAAATTCTTAACAGAAAACCTTAGCAACATTTGCCGAGCCCGACCCGCGAATCGAACCCGAGACCTCATGATCAGCTGTCGTATGCACTACCGCTAGACCAACGAGGCAGTCTTACACTAGACGATATAAATATTGTATTTTTTTCAAAAAGGTTTTATATTCAGGATGTCGTATTTTCACCATCCCTTTCATTATAATCTGTCAATGTAAAAGTCATTTGATAAACTTATTAATTACAAATACCAAAATTGTAAATAGCAAGTTTAAAATTGCATTATTTGAAGACTACAAATATTTTAGTTTCAGTGTAAATATCACGCTTGTAATTAAATGAACGTATATAATAAATGTGGAATAATAAATCTTTTTTGACACTAGTTGCTACGCAACGCATGTTATCATAGATTGGTTGCCTAGTACAATATCGTCGTCTTTGTGTCATTGATGTGTTCATGCAATTATAAGCCTTAAGGTGGTAAACACTTTCAGACCGCGACTGTACATATCAACATTATTTTTGGACAAAAGAAACAAAAATAAACGTATCAAAATACAAAAAGAAATACCATTAAAAATACGCAGCCTTTCTTTGTGATTTTGAAAATAGAAGGCCATATCAAAAACATCTGCTCATAACTAAATACATTTATAAAAGAACGAAAACATTTAAGTTCATACTTTACCTTTATAGAATTAAATTGAATCTCAAATATAAGTTCGAAGTTCATTTTCACAAAATAAATTCGAAATTCCGCAAAATGTATTTTTCTAAGTCAAGAAAACTCTAATAAGTAGGAGTCGTGGCTGTTAGCACTACACTTTAAGTAAACCTTGCTCGAATTATTAAATTGTTTGGAGAAATTAATCCTATAATATATCCCATTGCTTCTGTACAAACTTCGAGTGAACTTCGCGGAGGCATACACAAATATATTACCTAAGAAGAGGTAGAGGTTTACCTTTTATTCTCCCAGGTAATAACTTACAAACGCGAGACTGAACATCAGTCACAACAGTTTATGTGCTCCACAAAATGTGGTTATGAGTTTGAATATTGTAATTATCCATAAGATATAACATATAATTATTTTTAATGCCTTCCAATACCTACTCTTTGCGGTAAAAAAATGCAGATACATACGTAAAATTTTCATAGGTGACAATATTTTGCACTGATGAAAAGATTTTTTGTTTGAACGCTAATTAAACATATTATCTGTTTTAATATCTCGCAACATGTCGGTGCCCGTCTCAAGATTACGGCTACATTCAGTGACAGAAACATAATTAGACCGCAGCATACCGATGTAGGTACAAACAACGCTAGATTATTAATTTCGTTCACGATCTCACTAACGAAGGTCGTTTGAAGGGAGCACAACACTAGTTCTCATAATAATGATATGGAGACGCCAGACGCTTCAATGATTACACTCTCGCTGGAGAGACTTTATCTGATTCTTCGTGGTTTGTTTATATAGAGTAATTCTGTTAATTAACTTCGTTTATTTATGCTGATTATATATTCCAGAACATTTTGTAATCATCAAATTTTGGTTAAAATTATGTTCTCATAATTTATTTGAAAAACTTCAGCAATTTTTTTTTATCTCGCGTTAATATTAAAACTTAATTTAAATTGGTTTACACAGATTTTCGATTCACAAAATTACGCTTTATTTTTTAACGTTAATTATCGGGCGCCTATAACTAATTAGTTTTTAAAACACAGAATTAACAATTGGTTAACCCTGGACAACAATAATGGAAGCTGAAATATTATATTACAAGAAATATTGAAATGGAGGTACGCTTTTGAATAACCAAGTGAACAAAAAATTCTTTTCGTGAAATGCGGTTGAAGTATACACTTTTCTTAAAAGGTTCAAGATATCATCATTAAAAAAAAAACATATTTTGTCATTAACATATTTTTTTTCGGGTTTTTCTCGTGATGGTTGTGATCAGTCCTGCCAGCCCCGTTTCGGCTTGACGTTGAGTTCTGGGAGAGCCTGTATAACGGTCCCAACAGAATATCAGCGTCATCTTGTGTCACAAGATGGCATATGCTGAGTTGGGAACCGATTCTGTACAGGTAAAGTTAGTTGTTAAGCGTTTATATTTCTTTCTGTTTTTATGAACCTATACAGAATAAATGAGTTTTCTTTTCTTTTCTTTCTTCTTCATTATAATTAGCCTGGTCACTGTAACGGGGACTTTATTAATACTGCTTGCCCAATTCTAGCCGCAGTATTAGGGCCTTACCCTTATATTATGTTTGATGTTATATTTTCATTTCTGATGTCATTGATCGTTTTTTGTTGCATTACATATAATACTACAAATTATTCACACACACACATCAGTATTCGCCACCTCAAGTGCCAATGAACTCGTCATAATAATTAATTATAGAAACAAACGACAGAAGCCTAAATTTTATACTCCCCGTTCGCAGTTTTAAGCCGTCTGTCTTATGAAACGGAGTGCCTTACTCTCTCGCTCTGTCTGCCTATATGAATGAAAAATAGCGGGGGCATCTCATATTTGATAACGTTTATATACAAGGTTCTATTGATTGTAATTATTTTAATTACTTCGTTTCTCTACACGTAGCCTGATATGGCGAGTAGTTGTAAACAAAAATATGGAGCTAGAAAAACGGCGCGGTACATTCTTGTTCTGTACTCCCACTGAGTACCCGCTATTCACAATTAGCCATGGTGCTGCTCTTCTTGAGACTTCAGTAAGTTTCTCAACTTGTCTCTGCAACTGAATTGAAAACATTATTTTCTTTCATTACAAGGGCGATTGGTCTATTGATACTCTATCCAAGAAACTGAGGGCGGCGATAGCCTAGTGGAGATACCAACGGACTGCCATGCAGAGGGTAGCGGGTTTGAATCCACGGCACGCACCAAAGACTTTTCGAAGTTAAGTGCATATTAAATTGTTAATTATCGCTTGCCCTGTACCTCGGAGAGCACGTTAAACCGTCGGTCCCTGCCGTCATGAAGATCTTTGACAGTCGTTACCGTGAAGTCAGTACCCTCAAATTAACTGATACTGGTCTAAACCATGGAATATCGCTATCCCCTTGGGTTGCGGAGGTCGGACGGCAGTCGCTCAGTAGAAAAGTTGATATTCTGTCATATCTGGTTCGACCAGTAAGCGGACCTCGGGCTTCAAGGCGTGTAATGTCTTGGAGCAACCGGGATAACGCTAGGGCGATGATGGTGAATCTATCCAATAAACTTGCGAATTAATAATATTAAGAGGGTTTTTGTTTGTCACCATATTCACTCCCCGAAGGGTAGGGAGAGGGGTAATAGGTATTACACCCACATTTCACCATGAATTCTTAGGTCCCACGTAATAGGGGGTGAGCCTATTGCCGTTGTCGGGCACATCACCAGACTCCGTGCTGCTACTGAGAATTCGGAAAAACCCAGTAACACTTTTGCCCGACCCGGGAATCAAACCCAGGACCTCCGATCAGCAGTCGCATACGCTATCCACTGGACCATGGAGGCAGTCTTCATTCCAATTTTCAACACGAAAATTTAATCAAAGGCCATTTTAATACGCACTACATAAAAAATACAAAAAATATTAATATTGTGATCATCGTTACATGGGATTATATTATGATCAAAATAGCAGAGAAACTAGGTTCAGAGTAAACGTGGCCTAAAGCAAAATAAATAATGAACATGGGATGAAGGCTACCAGAGATTAAATAAACAAGATGCCAAGGCTTTTGGAGGGTGCGGTAGTTTGGTCTGTACGTTAAACAGAATCTACGGATTTTTTAAATGAAACACGTTTTTGTACCACTATTTTATTGGGATAACTTACAATTCAGGTTATTGAGCATCCAGATTTTACGATTGTGAAAGGGTTAGTAGAAGCAATTTGAACTTCAGTACTGTGAATTAACATTGTGAATGACGTCAACACTACGAAATTTGCAGGCATTCTTATGAGTGTTGACAAATTGTGCTGAAGGTTCGCTGTTCTTCTTATTTATTTGAAGTAGGTAGACAATAGGTTATTATTATGTATGGTAATATATTCATTTAAAAAATGTGATAGCAGTAAATAAATTTATCTTTTGCCTCTCTGCAGATGTGACAAAATTATTTCAAATGAGGGACTAAAATAAAAATATTTGTGATATTTGTGGCATTTCCCTTTGTGGATTTGAATTATATACTAAGCCTTACGGATCATTGCAAGCTAGTCATGTTTTATAATCAAAATGGTTTGCTAATGATTGACTAACTTGATCCAAATTTTAACACCATCAGAAACCCAGAAACACGTAGAATTTAAAATAGAACGGATTTCACAATCTCCACATGTCACAATGATTACAAACTCGTCTCGAATATTCTGCCTATTTTAAAGCAATAATCGACATCGAAAATGTTATACAACTTGCTAACTAATTCAACCTGTACCAAGCTGACAAGGATTAGTTTTCAAAGATAAACAAAAATTGTTCTGGCTTCGTGTATTACCTTATATCACTAGTTAACTAATCCAATTTAGGTTTCTATGCCTATTGTGCAAAACTTATACGGGTTTACAAAAGTACAATATGGTAATACCCTGGAGTAAGCAGAATACGTACTATCAAGGCTTGTAAGTCAAATAACGTAAAAAGAGGACTTGTATTTAATTTATGGTCTTTAATTATAAATTTACTATAGGTACTATTCGTTAAGACAATACTATTCTTGTCTTGCTGTTCAAGGATAACTAGATTATTACCAATATGTGAACCAACGTTCGAATAGAAGAATGTAGTCGTTTAACCGGTCAAATCGCCGTTTGTCATTATGCCGATTGTTGTATTTCGATATTTGTGTCCGTGATATTTTGTGTGATACATAAATTCTTGTTTCGGACCTGGTTGTACTTTGTGTCAGTTGTTTAAATATTTGTAAAGTTCCCTGTGATGCAGAATTTATTCCTAGTGCAGGCGTTGATTACCAATAAAGGTGAGAATTACTGGAGGAGACGAAACCCTTTAGACACGTCAAAGTGAACTTATGCTCCAAAGCGCCTTAAAAAGTAGCAAGGTTTATTGTGCTAAAATAGTTCTGGTTTTATAGTAAAAATAAAATAAAAAAATCAAAGGGTGTACAGATAACGTCCAGCGCTTTAATATGTAAGCAACAAAATGTGATGTGTGTAGTGCTAAAGTAATACTGCATGCCTTGTTCAACGTAACTCGGGGAAACATAAGTCGATATACCACTGTACAAACTTATTCATGTCAACACCACCGTAGTCTAAGACAATCTAATAGTTAGACTCAGCGTCCTTTGAATACAAAGGAAGATTATGTACGTCGCTATTATATTCACAATTGAAACGGGTAATTTCCAAGTTAAGGTAAGCTTAATTACAGTTAACACATTGTACACAAATTAGTACTTACCCTACAATGTGTGACTTTGGGTATAAGTCATTCAACAAGGCCAACTTTTACTTTACACAGTGTATTTTGTAAGTTTATTTAAGTATATTTTACAAGAGTTGTAAAAAAACAATGTATTTCACAGACTAGGGTGCATAGGGTTCCCACCAAGATCTTAGGGTCCCAAGCCAACCTCACCTGCAAGTGGTTCACCTGCCGATCAACGGACGAGGCTCTGGCAAACAAAATATCCCGATAAGCGGCAATAGGCTCGCCACCTATTACGTGGGATCAAAACCCTGGCGAAAAGTGGGCGTTTAATATGCCTCTGCCTACCCCTTCGGGGAAACAGGTGTGAGTCTATGTATGTATGTATGTATTTTACAGACCCTCATTAAAGTTCTCGGATAAAATTATATGACTCTGTAGGTGTGTGGCAAACTCTTTTAGTAACATAACTGCAGGTTTGTTGCAATGTATTAAGTAATGCAAGAGTCAATAGTAGGATTTGATCTACTATACACGCTGAACAGACGTTTTAGTATTTGATCTCGAGTTTTCCGTCTCTTCCCATATATACTATTTGCTCGTGTATTTTCCTTGTTTGCTTTTTGTCATCCCCAAGAATGGCATGGAAAGTGCCATTTAGTATTCCTTATACGTCACAAATAGAAGAATAAAAAGAAGCAATATATGTTACGGTAAGAGTGAATAATTGAAGATTATTAATAATTATCTATTATTATTAATAATTACCGAAAGTCGAGGTTAAAGTGATAAATTAATCACATTTGTCGGTTTTTATTAATAATTTAACCCTAGTAGTGATAAATGTAATAAGTGGCCAATTTTATGTACCACGAAAGACTTTCTTGCTTTGTTGTTTGCTTAGTTTGCAAGTACAAGTAACCTTGTTTGTGTGATCTCTAATTAATTTAATTGTAAAACTGTGTTTAATATTATAAATTAATGGGTAGTAATCCTTTCAATGAATAAGAAGCAATTCATATTTTAGTATTACTCAACAACCAAATACTTTAATAAGCTGAGTTGACGGAGCCCTGCTTCGCAGGGCTCCTATTTTGGGTGCAGGGTCGCAAGAGAACCTAACATAACCTATTAAGTTATAACTTTTACCAATATGTGTCGTGAATTATTAATAATTACTACTAAAAGTAGTAAATTTCGATCGTTTATTCACATTTACCAAAACATGTGATTATTATAAATAATTTTGTAAAAATATTAATAATTTTCAATTAATCAGATTTACCGTGACATATACACCCTTTTCTAGAATATTTATTTAAATATGTTGACTTCACTTTAAATTATGTTTTACGAATTTAGTTTTTGACTGTTATGATGGTTGGATGAACATTCGTTTATAAGGTATAAAAAGGTATAAAGGTATATATTTTGTACGTTTTTTTTTGTCAAAAAAATCAAATGAAAAAATATATTCCTTGTTTAATCTAAAAATATGAGAAGAATGCGTCACCGTCACCCGAATGGAGATGTAAATTGAAAGGAATTTTCTTTTATGGACTGCTTCTACGAGCCACTTACCTCCTGCCATTAAATGAACCCTAGCCCAGTTAATGTGATGCAGGGAATCTAAATAGTGCACTGGATATAAAAAAAAACTGCAATGAAAAGGCTAAAGGAACATCTTTAAATGGCTATGGTTACTACATTTATATGATTAATTGTTTAAAAATGAAAATTACAATATTAAATGTACTGTGTAATTTACTGAGTGGGTTTTCCGAATTCTCAGTAGCAGCACGGAGTCTGGTGATGTGCCCGGTAACGGCAATAGGCTCGCCCCATATTACGTGACACCTAAAAATTCATGGCGAAATGTGGGTGTAATAAAATATTGCACCTCTGTCTATCCCTTCGGGGATAGAGGCGTGAGTATATAAAAAAAATAAAAAATGTACTGTTTTATTAAGTTCTTTATATACTTGCTAAAAATGTTCGTTGTTAATTTAAAACAAATACGAAATAATCGTATATAAATAGATAAATTAATATAAAATAATAAATAAAATAATATACTTAAATTTAATTTGACATATTAAATTTTTTTATTGATATTTATTTTATTGATGTATAATATTAAATTTGCTGCTTTGTTATTTCGTTAATGAACTAATGGAAGGAACTAACGTAACTAATGGTACAAAAAGTAGAAGAGAAAAACAAAATTAATTTCAAATAAAGTGTAACTCGTATTAGGTTAATTACAATTTTGTCTAAAAAATACACTCAGCATGTCTGTGTACATCCTTATTATTTTGTTAATTATTGCGTGTAGCAGCAATTTTTATCATAATCTGCCGCAATGTGTTGTAATAAAGAGATAAAGGAAGAGATAAAGAGAGAAGGTGTTTATAATATTATTGTTGTAGACGTGGAATTAGTCGCAAAAATAGCGTGTTTCAGAAATTAAGTATGGGTACCTACGCAGTCGCACGTTTTTGTTACTTAATATTTTCTAATGTTCAAAAGGCATGGTTATCTTTATAGCTATAATATAACGGGATGGTTTTCTTTCACAGTGACAATTTTCAAACATTAAGGCTCTCATATTGCTTAGGTACGGTGTTTTATTAAGATTTTAGATATCTGAGCAATATTTACGTATGCTAATCGAATCTAAATAAAACAGTCGAATACATAACTTGCTACACATCTCTTAGTTTTTGCCTGGTCTTTTATAAATTAAAACTCTTAGATTATTATTCTTAATTTATAAATGATGATTGTGTTAATTTTGCTTTGTCAAAACATCCTACAACGTATTGGGAAAAATACATTAGTTGGGCGGATAAATCCATTAATAATCACTCAAATGTTTATGTAATTATATAGCTGACTATACATAATCATGCATGCGAATTTCTCAACTTATCGATGTATCGAAGTCATGCATGTTTTTTCCTTATACTTCGACAACTAATCTCTATAAAACATTTAGGCACAACAATGTTACTTTTGATCCATGCCAAGATTTCTATGAGAAAACATCTTAACTATTTTTGTGCTGATTCTTTATTATGAACCTAACATTTTACTCTTAATCATTCATCATCATCAGCTTGCCGTATTCTACTGCTGGATATAGGCCTCTCCACTGGCACGCCACTGAGCCCGTTTCTCGGCTTTTTGGCGTGGCTGCCAGCCACTTTGCGTCTTTCGACACTCCATCTAATATCATCACTACGCCGGAGGGCGTTCTACACTACGTTTGCCAAGGCGCCATCTCCACTCTAGAATATGACAACTCCAACGGCCGTTTGTGCTCGGGCTGGCAACACCCGTCTTGTTTACAGTACCTCCGTGATTAATAATATATTTATAAGTTAATAAAGTGAATGAAGTTATCAAACGTGAATAAAATAACTGTTAAAACTATAAACTCCATGTGATATTGTTGGTGCCTAACTTAAACAAGTGTAAATAAACTTATAACAACTTCCCTTTGATCAAATGATAACAGTGCAATAACTTAATAAACAGTGTGCAAAACAATGTATCACAAAACAGTTGTGCAGTGACTAATACAACAATAAACACTAAATGCAATAATCATTTAAAAAATAATAAATAATATAAATTATACATTGTACGAACATAAGAAGACGTTAAGAAAAATACTATAATTCATAATCATACAACTAGTGACATTATTGCCCCTAGTGGTGAATAGCTACGTTTCAACATACATAATTCGATAACAACTACTGCCGTCATCATATCGTGCGGCCGATAGCTGAACTACAATAATTGTCACAAACGTCACTTAAGGTCTGTCATTGCTGTCACTTGTGTCATTTTTATATGACAGCTAGTGCCACTTTTACCTCTAGCGGTGAAAAGCTAAGTAAGAAACTGTAAACAGGGCTAGCTTAGTAACAAAATATTTCGGTTGGATTATCGCTTAATGCCTAAGGGATACCACAGCAATTGCTTGTATTTTAAGTTGAATTCATAATAATATATTAATATGAATTTCTTGGAGAATATTACTTTTCGCCGTACCCGAAAACGTTCAGACCCAGACACTCAAAACGATAGCGATATAATTTCTGAAACATTGAATTGCACTACAAACTCTGTCCCAGATATATCAGAAGACGAAGAAAATTATCAACAATTCAAAATATTAAAACATAAGATAGAAGAATTAACATCCCAACTAAATAGCGCTCACGATGAAATTGAATTACTTTCAATAGAAAATTGTAAACTAAAGAAAAATAATGAAGAATTATTAAAGATAAATAATATATTGAAAAAAGTTGCAAGTAGTCCAATTAAATAGAAAAATTTAACGCCAAAGAAAACTTCGAAGAAGAACAAGTGTGGTATAAATAAACACACACAATCATTGGAAAAAATTATGCCCACATCTAAATATAACTACACAAGAAGAAACGAGGATGGAAACAACTCAAGCTCAATAGAAAATAATGGAACTAACCCACAAAATATAAAGATATGCTTACACGCCTGTATCGCCTATCATATGCGTCTGGCGTAGTGCCGCAGGCTTGGAAAGAGGCGAACGTACAACCGATTCCCAAGAAAGGGGATCGTTCTGATCCGGGCAACTATCGACCCATTGCTATCACCCCTATCCTCTGCAAGGTGATTGAACGACTAATCAACAACCAACTCGTTCGCTACCTAGAAGATCACTCTCTCATCAATGATCGTCAGTATGGCTTAGACCGAAACGATCAACGGGTGATCTTCTAGCGTATGTCACTCACCTTTGGGGTGAGGCGATGGACAGGCATGGGGAGGCGTTGGCTATTAGTCTCGACATCTCCAAAGCCTTCGATAGAGTCTGGCATCGTGCGCTTCTTTCCAAGCTTCCAGCCTACGGCTTGTCGCCTCGATTGTGCAACTGGGTTGCCAGCTTCTTGAATGAGCGCCGTATACGAGTCCTTTGTGACGGTAAATCATCGAAGTTTCTCCAGGTGAATGCTGGTGTGCCTCAGGGGTCCGTGTTTCCTTTGTCCATGCCCACGCTTTTTCTTCTGCATATCAATGATATGCTCACTTTTGGGGGCATACATTGCTATGCAGATGACAGTACTGTACATGGGTGATATCTCGGACACCCTGCGGCTAAGCAAGCCGATACTGAGGAGTATAGGCGAACACTTGTTGCTGAGCTTGACCGGGTTCTGAATTGCATCTCGCATTGGGGTGATGACAACCTGGTCGAGTTCAACGCCAAGAAAACCCAGGTGTGCGCATTCTCAGCCAAGGTATCTCCATTCCTTCCCCATCCCTCTCTTCTGGACACTCCACTAGCGATTCAAGACAGCCAAAATATCCTAGGTATGGACATACGCAGAAATCTTAACCAGAAGAACTACATCGAGGGTGTCATCAAATCCGCATCTCGGAAACTCGGAGTCCTGAACAAAGTGAGGAAGTTTTTCACGCCGGAGCAGTTGTGTCTGTTATACAAGACCCAGGTTCGCTCCTGCGTGGAATACTGCTCTCACCTATGGAATGGCTCCGCTCAGTACTTATTGGACGCCCTCGATAGGTTGCAGCGGCGTGCTGTCCGTATCATCGGGGATCCAGAGGCCACTAAGACTCTTGAGTCACTGCAATTACGCAGAGACGTGGCCTCGATGGCTGTCTTCTACCGTATCTATCACGGTGAGTGCTCCGAAGAGCTCTTTCAACTAATCCCACCCTCTCCTTTCCTATCCCGAACGACACGTGCTGGGTTGAGGTGCCACTCTTACACGGTAGAACAGATACCGTCACGCACCAAACGGTTCGGCGCCTCTTATTTCTGCCGTACCATTAATATGTGGAACTCTTTACCAGTCCACGTGTTTCCCTCCACTTATGATCTCGGGTCCTTTAAGCGGGGCGTGAAAAAGCTTTACGCAAGGCCGTCAAGGTGAGGGCCATCATGCCATAATGCCATGCTGGCTGCTGGGATGATGGCCATCACTATGGGACTTCACTGACTGCTTAACATCAGGCAGCATGGAGTCAATTTGTTCGGCAGAAAAAAAAAATTGATGACCCGTCAACGGCCTTGGCACCATGCATAAATGAGCTACACAAAATATATATTTTAAGTAGTGAAGCATGCAATAGGCTATACAACTTAATAGACAAAAGGTAAATAGGCAATTATGAAATTTGTCATTATCGCAAACCAAAATGTGGATTGAAATACATTTTAGAAAACATTGAGGGTAAACTCCGCAATTTTACCAGATTCGACTACTGCATTATTTATATAGGTGAGGAAGATTTTCACAAAACACATAATTATAAAGATCTCGTCAAGTTTACTCGAGACAAGTTAATATTACTGAGTCATACAAATTTCATAAAATGTTTACCTACATTCAAATACATGAATAACACTAACTTAATGTTTAATAGTCGAGTAGATACTTTTAATAACTTACTCTACATGGATATCGAGACTTATAACTATGCTTTTATATTAGACTCAAACCTAAATTTGTCGTATACGTATGACACATATAGTCATCGATCTGGAGCTTTGAATATCATAGGTCAAAAAATTATAATCTCAGATCTACAAAATCTAATTAAAGATCTTAGCGTTCAATTTGCCGTCCACTTGGAAATTGATAGTTTTCATTGCAGGCAACCACTTACTTTAACAGATGCTACTTGAACAGATGCGCCAGCGCACAATAATGCTCAGTATTTTCTATAGCTATATGAATGCTCTGCATCAAAATACTAACAAGCTAATAATAAACAAGCTGGACGTTCTCGCAGTTAAATTAGAAGAGTTCTATAATAAAGGGACCTCTATAGATATACTCTGTATTACAGAACATTTTATCGAAGCTGGGTTTGAAAATTTCTTACAAATACCGAAATTTAACCTAACTGCATGCTACTCAAGAAATGTTAAACCTGGAGGGGCATGTATTCTTGTAAGGGTAGGGCTGAAGTATAAGGAAATACCAGATATAGCAAAACAATCGGTCAAAAATGCTTTTGAATGCTGTGCTATAGAAATCGTATCCCAAAATGTTATAATCATATGCGTGTATAGAGTACCAGGAAATAACTGTACCATATTTTATAATAGATTAGAAAACATACTAAATAAACTTAGACTCTCTTCTAACAAAAATATCATCGTCTGTAGGGATTTTAATATTGATGTTCTTAAAAGAAATAAAATGACAATAGAATTCGAATATTTTCTACAGCAGTACAACTTAAAACTTGCTCTTCATACACCTACTAGACTGATCAGCAATACATGCATTGATAACTTTGCGCACAACTATCACAGGGATTGTAGGGCTGGAGTAATAGATGTCGTTCTTTCTGACCACACATCCCAAATATTGAAAGTCCCTATAAAAAAACTTGTAAACTTAAATTTTGGACAACTATTAAGAGAGATATTTGTAAAGAAAACCTCATAAAATTTAAATCTTACCTTACTTGTCTATCATTTGCGGTAGTCTATAACGCTACAGATGCAAATAAATGTTTTGAAAGCTTCATTGATGAATTTTAACCGCTGTATTAATTATATTTTCCAAAAAAATATATTACTATAAAAACAAACACCAAATCTAAATGGATCTCTAAAGGGATCAAAATATGCAGCAAAAAGCAAAGAGAATTACTTGGGAAATAATTAAATCCTAATATAAAAACAAAATTGCTTTTAAAAGGTACTCATCTAGATATAGGTAAATTATAAAACTTAGAAATCGCAAAATTGTCACTTCGTATAGATTTTGGAAAACAAATCAAAAGCAGCCTGGCAGCTCATAAATAAAAATCAATCACGTCTTCCACAAGAATCCATATTATCTATAAAACAAAATAACTTGACTATCACAGATCCAATTGACATTGCCAATGGATTTAATAATTATTTTATTGACATAATTGAACATAACATTCACACTGACATTACTATTAATAAATATAATTTTCAAAATATATCAACTCAATATATATTTATGAGACCTGTTACATATATTGACATAATACAAATAATAAATCAATTAAAAAACACGAATACTGTTGGACACGATGGAGTATCCACAAAAGTAATTAAATATGTTATGGATATCATAGCACCACCTCTAGCCTATATAATTAACCAATGCATTACCAACGACTTATTCCCAAATTATTTAAAAAAGATTATTATTAAGCCACTTTTTAAACGAAACAGCAAAGCTGAAATAAAAAATTACAGACCAATTGCAAAAATATTCGTATTTTCAAAAATAATACTTACTTACTTACTCCGATGGCTCACCGACCCAAAGTGTGTCTTGATCTTCGATATGAGAGCTCGCCACTTCACCCGATCTTTCGCAGTTCCTTGCCAGTTAATGGCTTGAAGCTGCCGAAGGTCCTCCTTAACTACATCACTCCAGCGATATCTCGGTCGACCAACCGGGCGACGTCCAGTTGGTCGGCCAAGATATGCTCTCTTTACCCTGCAATCCTCTCCCATTTTTTCTAAGTGGCCTAGCCATCGAAGTCTTTGTGCTTTCGCTTCTCCAATCACATTGGGTTCAGCCACCAGTTCTTCAATTTCGGCTTTCCTTCTAATTCTCCAACTCCCATCAGGTCTTTGCACAGGTCCTAGGATCTTTCGAAAGATCCTCCTCTCCGCTATCAGAAGTTTTCTTTCCTCTTTTAGTGTTAGCGTCCAAGCTTCACTGCCTCATTGGTTATAGAAATTCAATCAAATCAAAGCGGAGGCAAGAACAGTAATTAGAAGAGCAAAGCGACAACACCTAGAAAGGAGTGTACAGAAAATGGAGACTCTCATAAAAGCTAATGAGGCTAGAAAATGTTACCAAGAAGTGCGAGCTATGAAGAAAGGCTACCAACCGACAACACAACTCCTTGAAGACGATGATGGCAACCTGATAACATCTAAGGAAGAGATCAAAAACCAATGGCGCAACTACTTCCAGCAACTGCTCAACTGTAGCCCATGTAGCGATCCACTTCCATGCACTAACAATAACACGGAAGTCCCAGTAGAACCCATAACATTCCGAGAGGTTCGAGAAGCCATTCTTAGGCTTAAAAACAATAAAACTCCGGGTATTGATAACATACCGGCGGAAGTGTGGAAGTATGGAGGTGGTGCGGCCCAATCAAAATTATATGAAGTCCTACTAAAGATCTGGGAAACAGAACAACAACCAAGCGAATGGAACGTGGGAGTGATCTGTCCGATCCACAAAAAAGGCTGCATGAAGAGGTGCACGAATTATCGAGGAATAGCTCTGTTACCAACAGCTAACAAGGTTTTGTCCTACGTGCTACGAAACTGGAACCATACGCGGAAAAAGTCCTCGGTGACTATCAGTGTGGGTTCCGGCCAAATCGTAGTACTAATGACCAGATTTTCCTCCTTAAGCAGATAATGGAGAAGAAATGTGAATATGCGCAGAGTGTTCACTCATTGTTTGTGGACTTCACTAAGGCCTGTGACAGCATCAATAGAAACGCCTTGTTCGTCATACTGAGAGAGTTTCATATCCCTAAAAAACTAGTTGATATGATCCAAATGGCCACCAAAAATAGTAGAATGAGAGTCCGAGTTGAGGACGAGCTAACAGAAGAATTTGCGGTAGTCACTGGACTAAAGCAAGGCGATGACCTGTCACCCATGCTTTTTAATTTAGTTCTAGAATATGTCCTCAAAAGAGTGCAAACACTACTTGTTGGACTGAAACTGAATGGAAGGCATAATAGGGTGATAGGGTACGCTGATGACCTTGCCTTACTGGGAGAAAACAAGGACGAAGTTTGGCGATCCGCAGAGGTTCTCGAAATGGAAGCTGGAAAAGTAGGACTCTAAATAAACTATGCCAAAACAGAATATCTCCTTATGAAACGGTACAAAAACACGCGCGTCCAACGCAACAACCTACGCCTAGGAGATACCGTGTACAAAGGCGTTGTTAAATTTAAATATCTAGGGTGTACTGTGACAGGCACGAACACAAGAGAAGAGGAAGTAGATATTCGCATCCAAAACGCGCTTCGATGCAGTGCCGCGCTACATAAAGTGCTAGCATCCAAGCTCCTCAGCAGAAGCACCAAGATCCGAACCTACAAAACCGTTATTTCAAAAATAATAGAAAAGTAATTTATAATAGTATTTACAACTATTTTGAAACACATAAATTATTCTGTACCGAACAAAAAGGATTTCAGATAGATAGATTTCAGAGAGAAATACTACAATTAATATGGCACTTTTCGAATTTTTATATAATATTATGACATCTTTAGACAAAAGTACTCCAATATTTGCTTTATATACAGACATGACTAAAGCCTTCGATTATGTGGATCATAAGATTCTACTACAGAAATTGCACGGCTATGGCATAAGAGGGAATGTTCTAAAACTACTAGAGTCTTATCTAAGCGACAGAAGTCAATGTGCAGAAATCTCCAGAATATGCCCAAAAAGTAAAATAGAAACTTTCTATATATCCAAAGCAAAGCACATAAAATACGGCGTGCCACAAGGCAGTGTATTAGGGCCGTTTTTGTTCTTGATATACATCAACGATCTTCCAAAAGCAATAGCACATAAAATGGCCCTTTTTGCTGACGATAGCACTGCAATTATTAAATGTACAAATCCTGATAATTATCAATATGATATCAATAGTTGTCTACAAGATATCTTAAACTGGCTAGGCAGAAATAATTGGTTATCAATCTGAATAAAACTAAAATAATGCATTTCCATCATCATCATCAGCCTTTGATAGTCCACTGCTGGACTAGGCCTCTCCTTTGAAAGGAGGAGTTGGCCTACTATACCACGCTGGCCAAGCGGGTTGGTATAGGGTTTGTATCGAGTTTTCCTTCTCTTGCAGTGCTGTTCTCTGCATACTATGTTCCCTCTGTCGGTTCTTACGACACCCATGGGATGATATGGGGTGGTGACAATTCGTATTCTTAATCCGTCACCACACGGACAACACACATTTCCATCAAAGGCGCGTAAATCCAGCTACGTTTGTTACATACAATATAATTGCTTGATAGAAGAGGTCACAAATTATAAGTTTCTAGGGATATGTATTGATAATAAATTGAATTGGAAACTCCAAGTAGAAAATCT
Source organism: Euclidia mi (assembly GCA_944739405.2). Lineage (NCBI taxonomy): Eukaryota > Metazoa > Arthropoda > Insecta > Lepidoptera > Erebidae > Euclidia > Euclidia mi. The sequence goes on along the minus strand of OX123186.2, from coordinate 43,686,199 downwards.
ATGTAAGCGCTTAAATAAATCGGCCTACCTACTTTTCCAATTATCCAAGAAAGTTAACATGGAGACTTTATTAATGGCATATCATGGACGAGTTGGGTGGGATTTACGATATGGTGTTTAAGATGAAACATTATTTAGGATGCAAAAGCGTTGCATTAGATCAATGTGCGGACTTAAAACTACAGATAGTTGTATACCTTATTTTAAGTCACTGAACTTGTTGACACTACCAGCGCTATACATTCTTGAAACTACATTGTTTGTAATAAAGAACTTACATTTGTTTACCATGTTAGCAACTGTTAAAAGAACTGTGCGTGCTCAATATGTCAATCAATTATGTCATCAAAAATGTAAAACCTCTCTGTTGCACAAGAGCTTCTTTGGCATAGCTCCTCGAATATATAATAAAATCCCTAATTCAATAAAAACAATGCCACTAAATAAACTAAAACCTGTACTTCAAAAAATGTTGATTGACAAATGTTATTATACTGTTGATGAATTATTAATGATACATTCTAATTTTTAAGTTTAATTACATTTTTGTACTATTGCTACTAAGTTCACAATCATAATAATCGTAAAATCTATCTAATTTGACAATTTATTATTTCCCTATTGAATACATTTGGCAATTCGCATAACCTATTGTTGATGAGTTCTTTAACGATAAATTAAATTTTAATACTTAAATGTTAAATAATGTCGATTACTATTGTGTTGCTATTGATTTACGAATTTGACAATTAAAATTATCATAATATTACGTATTTAATTTGACATCTTATATTGATTATTTGGTATAGCCGAGTGGATATACCAACAGACTGCCATGCAGAGGGTATCGGGTTCGAATCCATGGCGCGCACCAATGACTTTTCGGAGTTATGTGCGTATTGAATGGTTAATTATCGCCTGTCCCGTGCCTCGGAGAGCACGTTAAGCCGTCGGTCCCGGTTGTCAAGAAGATCTTTGACAGTCGTTACAGGTCGTCAGTACCTTCTAAATAAATTGACACTAGTCTAAACCATGGAATATCGCTATCCCTTCGGGTTGCGGAGGTCAGACAGGCAGTCGCTCTGTGGAAAAGCTAATATTCAGCCAAATCCGGTTAGACTAGAAAGCGGACCCCAGATTGAAACTGGGATAACACTAAGAAGATGATGGATGATATTGATTATTTTCTTGTTAAGTAAATTGGTATCTGCCTAATATTTGTATGTCTAAATGATAAAACATAGCGTACTATTATATGTGTCTCCAACTATTGTAAACCTATGTTTAACAACTAAAATGTGATTTGATTTGAACGGTTAACGGTTCTGCGAATTAATAATATTAATACCAAAACAACAAGTCATAAAATATTGTGCCAAAAATAGACACAGCCTGTATATTTGTTACTAAGAAGGAAAAATAAATGGTATTATGAGTTTTCCTACGCCATTTCTTTCAATTAATCGCAAGCAGGATTTTTTTTTCCTTTATGAGACTATATTTTCTATTCTGTTATCTTATTAGTAACTTTCTTTGGCCAAAACATATATTTTCGCGCTGTAGGTAAATATCATGAGTTGCATGTATGACAGTTCACCATAATTTTCTATTCTGCCAACCCGCTTTTGGCTAGCGTGGTGGAAGTCTACGGGCCAACTTTTCCCGTGACAAGAAGAGGCCTGCGCCCAGCAGTAGGACAATTTATATACAGGCCTGATTATGATAATGAGTTTAAAAGGATGCTTCACACGTGTTGCAATTTGTAAAGCGCCATTTGGTTGATTATGACAACCACATATTTTTGTACAGTAGCAAAGACAGTTTATAAAAAGGCAGTAGCGTTGTGGAAAACAAGTAGAACGTCGGAAAAACATTTAACTTACTACGTTATTAATATCCTTATAAAAGTTTCCACTTAGTATTTAAAAGACGCTTTGCACTCTTGCATACATAAAACATACATATGCAGCAGTGAACTGTTGCAGGCTGATGATGATGATGATAATGATACATAAATCATTAAAGTTTGTGACCAGGAAGACATCACATAAAATTAACATTATGAACAAAGTTGTACACAGATTTTTTTTTATTTCATACGGTAAATTAATTACATAACATAACATCACGCCGCTATCCCCGAAGGGGTAGGCAGATGAAGATTACACTCCCACACTTCGCCACTTATGTTTCATGTGTGGCCCATTATTAAGCGAGCGATAATTAGCATTTTTATAATAATAATAATAATAAATCTTTATTTCGGAATCTTTTGCCTCCATATTTTACACAGAAAAGGAACAAAAATAATTAAACCAAACATATCCGTATTAAAAACAAAATAAATGAAGTTACATGACAAACAAAATGAATATATATAACCTCTCTACACTTACAAAAAATGACGCTATTAGATACAATTATTACGCTGCAATCTGTAACCATTTATTGTACATTGTGGTAGTACACAGTCTTTCAGAAAACTCTTTGATAATACTGTTCGTACACCACTGAACCAACCCTCGACATGAATCCAGCGATTCATTTTCTCTGGATGGCATTAAACGTATCCAGCCTAGCTTCTGCGAACATATCCGACGCACTACAATGCGGCGCAAGACCCATTAGCTGTCTAAAGATGTTATTATACTGGACACGAATATATCAAGAGACCTCTTCGTGTAACGCGTCCAGGGTTGGCACGTGTAGAAACACTGACAATATGTCCTAAAAAGATGAACCTTCGTTTGAGTGTTGGCTTTAAAAAATCTCCTGGCTATCATATTGCCCACTACTGACAGTGCTCTGCGTTGCCTGTCTATGTCGGCATCGTCTTTGAAGTCTGACGTCAGTATATGACCAAGGTACTTAAACTTCTCTACTACTTTGACTCGCTGACCTCTTATCCAAACTGGTGGGACGTTTTGTAGACCTCTTCCTGACCTAAATATTAACAATTCTGTCTTCTTTGCATTATATACCAAGTTATATTCTCTAGCGTATCTCTCACAAATTGCCATCAGTTTCCTTAAACCCTTAATTAAATGGCTGAGTAGGAGACCATTATCATCAGCATAGCTCAGGTTGTTGACATACCTGGCCCCAGCGCAGTCCCACTCAGCTCCTCAATCAAGTCATTCACATAGATATAGCTATCCGACCTTTTTTTTTTGGTGTCGGGTTGGAAAATCCTCATGGAGTCCCTTCGCCCTGGGGGGGTAAGACAAAATTGAGTACGTACCCATGTGTCGGAGGGTAGGGTTTCACCGAAGCATTCCTCGCTACCCCCCGGCGGGTATTGGCCCGCCAGATGGTCAGGCGGGCCCCGAACGAAACCCAGCCGCTCCGCCGCCAAAACACCCAGCGGCCGCAGAGGATAGGACGGCAACGCAACACCGCATCTCCTCTTCCTCTGCGGCCCCACCGCGACGCAACAATGGTGCGGTACCAAATGGGGGCATTTGGTCGCGGGAGATAGGGCGCGCGGCAACGCAACACCGACACGCCTCTTCTCCCGCGACCGCACCCGTCTGCGAGGGACAGAACTGTCCCCCGCACCCGCACCGTTGGACGCATCCTGCGCAGGCCCCTCCAAGCCTACGCGGAGTGTCCCCTCCCGGGATCCCTCTTAGCTTCACCGCGGGTGACAAATCCACTGTTACTGAGCCCCCCACCACGACAAGGTGAAGATCCCACGGGGAGATAGCTATCCGACCTAGCTGATTCCTACCTGACGTTGTTCGCCTGATTAGAATACCAATATCTAATCAGTCCAACAACTCCAGGCGCGATATAAGTTTTATCTAGTTTCTCCCATAGCAAGTCATGATTGATAGTATCAAAAGCATGGCTTAGATCAAGGAAACAAGTGTAGACACTTGTCTCCTGTTCCACATATTGCGATACAACTTGTTTCAGGGAGAAGATAGCCATGTCTGTTGAAACTTAAGGACGAAAACCGAACTGCCCGTCATTTAGGCTAAGTGCGGGACTTAACTTTTTATGTAGCAGGCGCTCAAGCACCTTGGCCACAACCGTTGCCAGCGAAATGGGTCTATAATTCGACATGCTAGTAGCATCCCCAGTTTTATTCAATGTACCTATAAGTACCTACCTCAGGCAAGTATTGGTGCCGTGCACAAAAATTGAACAGTAACGTTAAGGTATCAGCAATATACTTCCCTGCGTATAACAAATGCTCAATACTCAAGCCATCGTGCCCTGGGGATTTCCCTCGCTTCATTGTCCTGAGAACCTCAACAACATCATCAGTCGACACCTGGAAAGCCCCCTCCTCAACACTTTTACAACAACTTGACGAAGGCACAGGTACTGCTGGATTATTTAAAGTCTGTTTTACATTAAAATGCGTGCTAAAGTTATTTGCAATAGCCCTCTTGTCAGATTCACCCTCTACACTGACTGGTGTGTCGGGTTTTGGGTTGAGCTTTTTAACTTCCGTCCAAAAACCCGCGAAATTTTTAGACGAAGCATGATGCGCTAACATATTAATTTTAATCTTCACCTGGTTATTTTGAACATATTTCAAGGCAGCTTTAAAGTCTTTACGTGCTGCACGCATTAGATCGTAATAATATCCTGAACTAGGCCTATCATATGTATTCCACTGTAAAAAAGTTTGCCTAACCTGGACGTGGTTGTATCTAACATAATAATTCGAACCGGTTATATAACGTTTTCTATTATTATTACATGTATATGTGCGTTCAGCGGCAGTTTGTAAAACTTTAATTTTAGTACAGTAAAGCCTGTCAATTATACTTATATGTTCTACATCATTACATAACATATTGCTCTTACATGACAAGTTATACTCCTCAGATTGATATATTAAACCTAGATTTTCAGTACATACTTCACAGTATTTATCACATTGTTCTTTACTCCTACAGCCCCACCTATTCTTTAAATTGCAATCAGTCCCACTATCTACTATCAGTCTTTTACAAATAATATTATTAATTCTTACCTCTATTACTAATGGTAGGTGATCCGACAGATAGGCATCATATAATACGTATACGTCACTTACCGATGACTCGGCCGCCGCTGAAACAAGGCAGTGATCGAGCCATCACTTTGAACCGGTTCCATCACTTACATATGTATACGTGCTTATATCTAATCGCTTAGAGTACAAGATAACAACTCTTCAAAACAATAGTTCATTAGTTCCTTGTAGAAACTCGTGACGGGGTGTGCGTTAAAGTCCCCTAATACAAACACACTTTCAACATCCGCACTATCAATTACCGCACTTATATTGGACAGACACTGTGCCATTACCGGGAAATTGTCTTCACAGTCGGTAGGCATATATACACTAAATACAAGAATACTTCGATCCCCGCGCACAAGTTTAACCGCAGCCATGCGATCATTGTTACACTGCACAATATCAGCACTAAGGAATATGTTTCGATCCCACAGAAGAGCCCTCGCGCCATTCCTTGCTCCGTGTCGACAGCAGATATAGTCTTTAACAATCCAAGATCATGTGGAAACAGTCATGTTTCTTGAAGCGCTATAATGTGATGACTATTACATAACTGAACTATTTCCTGTAAAAATCTTTTGAGTGATCTATAGTTATATGAAACAAGCTTAATGGTCGAGCAATCCATATTAGATTTCAATAAGCTCTGCGTTCGTTGTTGACCTCTTATTATCGACTTGCTTACGTTCCCAGAACTTCTTGAAGACAATGTCCGCAGTCCAGAAACGATCACCATTATCGTTCAGGAACAGGTCGACACTGTTTAACGGAACAATAATTCATTATTTTTATTGTTTATTTTATAAACTTGTACATTAAGGTCAGTCTTATATTTAATAAATGCCTCTATGTCCCCCGGATTGGTTTCCTTATGTACTCTAGAGACATATAAGCATATTTTCCTCTCGGCTGCCTTAAAGTTAAATTGCTCCAAGGGCTGGGCGACTCCCCTATAAATAATTTTACGACGTTTGTGTTGCACCGTTGACCAATTATATTCTTTACCTTGCTTGGAATTGTTACTAGGATTCGTTGCATTCTTAACAGCCTCAGCCATCGTGTAATTCCGCTTATCAGCTGTTATAATTACGCTCGAGTCGCTGTACGTAGGCGCTAACTCGCTCGCGAGTGTACGAGGCGCGCAGCGCATTGCACGGCTGCCGCCGCCGCGCCGCCGCCGCCGCGCCGCCGCCGCCGCCATCCACTCGCCGCTCGATTATCGCTGTCTCGCACGCGACACCGGAGACGGCACGCGCTAGCTGCCACACTCGCTGTTGCGCTCCCTCTCCCCCCTTTGCGCTGCCCCCGCGCTGAACGCTTGCTTCGGCCGCGGTGATCGTTCGAAATCAATGCTTTCGGAGAATATTTCTTCCACCTCCTTTTGACTAATGCTTATAGATGGTATTATAGGCAAAGTATTCGTTGTCCGTTTCAATATTTCTTTAGCATTTTCACCCTCATTTTTTGATAATGCGTCTTGAACTATGTCTTTTAACTGATGTATTTGAACTTAAGTGATGCCACCTCCTCCTCGGTCACTTGCGAGGATACCTCCGAATTGTAAGCAAGCTGGCGACTTCTTTTTTAAGTAGCGACATTTCCTTTAGGAATGTAGTCACATCTATATGGTCAAACGTGACCGGTGGTAATTTATTGAGATCTTTGGTCACAAAAATCGGTAAACATTCAGGATCTGTTTCCTTCACGATCTTAATAATTTCTTGCACATTCTTCTGCTGGTTACCTTCTTTTCATCTCATAAGTTTCCGTGAAGGTTGTAAGCAAGTTGCCTGGAACTTTCAATCTCCGCATCGGCAAATACACTCATACATATTTGCACTATAGCTGTCTCTGGAAGTGTGTCCACTTTGTTACACACAAAAGCCAATAATTCACTAATTACATCATTACACGTATTACATTTCATATCAGTATCATGTGACCCAAAGTGCCTGTCACCACACTCATCTCCTTCGAATGCAAACGTAACTCTGCGCAATAAGCAAAGTTTAACAACCGTATCTACAGAGACAGAGGACTAGGTCATTACGAAAAGCTGTTTACGTGAAATAATTAAAGATGAAATTGAAAATGCAATGAGTATACATTCTCATCACCTCCAACAAATGCGAGAGTTGATCACTACATTCCAGAGTTCGCTCTCGTTCTTCAATGACCAATACGAACAAATGAAAATTACATTAGAGGATAAATCAGCTAAAATACAGCAGTTACAAAAAGAGAACGTGCAGCTGCATGCAACTGTTGATAACCTCACAAAACGCATAAATGCGCAAGAGCAGCATTCTAGGTCCGCAAACATAGAAATACAATGCGTTCTCGAACACAGATCGGAAAATCTAGTTACCACTGTGCTGCAACACGGCAAGGTAATCGAATGTGATCTTAAGGATACCGATATACATCAATGTAGCAGGGTCGCAAAAATAGACTCAAATAGCACCAGGCCACGTGCCGTGGTTGTGAAATTCAGCAGCCCACGTCTGCGTGACTGTTTCCTCGCCGCTTCCATGAAATTCAACAAATCTAACCCCAAGGAGAAACTAAACACCAGCCATCTCGGCATAGGCGGAGATAAGGTCCAACCCATATACATCGCCGAGCACCTGTCACCAGAAAACAAATCTATCCACGCAGCTGCAAGACGTCGTGGCAAAGAACTGGGGTATCGATTTGTCTGGGTACGTAACGGTAAGGTTTTCATGAAAAAATGTGAGACTTCAGAGACCTTGTTAGTAACAAATGTAGAAAAGTTAAAAAAATTAAATTAGCTCTCTAATCTATAATTACATAATTATATTGCGCGATCTCGTTGATATGTTTACTTTACATTCAATAAAAACCTTAACATATACTATCAAAATGTGAGAGGCTTAAATACTAAAACTTTTGATGTCTATTCAAATGTGATTTATTGTGACTATGATATTATATGTTTCACTGAGATCTGGCTGTCGACTTCGGTTTACAATAACGAAATATTTGACGACAGATATGTGGTATATCGCCGGGACAGAGAAACTAGTGGCTTTCATTCGAAACGCACCGGAGGTGGAGTGTTGATTGCGGTGTCTAAAGGTCTTAAATCACGTCGCCTCCCAATGCTTGAAAGCGATTGCGAGGATATCTGGGTGTCTGTCGATATCTCTAATAATATGCAGGCTGACCCACTCTTGGTTTGCTGTGTCTATCTGGCCCCTCCTCTTAAAATGCATATTTTAGATCATTTCATCGAGAATATTAATAATGTGATGCACAATGCCAGAAAAGTGATTATTACAGGTGACTTTAATTTAGGCTGCATTACTTGGACACCGTCTAATGATTATTTTACTTCACAAACTGGTAATGCAAACGGTAGTTCTCTTGCATCTTCTCTGCTGAATTGTATGGCCCTAAATAATTTAAAGCAATTTAATGACACCTCTAATGTAAAAGGTAGAACACTAGACCTAATAATAAGTAATAGTGCCGTTGAAAATCTTAAGCTAGTTGATTCGCCACTCTCTAAAATAGACAAACTACACCCACCCTTTGTGTTTTCTCTGACTCGAACAGTAAGTACTTACGTAATATCGAATACAGTCGTTAAACTAAACTTTTTTAAAGCTGACTATGATGCTATTAATAAAATACTACAAGACATTAACTGGGATGAAACATTTTCTACTTGTTCCGATATTGATCAGATGACTGACAGTTTCTATACCATTCTGAAAAATATAATAAGTGCGTATGTCCCATTTAAAAAGAAATCTAATCTAAACTACCCTATATGGTTTAGCCCTACTCTAAAACGTATGTTACATGAAAAACATAAATACCGAATGAGATTTAAAAAGTATAACAATCCTCTTGACGAACTAACTTTGAACATGCTTAGAAAAAGATGCATAAAGGAAAGCCGAAGCTGCTATAATAAATATATGTCGAGACTGGAGACGGCAATTAAGTTCAACCCTAAGTTATTTTGGTCACATATAAAATCCAAAAGGAAACAAAATAATGGAACGTATCCTTCGCCTATGCATATGGATAGTGAATCTGCTGTGTCTGGTCCTGATATCTGTAATCTTTTCGCTCAACACTTTTCTTCCGTATATAAAACTAAACTGGTGATGACCTCGTCTATACTCTCTATACCTAATTATATAAACAGCACAAACAATCTATGCAGTTTTACAATACCAATCGACAACGTACTTAAAACATTAAAAAGACTCGACTTATACAAAAGTAGTGTCTCTGATGGTATACCATCAGTATTTGTAAAAAGGTGTGCTGTGAATCTAGCTAAACCTCTCGCTCTCATTTTCAATAGATCTATAAGCTCTGGATGCTATCCGCGAATCTGGAAAACGGCGCTTATCGTTCCAATAACAAAAACAGGAGACTTAAATGATGTACAAAACTATCGCCCCATATCCATCCTACCAACATTCGCCAAAGTGTTTGAATCACTTTTATGTCCTGTCTTGTCAAGTCACGTAAATCAATTAATAATTCCACAACAGCATGGTTTCATTAAAGGCAGATCTACCATGACAAATTTAATGCTTTATCAGACCTATTTAATAGATGCTCTTGACTCGCGTGTACCTGTAGACGCTGTATATACAGACTTTTCTAAAGCATTTGACATGGTTGATCATAAGCGCCTGCTGGCGAAATTGTCTGACATCGGAATCGGCGGTAGTTTGTTAGAGTGGTGTGCCTCGTATCTGATCAACCGTAGTTCATCAGTAGTTGTTAATGGTCACTCATCACATCCATTCTTGACCAGTTCCGGTGTTCCTCAAGGTTCACATTTAGCTCCCATCCTGTTTAACATATTTGTAAATGATATATCACAGTGCTTTAAACACACTCGTTTTTTCCTTTACGCCGATGACCTTAAAATAATTAAACCTATACGTTCAGCTTCGGATTCCCTTCTTCTCCAAGACGATTTAGACAGACTTGTTCAATGGTGCGACTCCAACGCTATGATACTCAATACAAAAAAATGCTACCACATACAGTTTAGTAGAAAAAAAACTGATCTACCTACTAGTTACACGATAAAAGGCATAGAGCTTAGACAGGTAAATGAAATTAAAGACTTAGGGGTAACATTTGATAAGAAATTAAAATTTAACACACATATCGAACATATGACTACAAAAAGTTTCAAAATGCTTGGTTTTACGCTTAGGAACTGTAAAGAATTTCGAGACCCTGTCACAAAAATTTTACTATTTAATACGCTAGTACGAAGTGGAACGGAATACTGCAGCTGTATATGGAATCCACACTATGACATTTATAAAAAAAGCATCGAGAAAATACAAAAACGCTTCCTTTGGCATCTGAGCTTCAGTGAAAACGTAGCGAAGAAAGTGCCAAGGTATACGGACCGGCTAAAACATTTTCACATTACCTCCCTCTGTAGCAGAAGAGATATTTTAGACCTTACATTCCTTTACAAATTATTTAGAGGAGATGTGGACTGTCCTGAACTATTAGCTGCATTGAACATAAATGCACCTCCCAGAAATCCTCGTATCAGTCGATACAATATCGCCGTCCCCAGCGAATAATATCGTAATCAACTATTGCGATAGAAGTGCTTTTATGGGAAATTATTGTTCTAGAGGTGCGATTACACCTTGTGAATTTTTTTCACGTGATTCGTACGATTACTTTTCGAGTTAGACATTTTGTAATGAATTTACCCGTACTATTCGTCTATAAATAAAAACTATTTTTTGTGACGAATATCGTCATAATGAATCAATACTGACCTCTTGAAGTTATCCTTTTTCTAGTAAACTGTAATTACAATTTTATTCGGGTACAATAAATATAACGTATTTCGGTAAAGTATATTACCATTCCTTTTGCTATGGAAAATTAATGTTAACTAATTTACTGTTACCACAATATATTATTTTGAGTATAATATGTATGGTTATAATACGTTATCATTACAATCAACCTAGCTACTTTACAGTCATGACGATCGCAATTAACTTTTGCTGTATAGGTCACTGTCAACAATTTACTCGAATAAAATCGTATTGTTCCATTACAATTTGAAAATTGTGTTTACATTTTTGTAATATGGTTTTTTGATTATATTTTTATGGGTATAAAACTAATACTTTTTTAAGTTACACCTCTTTACACAACAAAAAGATACTTATCTATTGGTATGTCACCGAGTTTGCTATGTAAAACTGATAAGAAGTTATAATCAAAAATCGGTTTTTTATTTTTCCTGTGAATTTTACTTTTTTTTATTACGATGTTATTCGTTGGAGACGGCGATATGTTCCACATACGTTCATGCATAACCAATATGGCTAAATTTGCCCCCCTTAACAGGATACCTGCTCGCTACAACTCAATTGCCAAATTACATTTACATACATTTTAAGTTATCTGAGTACTACTGAGTCATAGAAAACATTTAAAAAAAACGAAGATTAACATTAAAATATTTATACTTACCCGTATTAATTTTCTAAAATTTAATTTCTTTATTGTGTCTAAAAATCTGTGTTTATATTTATATCTCCATTATTTTTCTTTGTTTTAATGTCATTATACATATCTTTTTTTAAACTTATTGTTATGTATTACAATAAAATTTATGTACTGAATAAAATTTTTAATAACGCAACTGACATAGACTGACTGTAATTTATTGCTGTTTAATTTAATTTTTAGTTTTAAATTTATTAATTTATGTATAAAACTGTACTTATATCCGTTTGCACGAAATTCAATTTAAATTGTCATTATTAGTAAATTATTGCATGCTGTGGTTGTCTGTAAGTGTTACAGCACTAGAAATGTTTGTTTGCTTTTTTAATATTTTGACTGTATTAGTGTATGTAATGTAGACAATCCTTAAGTTAATAAATATTAATAAATAAATCATAAGGGTCTCGTTGCGGAGATCGCGACATGGCTCAAGGCCACGGCACATGGCGCGCACGCACTCGCACGTCTAGTCGCAACGGCAACGTCGCGCGGACTACAATACTTTATACTTTTCATACACACATAACTTCGAAAAGTCAGAGGGGGTAGCTGGGGGTTGAACCAGAGGCCACCATCCCGACAATCCGTTATGTACACCACTGGGCAATTACCGCCATAAATTAATTGCAAGTTACAAATTATTTAAGCCATGGAAAGTAGATTTGATTAAATTCTATAAAGTATGAATAATTTGGCAACAAGTTTGCCATACGCCCCGCATCTCTAGTTACCCTGCAATGCGGACTATGTTAGTTGAACATCGTTGGCCAGCCCTCCGGCTAATCTGTCCTTGACGATAGTAATAATTTCAGATGCCTTTTAAACTTTTTACTGAAAGGATGTTTCATTGACATAATAATAGAATGTTCTTTAGTTTTTATTTCCTCGGCTCGAACTTCATGCTTCGGGGTGGTAAGCAACCATTTTATTACGAAGACGAATGTTACTACACGACTAGCAAATCGGAATAATTTGAGATTGCTAGAAAAGCAAGGCTTCCAGCCCACTATTGACGGACAACCTGATAAAAAGCTTTTTCAAGCCTATAATTTTGAGAGATCATTACGTTTTTGTCTGTCGACGATTGTGTAGTAAGCTCGGCTTCAGTAAAACTAATTTACTGAATGGTCAGGCAATCGTTTATTGTAATTCAAATCAGAGAGAAATTATTTCGGGATTTTAATGGTTGCAAAATATTTTCTTATACAATATCGGCGGAAACTAACTTAGAACATACATTTGAGTATCAGTGAATGAGTGGGCCGCGTGTTTAACTCTTCGCGGTGATGACAAATAAACAATATACAAACAAACAATACACACTGTCATCCGGTCCCAAACTAAGTTGAACCAATCCTATAACAACAATACAACTATTCTTAAATACAAGCCTAACACCCAGATACAAGTCGAATAGCTAATCGTTATTTAGTGGAATATGATAAGAGCACCTATTTATAAAAATGGCTAAGTAGCCATATCATAATGATACATTTCGGTAAAAGAATTGGGCGTGTGTAAAATCCTTCTATCTTCTCCTGTGTACAAATTTTATTTTACAATATTGTATAGCGTGAACTCAAAATATCTGCTCAACTGAGAACGTATTAATGTCAAAGTCAAAATCATTTATTCATCTAGGTCACAAGGTAACGCTTATGAACGTCAAATTTTTTAAGTAAATTACTTAATGCTTCTATATTTACATTTACTGCCTCGCCTCGTTCGCAAAGCAATAGGTAGAACCACGAGAAAGAACGGGCAATAAAACTCGTGGCCACACTTTTTAATCGTTAGTGTTATAGTACATATTTTACTTATTAAACTTATTCATATTAAATGTGCTACAAAACCTTCTTCGGCATTGACTTACAAGCACTATACTAGCACTCAGTGATCCACGAGATTAAATCAAATCTAGCAAAGTACTGACATATTTCGCGACCAAGGCACCCCGATTCTGAGAAATTGATAAACTTTTTCTGTTCCAACAGAAAATTTCATTACGTAGAGGAAAATGTATTAAATTCATTCAACATTTTTTTATCCAACATTCTGTTAACAGCTAACTGATAGTTTTGATCAATAAAAAAATTTACTTTACTTTATTACAAACACCTTGGAAATATCAACAGAAATATTTATTGAAAAAGTTATATCCTGACGGCGGGGCTCTGCATGCTGGTCGCATGGGAAAAATTGTGATAGTTACATCAACAGTAAACACATCCTCAATATCTTCGAGTATTATGCACTGTTCTGGATACTATAATTATTATGATTTATTTTATATGAATTTGGAAGGTTTAAAAGGGGACGGACTGTGTAGTGATGGATGAGAAAGATAAAGTTGTAAGTAATCGGATAACAGCAACAGAGAATTATAGAAGCGAAGGACATACTGTGGCCACCCCAAATTGATGACGTACGGATTTCTTTACCACAATGTCTATTTCAAAAAGATGAATTATTTTCATTTTTATTTCATAAGTCATCCATTTCATGACGACTTACTACGGAATTCCATATTCGAATTATAGATAGATCTGTAGATTTTAGATTCGTTTTTGACAGTTTTTGACATAAGCTCCATACAAAATATATAACACGAATCTAAAATCTACAGATCTATATATATAGTTCGAATATTGAAAATGGCCGTGAATTAACCGCTAAGACGAGTTATAATTAGTTTCACAGTGCCAAAAAATGAGACTCACTTGGTCGAAGGCCAACGTCAACGCTTGTCAGGCACAGAGACTACATAGCAATTATTAGTCTCAACACCAAGTAACCCTTAGTCTAGGACTGACGGAGTGGTACCTGAGTTTTACTCGTGTTTATTAAAATGTCTGAAAATTAAGGTTTTTTTAAATGCTGTGATTTGCATGCGATTTGCAGTAAAATTGAGTAGGCCGTATCAACCATCAAACAAGTTTATTTAACAAGTGTTTAACGACTGACATATGGTAAATAAACGTGTATGATGTATACAAATCGCGTAAGTTTCAAGGCAACGACAATGCTATATAGGTGGATAATGATACGTACCTACGTTATTTACATCTCAAACTAAAACCCAGTTCCGGGCACGTCTAATTGTCGAACAGTTTTAGTCATATTTAAAACATGTAGAAGGCCTGGATATAAATTCCATCAGTAGAGCCCGTACAGACCCCTACCAGTTATAGTAAATGTAATTATCAATTTTTGTTCGTTCCACACGAAACTCCTACGGAACCTGTTACGTAACATGTCATTATCGAATCTATATTATCTGGCGTACGCGTCAGTAAAAGTATCATATATCTATCATCTATTCACTAAAAGCTTTTAAACTTCTTCTAACAGATAAAATATTCAGGGAATCGCAAATCGTTACATTTTATCATACAAAGAAACATCTGCCCCTTGATCGTACCAATTTCCGTAGGAAAGTTACTTTTTTATACGAAACTTTCACAAAATCTACGGTAATGTTCGGCATTTTGTGATGGCTTAATTTTTATATTTACATAGGTAATGCTTGTTTCGCTTCTGTAAAAGATTTTACACCATTATAACATTTTATAAGTACAACATTTAGCATTTTATTTGAATAATCAGACGAAGTTCTAATAAATACGTTTAAACGAAAATACAAAGTTTTGACACAATAAACAGTTAAAAAAATTTAATAACCTTTTAAATTGCTAATTGAAAACAACTTAGTTAAGTTGTTTATTTTAATTACTTTTCTAGCTAATACAAAGAAAATAAAGAAAGACTTTGTTTTTGAGTAGTTGACAGCTAGTTTTTTTAGCCAATACTTTTACTATTATCAGGTCAAAGCAATTTTGATAGCCCGAGTCTATATATGTAACAGTCAGTTTTATTTTTTCAACAATTGTAATTATACGTCGCTTAAAGCTGTTTTACGAGAGATGGCTATGTAAAATTTCTATGGAGTATTACGTTGTTGTGATAGTGGACAACATACGTTTGAGACAGAACTCTATATGAATTGTTATTTTGAACAGATTTTTATTCGCATAGTTTCTTTGCGTGCTGTGGGATTTGATGATCACACATCATGAACATTGTATGGCATCTGGGCCATATTCGTCATCAAGCTAATATTCCACCGCCTGTTTTAAGTATCTCGACGAATTTTAGATTCATCATTATCATCAGCCTGCAAGCTACTGCTGGATATAGGCTTCTCCGATGGCACGCCACTAAGCCCGATTTTCGGTTTTTGAGTCCAGCCGCTGCCAGACACTTTGCGTATATCGTCACTCCATCTAGCCGGAGGGCGTCCTACACTACGTTTGCCAAGGCGCGCTCTCCACTGTAGAACACGACTACTCAAACGGTTATCGGTTCTTCGACAAAATATGTGTCCGGCCCACTGCCACTTCAGCTTGCTAATTCTTTGAGTTATGTCGATTACGTTGGTCAATTTTAGATTAGAGACATGAAATACATTAATCTTCTTGCCCTAGTCCCAATTTATTTGGGGCCGGCGCAGTACGCCCTTCGCTTCCATTCTTTTCTGTCACCCGTCATCTGATCATTTACCCCTTTCTCTTTCATATCCATCCTCACACAGTCCATCCATCTTTTCCTTGGCCTCCCTCTGGCTTAGACATTAAATAATAGTTATGTTAATAAATGCTTTGTGTTTCCATATTTTATGTTACACCTTATTATTATCTTATTATACACTAGAGGACGCCAGCAGCTACGCCTGCATTTTTTTAAATTTACCCGTTTTAGCCGATCCCGTGGGAATTTTGGGAAATCCCTTCTTAGTGCACCCCTACGGTCCCCAAGAAACATACATGCCAAATTTCAGCTTCCTGCGCCCAATAGTTTTGACTGTAGCGTGTCTGTCAGTCAGTCAGTAACGCAAGGATTTTATATAATAAGATAATGCTCAAAGGTAGTGATGAAACGCCATATTAATAGAGTACCTATATGCTTAATAGCGTGAGATCTTTGCAAAGTATAATTAGTATAAGGTTATTAAATAGAGTGTATAAAGTAATACCTATATAATTATAAAGAAAGACGTAGTAATAATAACAGGAAAAGGTACTCTGAGATGATTTACCATTCAAATCACGATAACGCTCAGGAAACGTAATAGCTTCTTGAAACGTCACCTGACTTTTCACGCATTTTCATCAAGCCGGACTAACGTTAGTCATTTGCGCCTGTGCAATGTATTTTTTATTGGACTGCACATGTGTTAACCTTTCACAGTGATATTAGTAACTAAATTTAGACCTGCCCGCATTGAATGCGCGAGGTGTAACTTACAACTCTTTAACTTCGCTTTTCATTAAAATTCCATTACATTAAAATATCCAGTAATTTAATTTTATTTTAATAGCCCTTAGGTCTATATTTTTTAAGTATTTGTACCATTGTAAGCAAAGTCTAAATGCGACACTGTTCTTTACTGTCATTTCACTAGAATGCTAACCAGAACGTTCGTAAGAATGCTCGATAAAACACACTCGTTTGTTTTTCTGTTTTGTAACATTCGCAAGAATTCTCATTACAGGTGAATGTTCAAATGTATCAGCACCATAAGACAAACAGATTCAATTTGTTTAACGCACACAAACTAGCTTAACACCTTAAAGAAAACTTGTAATAATACAGAAGCTCTGCAGATCAAGTTTTAGCATATTTTCGCTAATAAATAAAAACTTACTTTTTTCAAAAGTACTGTTATCACCATAATTTTGGTCATAAAAATGTGGGATTGCGATTAACATAGCTATCATTATAAACTATCATCTTACCTCCAAAACTCAATAATAAGATCTTGCATAATGATAGTGCATGAGTTTATAAATAAAAAATAAATAAATAATAATAGTGTTATGTTATATGAAAAACAACCACTTCGTATTTCGCTAGGGTATTTACTCTATAATTATGCTTATAGAGAATTCAATGCCAATATTTTATTTACGTTTACATCATGGCTGCACCTCATACAACTATTATGGTCAAAATAGTCTCCCTACATTAGCAAAGTAAACACTTCCCCACTTACTAAAAACATCATATCTTATTGGAGCTACAATCAATCTATTCATGCATAATATTCATGGTAAACAGTTTAAAATTGAGTGCAGACAGGCTATTTGCCAGTGTCTGGTCTTCGGTTAACTTTATAATGGCCGATATTATCATACTATGCTAGTATGACTTTAAGTCTTGAACAATATTCCTACAGGATACTCGCAACTTAGACCGCACATTATATTTTTAAATTTAACCTTTCCTGCCCGATTCCGTGAGAATCTCGGCAAACCCAGCTTAGTGCACCTCCACGGCCTTTGCAAAACATACATGCCAAATTTTAGCTTCTTGCACCCAGTATTTCCGGCGGTGCTTTGTCTGTCAGTCAGTCGGTAACGCTAGAATTTACTTTTACAGATTATATGTTGACGAGACGAGAGGGAGCATATAATGCAGAGAACAGCACTGTAAAAGAAGGAAAACTTGATATAAACCCTATACCAACCCGTTTGGCCAGCGTGGTATAGTAGGCCAAGTCCTCCTTTCAAAGGAGAGGCCTCGTCCAGCAGTGGACTGTTAAAGGCTGATGATGGTGACGAACAAAAAATGCAAAAATATTCTTATGTGCAAAACTAGAAAAATATTGCACTTTGGCTTCAATATTTGGCTAACTTTACATAAAATATATATAAAAAACAAAATCACAATAAAAATTAAATGATTTTATCTTCCAATCAATCTTGAGTTATGTGTCTTTCATAATACATATCTTCTTAATATATAAAATCCATGCGTTACTGACTGACTGACAGACACGCTACAGCCGAAACTTTTGGGCGCAGGATGCTGAAATTTGGCATGCATGTTCCTTGGGGACCGTAGGGGTGCGGGTAAGATTTTCCGAAATTCCGACCGGATCGGCCAAAACGGGTAAATTTAAAAAAATGCAGGCGTAGCTGCTGGCGTCCTCTAATCAAATATAAAAGCAACATGCTCTGTGCACACTGATATACTGCACAAGTTTTTTAACGCATTTTGCTAATGTTGCATACAGGAAGTGTGGTATTTGTGATATTTTACGAATGTGGCATTATCAAACTGGTATCTACTAGTGATACAACAATTGATTTGCCTAGCATATTCTTATGCATATTTTAATTATCTACATGACATTTCTTGACTGTTCGCTCAGATAAGACCGCATGAGTTTTTATTTTTTAATCCTCTATAACATTTTCCCTGCACATGATGCAGAGTTACACCAATAGAAAAAAAAATACACTTACTGAGATCATTCATCTGTATACATAAAATTCTTGCGTTACTGACTGACTCACAGACAATATATAGCCAAAACTACGGGGTGCAAGACGCTTAAATTTGGCATGTGTGTTCCTTGGTGATAATAAATGGCATTTTGCGTACCATTTTGGTACGGCTGCCAGTTGAGCGGATAGTCACATAGATTAAAGCCCCGCCGTCAGGATATAACTTTTCAATAAATATTTCTGTTGATGTTTCCTAGGTGTTTGTAATAAAGTAAAGTAAATTTTTTTATTGATCAAAACTATCAGTTAGCTGTTAACAAAATGTTGGATAAAAAAATGTTGAATGAATTAAATACATTTTCCTCTACATAATGAAATTTTCTGTTGGAACAGAAAAAGTTTATCAATTTCTCAGAATCGGGGTGTACTTTGCTAGATTTGATTTAATCTCGTGGTTCACTGAGTGCTAGTATAGCGCTTGTAAGTCAATGCCGAAGAAGGTTTTGTAGCACATTTAATATGTATAAGTTTATTCTTAGTACAAAATACTTGATTAATAAAATATGTACAACAAATATGTAAACACTAACGATTAAAAAGTGTGGCCACGAGTTTTATTGCCCGTTCTTTCTCGTGGTTCTACCTATTGCTTTGCGAACGAGGCGAGGCAGTAAATGTAAATATAGAAGCATTAAGTAATTTACTTAAAAAATTTGACGTTCATAAGCGTTACCTTGTGACCTAGATGAATAAATGATTTTGACTTTGACATTAATACGTTCTCAGTTGAGCAGATATTTTGAGTTCACGCTATACAATATTGTAAAATAAAATTTGTACACAGGAGAAGATAGAAGGATTTTACACACGCCCAATTCTTTTACCGAAAGGTATCATTATGATATGGCTACTTGGCCATTTTTATAAATAGGTGCTCTTATCATATTCCACTAAATAACGATTAGCTATTCGACTTGTATCTGGGTGTTAGGCTTGTATTTAAGAATAGTTGTATTGTTGTTATAGGATTGGTTCAACTTAGTTTGGGACCGGATGACAGTGTGTATTGTCTTACATATAACTACTATTTGTCATCACCGCGAAGAGTTAAACACGGGGCCCACTCATTCACTGATACTCAAATGTATGTTCTAAGTTAGTTTCCGCCGATATTGTATAAGAAAATATTTTGCAACCATTAAAATCCCGAAATAATTTCTCTCTGATTTGAATTACAATAAACGATTGCCTGACCATTCAGTAAATTAGTTTTTCTGAAGCCGAGCTTACTACACAATCGTCGACGGACAAAAACGTAATGATCTCTCAAAATTCTAGGCTTGAAAAAGCTTTTTATCAGGTTGTCCGTCAATAGTGGGCTGGAAGCCTTGCTTTTCTAGCAATCTCAAATTATTCCGATTTGCTAGTCGTGTAGTAACATTCGTCTTCGTAATAAAATGGTTGCTTACCACCCCGAAGCATGAAGTTCGAGCCGAGGAAATAAAAACTAAAGAACATTCTATTATTATGTAAATGAAACATCCTTTCAGTAAAAAGTTTAAAAGGCATCTGAAATTATTACTATCGTCAAGGACAGAATAGCCGGAGGGCTGGCCAACGATGTTCAACTAACATAGTCCGCATTGCAGGGTAACTAGAGATGCGGGGCGTATGGCAAACTTGTTGCCAAATTATGCATACTTTATAGAATTGAATCAAATCTACTTTCCATGGCTTAAATAACTTGTAACTGGTCTCTGGTTCAACCCCCAGCTACCCCCTCTGACTTTTCGAAGTTATGTGTGTATTAAAAGTATAATTTTGTGGGGCTTTTCGATAAATCATGCTAGATCTTGGTTACTGTATTCTTACAAATAAGACATGTTTATATTATATTCACTAAGTTAATCAATAACTGTGCGCAATAACTACGAAAAAACAATCAAATCGATTTTGTTATTAAGAAAAAAATACTTACACGAGCGGGCGCGTGATGAGCAAAATGCCGCGCTTTACGATGCACCGCACACAAACCCATCTCCACACAGTCGTGGTGGCACTGAGCACCGCGGGCGTTGCACCAGATGAGAGGGTGTGAAATTATAGGAAGGTACTGTGAAGCTAGTAGTGCCACAATATAGCTAAAGTTGAAATTTATAGCAAATAATTTATGCGTCAGCAAAATGCTCACAGCTCCTTCTCACGGATTAAATCACTACGCCAGCCGTGATAATTTTGTAACTTGAAGCTAATGTCGTTATTAAGATAATACATCAAATAAATGTTTTGGTCCTTCGTGATTTTTGGTATTTTTCTATCGCGCACCTAAAAATCGTGGCATGTTTTCCAGTATTTTCGATTCGCTGAACGTCACTACCGTTGATAACGTATGCTTGCAATTTTGGATATGAACTGTTCGCTATCCTGCAAATATGTCCTAGAAACAAATACTTTTAGTGTCAATGCGAAACACAATGACTAGTTAACCTTTAGAAGAGATGCAGTAGATGGCTAAAGAGTTCCTTAGGAATATAAAAGTATATTCGTTTATATAAGCAAGCTAGTCATCTCTAAGATACGTAGATCTATTTTTGGACATAAGAGATTTTTAGTACAATTACGTTATAGAAAATGACAGGTTTGCGTGTACTACAAAAATATTAATGTAATTGTTGTTGGGTCAGTCTGTACCTATTTGAACAAAGTAGTTATATATTAAGCCTACAGACTTAAGCCCTATTTAGTTACAAATTAATGTGTAGTTGCTGGAAAAAAAATATGTAGCAAAGCAAGCAAGGATTTGTTCCCCAAAAAAACACTTCATCCCTTCAAGTTTTTCCGCCTTAAAGTTCCTGCTACAGACATTTAAACTTTTTCCCTATAATATATATAGTTTCTCTATATTTCACTCATAAAAAATTATGAGTGAAATATAGAGATACTATCTTCAAGTTATGATCTAGTTTTACTATTCTTATGCTAGATATCTTTATAGCTACCGTGTTCCCGAAAATGAAAGGAGAATGTCTTGGTTTTAAGCGAAACAGGATGATAATGAAAAAAATGTAAAATGAAGATAAAAAATCTTGACTTTGCAACGCATACTTTCTCGTTCCTGATAAGGGTGTGTAGATCGTTTAACAAAGTATCTCGACATGTTGATTTAGATTTGTTCAATACCAGTGTTTCCCGACTAAAAAAGTTACTTGTTGATAGATTTTTCTCCTAGCTATTATACATGATAAGTAAGCCTCATTCATTTAATTTCTTGTTCTTTGCAATTAACTTCGTGTCTCTACCGACTTTTGTTGACTTTTTTTTATGTTTACTTGTGAAAACTTGTAAATGGCCCTCAGCTTCATAAATTTGTAAATTGTATGTATTTGTTAGCTGTAAGTTTTCCGAAAAGATTAAAATAAAATACTCAAATACAAAATGCTACATTATTTACTCGTATTTAATTATAAAAATTCGGGCAAGTGCTAGTCTGACCCGCGCACCGAGGATTCCGTACGCATTTTACCTTATTTGAGGTTGGTGCTAATTACGCTAGTCCTCTGAATCTGTATGAGCGCCCATACAACTGAGAGGACTATCTTAAATGGAGTCTACTATCATATGTATGTATGGGGACACCCTTAAATTTTCCACTTCTTTAATTATTTGTGATTTTTCCTTTATTTGTGCTGTAAGACCCTGCTTTTGGCCAAATTTCGTGATTCTAGTTCAACGGGAACTACCATGTAGGTTTTCGACCCAAAACCTATAGGGTACTTACGGTTGACCTAGAATTGTAGATTTTGGTTAAAACCAAGGTCTGACAGCACAAGTAAAGGAAAAATTCCGAAATTTAAAAATAGTTGAAAATTAAGGTAAATTTTGGTACTTACAAGTTTTCACAAAAATCTAATTTTGACCATATCTTTTTATCGGGTTGACCCAGGACCCTGATTTTTATACACCTAACTAGCTGACCCAGCCAACTCCGTATCGCCTTTTTAAGAGTTTTTATTTAATTCCCTTTTTTCCAAGCCCCTTTTCCAAAGTTACCATTGACTTAGCGCTTAATCTCTTATCATTTCTGAGTCTATAAATGATGAACAAACAAACATAGATTTTTATATAATATTGAATTCCCCATTCCTTAAACTATCCGATACGATACCCATAGCGACTTTAAAAAAATTCCCATCCACCATCTTTGATTTCCTATCCGCCATCTTTGATCACGAAATAAATGTTGTATTTGGATTCACCATCCCTTATATCATCAAAGGCGATACCCATAATGATTTTTAAAATTTTCTCATCCGCCATCTTTGATTTCCATTGAAATAAATTTCATATTATTAATCATTGTCCGTGTGCTGACGGATTAAGAATGCGGAATGTCACCACCCCATATCATCCCCTGGGTGTCGTAACAGCTGACAGAGGGAGCATATTATGCAGAGAACAGCACTGGAAGAGAAGGAAAACTTGATACAAACCCTATACCAACCCGTTTGGCCAGCGTGGTATAGTAGGACAATTCCTCCTTTCAAAGGAGAGGCCTAGTCCAGCAGTGGACTGTTAAAGGCTGATGATGATGATAATTAATCAGCGTCCCTAAAATCTCGAAAACGATACCCATAAATAAACATAGTATCCTAGTCGTTTAGCCTCTTTTTGCCTTTGACCCAACCCTCCCCCTTCTCGTTTGACAATTTTATTATTTAAGTCTGGCCCCTAAATGTTGTGGCGTAATTTTATATAGCCTATAGCCTTTCGGAATAATTGGGCTATCATAGGCAATAACAATTTTTAAAATCCGACTGCTAGTTCCTGAGATTAGCCGACATTATCTTTTAGCCTTTTTAGCCTTTTGCCCGGCCCCAAAGGGTCGAAGCGTTATGTTTTATAGCATATAGCCTTCCGGAATAACTGGGCTATCGTAAACAAAAAGATTTTTCCAGATCCGACCGGTAGTTCTTGAGATTAGCGCGTTCAAACAAACAAACAAACTCTTCCGCTTTATTATATTAGTATAGATTTCTATGAAGACTCTACATAGATTTTACACACAACTCACATAAAATTTTCATGCCCCTCATAGAATTCAACGGTAATGACCAAGACTATCTAGAATCTAAAGTTGCAGATTTGTATGCGAACCGAGAGGATATTTATGGTAATTTATGTCACAGACCCGGTGTAAAACTTTTTGAAACCCCAAATCGTATTTAGATCAGTCGAATGGAGCCATCGTTATATATCGGCAGACAAAAAGTGTTCTGACCCCGTAAATATTATCTTCAAACTTTGAGCTCAACGTTAATGTCCTTTGACATTGGTATACTCTACCCATACAGTTATTCTGAGAGATTTAATATAGATAATGTAGATAGTTTTACATTGACTATACGTATTCGGATGACATTCAGGTGACGATCGGTTGGCGCCGTGGGAGTGTAAGCGACTGCTATGCTGAAGATCGCGGGTTCGATTCCCGCTCAAGTCAAACATTTGTGTGCATGAACATGGATGTTTGTCTTGGTCTGGGTGTTTCTATATATAATATGTATGTATTTACAAAAAGAAAGTATATATGTATGTTTATTCCATTATCTAGTACCCATAGTACAAGCTCTGCTTAGTTTGGGACTAGATGGTATTGTGTGAATGTGGTAGAATATTATATATATTATTATTATTAATTAATATTATTCAGGTCGAATAAAACTACATCGCTTGGTATTTCATAGATTGTTTATTCAATAGGTATTCAATATAAGGTTCATATTAAAATAATCTAAAGTTATTCTACTTGAATAACCTTACTGCCATTTCAGATCAGCGTACATTTCTAGATACTGCACAGCGAAACCGCAGTTGCTGCAACTGAAGTACATTCATTTAAAGGCAAAGTCTGAACTAATAAAGTTCATCGATGTCAATACCTTTTTATAGAATGGAAATCGCAACCGCGAGCAACAATTGTGTCCATAGTATCCGGCGTACAAATACAAATGAATTAAATCAACTGGTAACAAAGGAAAACTTTTTCCCATTAGGCGAAAGTCTTTCTCTTAGCGTTATCCCAGTTTCAATCTGGGGTCCGCTTTCTAGTCTAACCGGATTTGACTGAATATTAGCTTTTCCACGGAGCGACTGCCTCTCTGACCTCCGCAACCCGAAGGGATGGCGATATTCCATGGTTTAGACTAGTGTCAGTTTTATTTAGAAGGTACTGACGCCCTGTAACGATTGTCAAAGATCTTCATGACAACCGGGACCGACGGCTTAACGTGCTCTCCGAGGCACGGGACAAGCGATAATTAACAATTCAATACGCACATAACTCCGAAAAGTCATTGGTGCGCGCCGTGGATTCGAACCCGATACCCTCTGCATGGCAGTCTGTTGGTATACCCACTCGGCTATCGCCGCCAGAAGGCGAAAGTAACCTCTAGTAATTGAGTTTGAATTGCTTTAAAGATTTATTTCCACTATGTTTGTGTACCGGCCTGTATCGAAAAATTAAACGGTCCCCCACATTTTAATTGAAATCTTATTGAACAAGGGTGACCTTACTGCTGTAGACTGAATTTACGAATATAAAAGTGTAAAGAATTATGAAAACCGGTCAGAGTTCTTCGTTTGTCGATAAAAGATTGCCTGTCTTTTGGCAGCCAGTTTTATTGCGTAAAATGGTAAACGTTGGTTTTTTACGAACTTGGAAACGGCTTTAGGTATTTTAATTAAGGATCAACTTGAATTACGACTAAATAAATGCACCTGTACCCCAGTTTATCGTCATCTGTTTTCAATTTGAACGCTTTATTTTGATTTAGGCGAGCAATTTTCGCCACATGATATTTAATAGACTAGCCTCCATGAATACGGTTGCACAAGTTTTCATTAAATTTGCAATCATAATGGGTGAAGTCTTGGATTACAAAATAGAGCAATTAATACAAGTTTTTCCAGTAAAAGTTCGACGTTTGTCCATATGGGCAGGCGAAAATTACCTTAATTTAAAAATCCTATAATTATCTTATAATAATTATAAGATATATTACCGTAACTGTTTAATTTGCTTAGGAGCAGAGCCTAAGTTTTCATCAAAAATCGAATGATCGAGGCCCTATGTGCACGTCAGCTTTTTACATACTTCTGAATACTGTATGTAATAAATCTCGATCTCTACGGGAGAACTGCACACGACTAAGTGTGCGTGCATAGTTACACCTAATTCGGTACAGCGTTGATAGTTGTCATACAACATTTGGTGACATTTGTGACCCAGATTACCTAGTATTTATTGCGTTGATCGTTTAGGGACTCTAATTAGCATCGTACTAAGTTAGTAAGAGTTATAGGTATTAACGGTATAACTAACGTACCCTATAAAATTCAGGTGACATAGTAGTGAGAATAGGGTTCTAAATAACCTGATTAAAATATGGCTGACGCTTATGTGAGTAGATATGTTACCTACCTTTGATAGTACGAACAAAAGAAACGAATTTGCACTTTTTTCCTTTTGATCTATATGCAACAGGTAAAGAGATATGAAAAATATCAAACCATGGCAGTATAACATACAATGAGAATGAAAACCACCACGGTTATACTGTTAGTTGGTGAACTAATAATATCAATCAGATCAGCTAAACTATAAACAACGCGTAACGTTCCTGCTCACCCAAATATACCTTATCTAAATAACGATCAAAGAACATAAAATGCTTTGAAAAGAGGATTTAAATTTCATCAAAGCAAAACACATTAAGTAAACTTATTGCAGCATTCAACTTCTGCGTCGTAATGTCAGGCACTAGACACTTCAAGTTACCAAATAATCCCAGTTCACTACAAACCAACGTCGACTCACTTAAGAAAATAGGACAATGATGAATCTGGGAACAGTAACAGTTTCTAGTTGTGGAACTTTGAAGCTTGTCTGATAAACTTTGTTTGTCTCTTCTAGCCTCACTAACAAACTTTGCCATTTATAAAATAAGTTTTACTGATGGCCACTTTACAAATATTCTAAGTCAGAACGAGGTAATTGATATGACAGTCACGGATCTAAAATTCCATTAATAGATATTACTTAATTTCGTTTGGTGAAACGAAATTAAGTAATAAATTTTGGGCGGTAGGTGTCAAAAAGTTAACAGCTGATAAAAATTATCAAGTTTTTATTTAATTAATTTATAGTATAATAGTGAGTTTAAATTGTTGTATTATCTCAGAAAATACAGTACTTACATGAACAGTATTGTTTATGTAATAAACATCCAGTAAACTACACCACCTGCCAGCACTTACATACTCACTTCCATTCTTCACAACACTCATAGAAAACCACTGCAAAACAAAGATGTCACAACTTGCTGATATTAAAAAGGCTCAGGACAGTCTTGAGGAGTCCTTCTCAAAGAGGATGGCAGAGCTTGAGGCACAGCTGCAAGTTGCGGGCCCGGCAAAGGAAACTGTTGCAAAAGTAGCCGACGAGTTCAGAACCTTTAGAGAACTGATGTTTTCAATGCTTAGCCTTCTGCGCAAACAGGTGAATGAATGTTGCTATAGTATTGATGCAATAGAGACTAGGCACAGGCGCAAGGCTCTTGTGTTTCTTGGGGTGCCAGAGGATGAGAAAGAGGACTGCAGGGCTTCAGTTCTTAACATTGTTCACCGTCTGGAGCTTTCCACCGTAGCGGCACCTGACATCAATGTTTGTCACAGAATTGGATCGCCTAAGAAGGATCACCAGCGACCAATATTGGCCTGGTTTACTAATGGAGATGCCAGAACAGCAGTTTGGAAGGCCAAGACCAAACTTAAGGGTACAGCTATATCGGTCAAGGAGTTCCTGACGAAACCACGGCAGGCTATATTCACAAAGGCTCGACAACACTTCGGGATGCGGGCATGTTGGACCCAGGACGGCGTCATCGTGGCTAAGGCATCCGATGGTAGCCGCCTTAAGATAACCACCATGGAGCAGCTAAACTCCGTGATGCTGAAGCACTCCGGGGCTGCAAGCGGCTTATCTTCGGCAAACAGGAGCGACACTGCGAGTGGTACGTCCAACACAAGCGCTAAACTGCGTAAATAATCAATCGTTCTAGATTCGCTCTTATTTCATATGTACTTCAACGTTAGTTACAATCATTTACGCATGTATTCAAGATAACCTTAATATTGATTTGTTTACATTAGCTCTTAGCCACCGTTACCTACAATATTATGTATAATTAGTAAACCATGTTACCCACATTTATTTAGTCACATTTATCGCGTTCTCTAATTTGTTTATTTTGCTGTATTGACAAGTCTGACATCAGCTGTCAAATTGACATTGACGTGAAACTTCTGGCTTATGCGTTCGGAAACATTATTGCTTTGGTTTTTTTTTTTTTCGTTTTGCTTGTGTGAGCTGGCGGGTGGTGCAGAGATGTCTAATATTCATTAATATATTTTATTCTTGCAATTTTTTTTAAAACAATTAGGTATATATTATTTAGTATATTAGTATTTATTATAATTTTATATATTTTGTATTATTTATTTTATTGATAATTATTCGGATGACGATGCATGTCTGTCTGCTTATGATACAGCTGACTCTGACTTAAGTGATAATAATAGTTTTTGTTCCGCTGATGGCAATTTGGGTGACTGCTTGCGACAATCCTTCGTTGCTCAGCAATCCCAGCCATGGCTAAATGTTTGCCACATAAATTCGCAAAGCATACCCAGCCATCACAACGACTTACTGGAGACATTTTCCGATATTAATGTACACGCCGTCCTGATTTCGGAGAGTTGGCTAAAACCTGAACTTCTTTCTACATCTTACTCTCTACCCGGCTTCATTTTAATACGGAATGACCGTGTCGGTAAGAGAGGGGGTGGTGTCGCTATTTATCTCTGCAGTGCCATTCCATTCAAAATTATTGAGTCGTCACCGGCTTCTTCACCTGCAGAATATCTTTTTCTCGAAATTGACGTCAAAGGGGCTAAAGCCGTTCTTGGCGTTGTCTATTGTCCACCGACTCTCGATTATTTCTCCAGTATCGAGCCGATACTGGAATCTTTAGGGTCAGAGTATGAACATCACATTATCATGGGCGACTTCAATACCAATCTCCTTTCTCCCCAATCCAGCCGTTCCCGTAAACACCTTGAAATACTTGAGTCAGCCAACCTCCACATTCTGCCACTACAACCCACTCACCACAACACTGATGGGGAGGATACCTGGCTCGACTTAATTATTACATCTTCTCCTGCCCTAGTTTCCTTGCACGGACAATTTCCTGCTCCCGGCTTTTCCCGTCACGACCTTATTTTCCTTTCATACCGCCTAAAACCCCCCAAATCCTCGCCTAAAGTTCTGCACAGGCGTTGTTTTGGTCGTATGAATTTTGTCAAACTCTGTGAAGATGCGGCTAATATTAACTGGGAAGCTATGGAATGTTCATCGACAATTGACGAAAAGGTTCGTATTTTTAATAGTAATGTTTGCCAACTCTATGATGTCCATGCCCCTATAAGGAAGGTGAAATTAAAGCGCCCACCGTCACCCTGGATTACGAGGGGTGTGCGAATGGCCATGAGGCGCAGGGACCGAGCTTTCCGGAACTATAAGAAGGACCGCTGCGACAATACCTGGAACCTTTTCAAGTCTGCAAGGAATCGGTGCAATCAGATGGTACGCAACGCTAAACGCCAATACATTCTGCATAACATTTCTTACTCATCCCCTGCCGATATCTGGAAGTTTCTTGGAACTTTAGGTATCGGCAAACAGCGACGTGTTAGCTGTCTTGGGACACTCAGTCTGGATGACATCAATACTCATTTCACAACCACCACCACATTGGATCACCAGACTGAGTGTCTCACAGTAAACTACTTAGCTTGTTTAACACGACCCAAAATAGATTATTTTCATTTTTCTCCACTAGCCCCGGATGAGATCAAGAAGATACTCCTCTCTATAAAGTCTAATGCAGTGGGATGCGACAACATTAGTCGTCGCATGATCACTACTATCCTAGACCAACTCCTTCTAGCCATCTCGCATATCATTAACTTTTCTCTTACTTCTGGCACCTTTCCAGCCCTGTGGCGTAAAGCTTATGTTATTCCTTTGCTCAAAATCCATAACCCTTCTCACCCGAATCACTTTCGTCCCATCTCTATTCTTCCTTTCTTGTCCAAAGTCCTAGAGTCCTGTGTCCAGAGGCAATTGTCTAGATTTGTCTACACAAATAACTTATTAAGCCCCTACCAATCTGGTTTCAGGCCTGGACACAGTACTACAACCGCCCTCCTCAAAGTGACTGGCGATATTAGGGAAGGCATGGAGAACACCAAAGTCACTGTGTTGGCTTTGGTTGATTTTTCGAATGCCTTTAATACCGTCAGTCACGATGTCCTGCTATCCCTCTTTACCCACCTTATGATCTCATCCAAAGCTCTGGATTGGTTCTCTAGTTATCTTCGAGGACGCCAGCAGTCTGCCCGCCTCGACGACTTATCATCGAAGTGGCGTGACAATGGCTCTGGTGTTCCTCAAGGCGGTATTCTTTCTCCTTTATTATTTTCTATGTTTATTAATCTCCTAACTCACAATCTTCAATGCGCTTATCATCTGTACGCCGATGACTTGCAGATATACTCTCAGGCATCTGTTGAGGATGTCTCAACAGCAATTCACGAGGTTAACAGGGATCTAAGCGCCATAAAGAACTGGTCACACAAGTTTGGTTTGTCCGTAAACCCCAGCAAATGCCAAGCAATCATAATTGGTAGTCAATGGGCTATTAAAAGACTAGACCTCTCAACTTTACCATCATTAGTCTATGACAGCAACATAATAGAAATTTGCCCAGTTGTCAAAAACCTTGGCTTACATTTAGACTGCACGTTAAGCTGGCGAAACCAAGTCACTGAAACCAGCAAAAAGGTTACTGGTACTCTACGTGCTATCAATCAATTAAGAAACTTCCTTCCACCCAAAACTAAGACAATGCTTGTGCAAACTTTGGTATTTCCCCTGATCGACTATGGTGATGTATGTTACTATGACCTGAATGCAGATCTTCTTAACAAACTTGACCGTCTTCTCAATAACTGCATTCGATTTATTTTCAATCTTCGCAAGTATGACCACGTGTCTACTTATCGTTCCCAGTTGAAGTGGCTTCCTATTCGTCAAAGACGCAGTCTGCGTGCTCTTACTACTCTCTATTCTATCCTCATGTCTCCCAATACTCCTGAATATTTAAGTTCTTACTTCCAGTACTTAAGCAGCAACCACAATCGTGACCTTCGCTCATCTAATAACCTTCTCCTTCTTTGTCCTTCTCATAGATCTTCTTTCATCCACTCTTCTTTTCCTACCCAAGCTATTCTTCTCTGGAATGACCTTCCTCTCGAAATCAGGACGGCCACTGATAAGTATTGTTTTAAGAGAAGGGTAAAGCAGCTATTATTGGCTAAGTTAGCAGAACTATCGTAATATTTATAATTATATATTTTATGTATTGGTATATATTCATTACTTGGGTATATATTTATTTATATATGTACATATAATATGTATGTGTATGTAGGTATATATATGTATATATTCATCATTACTGTGATTTAATTGTATGTAATATGTGTCCACAATGTCTATTAAATAAATATATATATATATATAGTCAAACAACCTTTTAGAATACACCTACTATTAATCTCTGCACCACTCTAAGGTAGACTGGCAGAAAATGCCTAAGGCATTAAGTCCACCTATATACGTTAAGTGTATAAAGCTAATAATAAAAATAATAATAAAGAAATAAACAAAAAGTAATACTCACTGTTTTCTTGGAAATTACGGCGTAACACAGTATCGATGAAGCATTTTACAATGCTTCATCGATACTGTGTAATGCAAAAGTCCATAGTTTACCACGCTGAAGGCAATGACTGTGGATTCAAACCCGAGACACTCTGCCTAGCAGTCTTTCTATGTCTCCACTAGTGTTATCACTTTAAATAATCTTTCATTGTTACATTAATAACTCAATTATAGCTTCTTTATTTAAGTATCACAATAGAGTGAATAAAATCCAACTTCACATGAGCTTGTTTTCATAGATACCAAATATGTTAAAAATCATTTCGTACTCAACACATTTTATTCGTAAACATAAAAGCGGTACTAAATTTGACTGACTATATAATTAAGTGAAAACTTCTCGTAAAGCCGCAAGCAGAGCTTCCACAATGGTATATTCCACGATCAAATTTTACACGCACATCTAATAAGGTATCTTTATATGGGTATAAAATCTTCTGTTGCCATGGGATACACACGATTTTCCCTTCACGCTCTGTCTAACCCAACAATCAGTGTAAAAGCTTTTATCTCTTCTCTATAAATATAAATTATGTCTGTCTGGCTTACCTATTACTTTAGAACTTGCGTATGCTTAACGTCTCGTGATATGATCAGTTTGACGAATGCCAAAGTTAGAATATATTTAGTGAAAACTTCTTCGTGTGGCGTCAAAAGTTAGAATGTGAAGTTTGATATACTGCTAAACAAATATTGTTCTGAATATAAATAAGGTAACGAGTCTTCTGCTTAGCATATCATACATTTGTTTAGCTTGGTAATAAAGAAGAATTTACATGCAATTACTATATTTCATATGTGTGTCACTTGTCACCGAGATTTATTAGGGGAACCGCTAAAACCATTGCTGTAACTGTTTGCCTACTGTTTGAGAAATCGCAGAAATCGCTTACTACTTCTTCTTTCCCGCAGATCTGGAAGTCTGTTAACATAATGCCTGTGCATAAAAAAGGTTCTAGAAATGAGATAGTTAATTATAAGCCAATTTCTAAGTTACGTGTATTGGCAAAAGTCTTCGAAAGAGTTGTTTATGATCAAGTTTATGCCGCGTTAAAAAATTATTTTAGCCCTTCGCAGCATGGTTTTTACGAGTTCATTCCACGGTGTCGAATTTGGTCTTGTTGAACGACTATCTGACTGAGAGTATGGATGGTGGGGCACAGGTTGATGTCGTTTACACCGATAATAGTAAAGCTTTTGATAGGATCGACCATAATATTCTAAAATCTTTTTAACATCGGAATAAGAGATGACCTTCTCAGATGGTTCACTTCTTATTTGGAATATAGATCTCAGGCGGTCGTAGATAGCAAATGTATTCCTAGTTGGATTTTTATCCCTAGCGGTGTTCCTCAGGGTTTCTTAATCGGCCCTTTGCTCTTTATTATATATGTAAACGACATCGACTCTTGCTTCCACAATTCTAGTTTTCTGTGTTTTGCTGATGATATGCAGATTTACTCTGAAATATCATCGACAAAAGATATGGAGGCTCTTCAGGAAGATCTGTCGCGTCTTGATGACTACTGCAAGGTTAATAAGCTTGATACTCCGCTAGGTGGCGGATACTCCGCTAGGTGGCGCGCTAACGTAAACAGTGCTTTCAAAGTGCTCCTCAGTTTTTAATTCCAAATAAATAGAAAAAGTGATTTAAAGAGCCATATTACTATATGTATAATAAATAGTGTTGCAAAGTGAAGTTATTGACAATACCGTGAAAAATAAATTCAAAAGTGTTTAAATAAGCGTAAATTAATCATTTCTCGTGAACTTCTAGAAATAAAAGATGCACAGCTAATGAACTACAAATTGTTGCGTATAAATAGCATAAACAGTTATAATAAGTGATTTCAAAACCCAGACAATAGTGAAAATAACCGAATAAAGTTTTAAGACAAAATTTGTTACCGTTCTTACAACTTCAAATATCGCCAATTCATTGCCAACATCATTTAAGTGATAATAGCGCCATCTTATTTAAATTACCTAAACAACCAATGATGGTAGATAACAGTGTTTGTCACATATAACAGCGACATCTAACATACATAGGCTGAACTATCATAACTGTCAATTACTCACCGTCGTATCTTATCGATCTAATTATCGCAGACAATAACAGAGGGCGCCACGTATATCAAATATTATTGATTGACATTATTTTTGATATTATAATGCATTCTGACGATTCTAACATCACGCAACGCCGAAAACATGGAAAGGGGACAAGCAGTCAGAGCAACAATAACAGCTTTATCGATACATCTACAAGTTTTCACGACATATCAGACACTGTTTGTAGCCTGCCCGATCTATCAAGGGCATTATTAAACACCGAAGTTGAAGAGTTAGGAAGCGAATTAATGAAAGTAAAACTGGACCTAGAAAGAACCCAAAATGAGGTGGATAATTTAAATTCGGAAAACCATTTTTTTCAACAAATAATACAGAATCAACAAACATAAATAGAACATTTGAAATTACTTTGCACACAATCTTCAACACCAAAAATAAATTAAATTACACCTTAAAAAAAAGCAGCAGATATATTAGATCCAAGTCTATTAATACCGAAACCCAAACTGCTTTAAACGAAAGCTACATTGAACTAAATGTGGACAAACCGATTTTATCTGAAATTAGTGAAAAGAAATCGACTTCATGTGAACCAGTGCAATTAAGCTCCAGCCCGCCTCAGATAAATAACGACTGCAAGATAATGAATGACGCTTTAGTCGGTGCAAGCGTACTGAATATTATAGAGCTAAATAAACGCCACAGAATACAAATATTCTCTGATGTACACTCACGTTTGAGAAATATGCTACAAAATCATGTTGGATCTTCTTATTTTGTATCATCAATTTGTAAACCGGGAGCGTCCAGTGATAAACTACTAGAATCTAGCTTTGAAATTTGTAAAGACTTCAAAAAGATGGACTATGTAGTAATAATGTGTGGTACTAATGATAAGGATCCGTTAAGGTTACAATCAATTCTGTACTTTTATCTAGATAAGCTTGCACATACAAAAGTTTTACTCTGCAACATACACACAAGTAGATTATTAAGTGAGTGGAAGCTACAAGAATGTTTTGGATATATTTGTTCGCAATTTTCCCACACTGTATTTGTAAATATAAACATAAAAGCCCCATATGCCACTTACATTTTAGTAATGTATAGGTAAATATTGCGAGACATATTGCATTTAAGTTACAAATATAATTATAATGTGTACATAAAATCCCAAGGTAACAATAACGTTTAATCTATAAGTATCCAAACCGATTCATCATCACTACATACTAATACCTGTTCTATACAGACACCAACAGAGGAACATTTTTTTCGAGAATAAAATAAATTTTACCATATTGCACGATAATGTTCAGGCTTTGAGGTCAAAGATAGGAGAAATTGAAATCTTAGTACAGCAGCATGGTATAGATATATTGTGTCTGAGTGAAACATTTATGAAAGATGTAAATGCTGAAATACTGCAATTGGCCAATTTTGAAATAGCAACACATTTTTCAAGAAAAATTAATCTCGAGGTGGAGTGTGCATATATGTAAATAAATCCATAAACTTCAAAAAAATTAACTGGTTGGCTGACATATCAGTTGAACTTCATTTGGAGTGTTGCGGTATAGTGATTCCCGAAACTTATTGGTATATCTTGTGTATTTACAGAACGCCAAATAGTAATATTAATATTTGTCTTAATAAATTAGAGTTACTGGTAATTAAACTTACTATTAGGTCAAGAGCAATGAATAGAAAAAAAAATATCCTTGGAGATTATAATATTGACACACTTATTTGCAACAAAAATAGTACCTTGTTCGTGAATACTCTAAAACTATATAATTTAAACTAAGCAATTAAGCAGCCGACAAGAATTGCATCACATTCTGCAACATGTATAGACAACATAATTACAAACTATCATAATTATAAGATAGAAATATGGGACTTAGGCATATCTGACCACACTGTTCAAGTAATAATATTGCCATGCAGTCTGAGTTTCCGTTAAAAATACTGGTATAAAATGCAACGTAAGATAAACGATCACATTGCTGTTTTTATTAAATACATCTCGCAAATTAGCTTTTCCAATGTGTATCTCCAAACAGACGTAAATGCAGCATATGATCAATTTATAGAATTGTTTGACTTAATCTTTAATCTGTGTGTACCTATTCAAAGAACAAACATTGAATATAAAAACAAAAAATCATGGAAAACAAAGGGCATTATCGTATCCAGTAAAAATAAAAGATCAATGCATTTACAAACAAAAAAAAGACAGTGTCAGGTATTTCAATCAAGATAATATGATCAATACTGTAAAATCATGAAACATGTAATTAAACAAGCTAAACAAAATAGTAATGCTAGATACGTATCAAAAAGTGACAATAAGTCTAATTCAATTTGGTCATTAATCAAACAACAAACTCAGACAACTAATACTATTCAACCTACCTTAGATTTATAGTTAAGAATGATATGGTCGTAAGTGAGCCTAATGAGATCGTAAAAATATTCAACAATGTGTATACCACACAAAATATCAACCATCCACTGACTACTGCACAATAATCGTTACCAAAAAATAATCCAAATAGTATTTTTCTAAGACCTACAGTTGATTACGAGATGACAAAAATTGTAAATATGTTAAAAAATAAAGCTACAGTATACAGGACATGATAATATCCCTATAAATCTCATCAAAGTGAGCATTAAATATATAGTCAACCCACTTGTATTTATATTAAATTTAATGTTAGAAACAGGTATATTTCCTGATAATTTAAAAAAAGCCATTATCAAACCTCTCTATAAAAAAGTTCACGACATGACATTAATAATTACAGACCGATCGCACTGCTGCCATGTTTCTCTAAAGTTTTTGAAAAAGTTATATACAGTAGATTAACATATTTTTTAATTCAAACAATATTTTAAATGAAAACCAATTTGGTTTTCAAAAAGGAAAAACAACGTTTTTAGCAATTTATAAATTGTTCAATTCTTTTGTTCGTTAATTGGAGGATATTAATTTTGAAAAGCAATGTGCTGCAATATTTATAGATATGTCGAAAGCGTTTGAATGTGTAAAATATGATATTTTTTTAAACACTCTTGATAGAATAGGAATAAGAGGAATAGTACTCAAATTATTAGAAAATTATTTACACAACAGAGTGCAGGCAACCATGATATAATAAAAGCAGTAAAACGATGGAAACAGTCAAATCTGACTTCGAACAAGTTCAAATAGGTATACCCCAGGGTAGCATTTTGGGGCCCCTACTGTTTCTTATTTACGTTAACGAACTCCCGAACATAATAGACCACTCGTGTGTAATGTATGCTGATGATGCCACTATTTTCATATCAAATAATAATAAAAATTGTACTAGTTACGAATATGAATTAAACGACACGCTAAAAACTGTAACAGATTGGTTAGAGTCAATTAACTTAAATGTAAATGTAACAAAAACGAAATTAATACAGTTAAGAAATTATAAAAGTAATCCGGCTAGATTAACTATATCCTGCTCCAACAATATTATTGAAAACGTTGAAAACACAAACTTCTTAGGAGTTACTGTGGACCAACACCTAAATTGGAAAGCGCATATTGATAAAATTAATAAGAAAATTTCAAGTGCATGTTATGCCTTGTCAATCCTTGCAGAAACTAGAAACGCCTACTTTGCTAATGTTTATCCACTATTAACATATGGTGTAATTTTTTGGGGTAATTCCACAAATGTACAATCCACTTTCATTCTGCAAAAGAAATGTTTACGGACTATATACAATATGCATACAACGGAAATACTCAGAGATGTATTCAAAGAGAAAAAGTTTCTCACTCTTTGCAGTATTTATATATTCGAACTGTGCTTATTTATAAGAAACAATATGAATTATTTTAATCTTAAATCTAATTTAAAGAAGAATATACGTAGCATATATAAATATAGTATTAATTTACCTACAGTCAGAAATACCATATATTATAAAAGTGCCCATGTAACTGCCATTCGTGTCTATAACCATTTACCTGTATTTATTAAAGAATTGAATGACAATTTGTTTAAAATTCATTTAAAAAAATGGTTGCTTGAAAATTTATTTTATAATATGCACGAGTTTTTTGGTAAAAAACATTCGTAACACATTATGTAATTTTATATTTGTAATTTTGAATCTTGTAATTTCTTGGCTTAGGTACTCGAACAAGTTACTTTTATTTTTATTTTTTATGTACTTACATTGCATACCCGATAGGGGTAGACTGTTAAAACCTTATTTTTTAAAACTGTAATATCTGCCGATGTACACAGTTGTGCAATAAATAGATCTTTATCTTTATGATCTTAACCCAACTCAGTGTTCAGTGGTGACCTTTACCAGGAAACGATACCCAATATCAACTTATTATGCGCTAAAAGCTCAAATGCTACTCGCTGATCTCTAAGGCTTCAAGAGCGCTTGGTTTTATAATGAGGGTGTCAAAATGTTTCAAAAAAGCAAAAACATTCAAGATTCTCTTCTTACAAACGCACTGTGCGTTTGTAAGAAGTCACCTTGAATATGCTTCTCAAATTTGGAACCCGTGTTGCCATAAATACATTGACCATATTGAGAATATTCAAAAACGAAAAACGTTTTATAAGGTTTCTTTGTTTTCGTTTACAAGTGCCGTATAACTCAAATAATTACATTCAACTATGCAAAAAGTTTCATCTTCAGCCACTTGAACATCGTTGCCAGTTAGCAGATTTCTCATTTATGTTAAAAATAATATCTAATGAAATTGATTGTCCCAGCTTGTTGCAGAAACTACACTTCAACGTGCCTCAAAGACCAGTTAGATTCAATCTACCTATATTGATTCCATTCTCATCAACCAACTATAGACAAAACACGTATAATATGGTGCGAGCAATCAAAGATTTTAATCAAATATGTAAGGAATTCTCTTTTGACCCATTTGATACCAAATGCATCGTGGCGCACAAAAAGCTAAATCTTAAATTCTTCAACTCGTAGTTTTATCTTAATTTTATAGCATTGTTGACTCGTAATAGTGCTTTTCTATGACTATCCATGAGAACCTGTAATTGGCTTACTGCTTCAAATTTCAATCATTTTGTATTTATTGTTATAGCTGTTGGTTTTCCCAATGGTAAATAAATAAATTAGTATTATCACATCACATTTTGACATGATTGGCATTTCAATGCGACGAGTGGCAATCTTACAAAAAATGCTACTTTGAAAGCCTGTCTAAAACTATATTGATGCTATTACTTTCTTTTTCTTTACTTTAAGCTACTATAAAAGCTCATTGTAACTGCTTAGGCAACTGCTTTACCTATTTTTATTTTGTTGTCTACGGTGGAAATTCTCCTTATGAGCCACCTTGACGCCAACCCGGCCAGAGTGTGATCGACCGGGCTTGGGACTGGGGGAGGAGGCGTGTGGAGGCTCTTCCCTAATGGCGGGACATACCCACTAAAACCACCGCGGTGTCCCTACGGGTCCCGTGTAGTGGCGGGGTCACGTGATTGGCGGATATCATACTTTTCCGTGACCCCGCCCGGGATTGGCCCGCCGTTGGTGTTGGCGGGCCCCGTCTTGTTGTGACTTGGGAGACGGCGCAGATACTACGCCGCCTCCTTGCCTTTTGGCAGACGGGGAGCAGCCCCAGTGCTCACCGTCGACAGGCACTAAAATAGCCGCAGAGGATAGGGAGGACGGCAACCTGACAACACCGCATCTCCTCTTCCTCAGCGGCCCCACCGCGAAGCAAGAAATAGTGCGCCCCCATTTGGTCGCGGGAGATAGGGCGCGCGGCAACGCAACACCGATACGCCTCTCCTCCCGTGACCGCGCCCGACTGCGAGGGACAGAAAGAACTGTCCCCCGCACCCGTAGCTTTAGACGCATCCTGCGCAGGCCTCCATCAAGCCCACGCGGAGCGTCCACTCCCTAGATATCGCTTAGCTTCACCGTGGGTGCCCTAACCACAGTTACTGAGCCCTCCCACCACGACAAGCTGGAGATCCCACAGGGGGCTAGGCAACTGCTTTACCTATAACAATCTGAATGTGATACTTATTATAGCACTTTTGCTATTTTGAATTATATACGGGGCAATTAACAACACTGACTTTTTATTTCATAGTTAATCGCCATAACACAGCTGCGTGAGTAGCTATGCTATACATTAAATTAAATAAAGGATTATTTTCTACGTTTATCTCGTATAGCTGTTATGAATATGTTATGAAAATTCCTATAAATTCACAGGCACTTCAAAAACACGGTTTCGGTTTTACTGCCATGACATTGACACTGCTTAGGTATGTCGGAATGGTCAACCAAATAAAATATTTTTCTCATATCTGATTTGAGTATTAAAATGTTTTGTTTGTTATTCATCAAACGATGTGTTATTTGACGTTAAGCTTGTACTAACGACTCGTCATTAGCATTTTGCCACAACCGTTAAGCCTATTTTAATGGAAATGCTGATACTAATCAATTTTTTACATATTTGACTTTGTGACTAATATAAATTACTCTAGACTAGAGCTCGCCTACGGCTCTGCCCGCTTGGCACTTATTATATAGGAAGGGAATTTCCAAACAGCATAGATGCTAATTTACAGGTTCTTGCGCCCAATAATTTTGGCTGTGTTTTGTCTGTCAGTGGGTAGAATTAAGCATACTTTTATATCGTAGTATTTATCTAAAAGGCAGCGATAGCCTAGTGGAGATACCAACGGACTGCCATGCAGAGGGTATCGGGTTCGAATCCACGGCGCGCACCAATGACTTTTTGGAGTTATGTGCGTATTGAATTGTTAATTATCGCTTGTCCCGTGCCTCGAAGAGCATGTTAAGCCGTCGGTCCCGGTTGTCATGAAGATCTTTGACAGTCGTTACAGGGCGTCAGTACCTTTCTAAATAAACTAACACTGGTCTAAACCATAGGATATCGATATCCCTTCGGGTTGCGGAGGTCAGGCAGTCGCTCTGCGGAAAAGCTAATATTCAGCCAAATCCGATTAGATTAGTAAGCGGGCCCCAGATTGAAACTGGGATAACGCTACGAGGATGATGATGATATCGTGGTATCTGTCTAATTTGAATAACGAATGTTATCCAAATTAGATATTTAATTCAATATTAAAAAATTCTTCAATCCAAATTACCCTATATGGCCGGTGTGGATGCAGCTATAGGTACATACCTATAGCTGCATTCAAACCAGCCATGTACGGTTAAAAGGACTAAAATACGTAAAATATCCAGGTTTGTGCTACTGTGGTGAGTGTCTAACATCCCACTCCGCATTACACGTCACGTAATTAAGGGAGTGAAATGTAAAGTTCTGGAATTTGGACTGATATTTTTCCTTATAAGTCAAAATATTTAAAATTGAAAACAACGTGCCTGTATCCAAGATTGCCTAGAAAAAAACATTTTACTTATTGGGCTCTTTTTGACAGTATAAGAGTTAGGGAAGGGTTAGAGAACTATTTTAGTCCAAGTCAAGTGCGAGCTGACAGTTACACAGTTTTAAGAAGATCAGATGTCATCATAATCTTCTAAGTATTATCCCAGTTACAGCCCGGGGTCCACTTACTAGTCTAACCAGATTTAGCTGAATATTAGCTTATCCACAGAGTAACCGTCTGGAATATTGCTACCCAAAAGGATAGCAGTATTCAGTGGATTAGTCCAGCAACAGTTCATTCGGAGGTACTAACTCTTCATAACAACTGTCAAAGACTTTCATGATAGCTGAAACCGACGGCATAACGTGCTCTCCGAGGCACTCAACTTCGAAAAGTTAGTGGTGCGGGCCGTGTATTCGAACCAGTTACCCGCTACGTAGCAGTATTTTGTTATCTCCACTAGATTCTCTTAGCGTTATCCCAGTTTCAATCTGGGTCCGCTTTCTAGTCTAACCGGGTTTGGCTGAATATTAGCTTTTCCACGGAGCGACTGCCTGTCTGACCTCCGCAACCCGAAGGGATAGCGATATTCCATGGTTTAGACTAGTGTCAGTTTTATTTAGAAGTTACTGACGCCCTGTAACGACTGTCAAAGATTATATAGATATCTCCACTAGATTATCACTGCTTATAAGATGGGTTAGAAGTATTCCTTACAAATATTATCAACGTGAATGTGTTTTTGTTTGATCTTCTTTGCATAAATTTTGCAGTTACAAGGCTTATTAAACAAATTAAGACATTGAATACCTTTTGTCACAGGTAAAATCTAGGAGGGATTTTACAAACTTACGCTATCACACATCACATTTTGTATGTCGACATAATTATGAAGTACATCTACCAGAACAGAGAAATTCTTAATTTTGAATTTAAAGTTTTGTAAATATTATTATGTATGCTTAGATTATTAAGCTTATTTAAATATGAATATTCATATAGTTTCACTATGAATATTATCCAGTAATTTAAAATTAATACCTATACTTCATCTTACATAGTTGGTAAGCCTTAACCTAAATAAATAAATAAACTGAAGTGCCAGACAAGAACAAACATCCAGCGTCACGACTGCAAACTCAGATGAATTTGGCATTATTCTGAATTAGCCTTGGAGCCTATACCTACATATCCATGTTTACGAATCCACCCTTATGTAGCAGTTGACCTATATCTGTTGCACATCATAGTAATATTTCAATAATTCATTTAACATTATGAAGAAGGCGTGGAGCATACACAAAACGTCGAGAAGTTGAAGAATAGTTTCTCTCTGAGAAAAATAGTCGCATTGAAAATACCTGCAACAGCTTACGATGCATGAATGCTTTAGTGACGAGTGATTTATCAAATTCTTTGAACTAAATCGATAGTGATCTTGAGTCCCAGCCATTCCAACCTAAACGGTTCTTAGAAATGATTCACCGAGTCGCGAAAGTTTCGCCTTGACATTTGCTAGGTGTTCAACAAAAAAAAAGGATATGCAACGCAAATAAAATCAAACTGTTAAGATTAAAGACAACATTGCCTATTTAGAAATCTCTCAAACATGCAGACCAACATGTAACTTCTTCTTTTTTAGTGTGAGTGTGGGCCAACTCTGATGTCGGAGTCTTCAGACCGCCTAAAGGCCGCCGATATGGCCCATCTATCCTTGTCTAAAACAAGAACCGAGATCGACAGCTTTACATACCCTGCGAAGCAAGGTAGCGCTCTGATATAAATGCCACACGCGGTCACCCATCATTATGGTGACCTACACAAGTGTTACTTAACTTTGCCGACCTATTATGAACGGCAAGTCAAACCTCGCTATGAACATGTTACTGTTTACCTGTAAAATAATAGAACTACCATTAATCATTAAATCCACGGATCACATCGAGTTCTCTTCTTATGTAAGAAGAGAACTCGATGTGATGAACTAATCATGCGGCCGCACATAGGCCCTTTAAAACCTTTGTTCGTACCGCCAAACAAAGGAAATAATATAACTACAGTACTACGGTTTTGAATGAGTAAAACAAAAATAATGAGTAGTAGCTACGCTATTATTAGAACGCCGTAAATACAGCTTTAGCCTGGCCGCAGACATCCGATTTTCAGGACCGATTTTTCATGGCGGAATTCCGTGAGACTAGCGAGCTTCATTTGTCGACAGTATCAAATGTATTTTGTAAAATAAACGTACTTACCACCGCAAATGATAGATTTTGCTTTGATCGGAAAGCACGCAAAAGTTTAATTCCGTTCCGGACTGAAAAAATTCAGTGCCCGTTTTCAGGGACTGATTTCAGGATTGTAATGTTTTCGGGCTCTCAAAATCATCTAATTAATAAAAAATTAGCTTACTGCCTACCACGAACGTTTGATTTTGCTC
Source organism: Euclidia mi (assembly GCA_944739405.2). Lineage (NCBI taxonomy): Eukaryota > Metazoa > Arthropoda > Insecta > Lepidoptera > Erebidae > Euclidia > Euclidia mi. The sequence continues at coordinate 43,642,497 of OX123186.2, read as the reverse complement.
TGAACAGAAAACATTCAGTGGACTGAAAAAAATGAAAATCAAGCGCGCCCGGAACGGCTCGTGACGTCATAACGGAATTTAGCGCATGCGTACATCTTGTCATGTATCGATCATATATAGCATTGGTTTGAAGTTTATTTTGTCAGAATCGAAGCGTATACAACTGTATACAAATACCAACAAATACTATGTGTCAGAATCACACGCCAATGTATGTGTAGTAGATGGTAGTAGACGTATATAAACTCTTGTCTGGGGACTTCAAATTTACGCCAAAATCAGATACAGACAAGAGGTTTAATATAATAATATAAGTCATTTTATCATTTTCGTTAGATCATAATAATGTGTGACGTGAAAGGTTCATATTCGCTACTGAAAACCACTCCTGCTTAAACTTTTGTCTCTCTACGTGTATATAAAAGTGGAAGAGAGGTATATACTCTATGCGAGATGAAAACAATTAAAGAACGTAAACAATTCATATTCCTAAAATTTTATTGTTTGCTTTGAAATTGTATGGTTGTATGCATTCACATTCAGACATACAATTTGACAATAGCATAAAACTTATTCTTCATAAATCAGACACTTGTCAGAATGGACGTGGCTGTTTCTGATGGACAGGGTTGCGACGCGCCGTCGCCATACAAAAACTATAAAACTTATCATAGAACCCACCAAAAGGCCAAATATAAGGGCCTAAATGTTTAAAAAATAATGAAAAGCTTTATTATAGTCGTCCACCTAAAATTGTCTATATACCTACCTCTGACGCATACTTGACAGGTTTTTACACAGATTATACCCTACTTGCATATTTTTCATAAATAATCTAAACCTTTAAAAAGTTTTTAATAACGAATAGCAAAAAGGTTTTGTATTTTTAATAAAATGGGGTTATCGTAGCGGGTCTATACTGCTTCATGCGACCGACACTCAAGACGAACACGTCCTCTCCTCCGCTGCTGATACGTATAATACTATACTAACTAACGCACGGAAAATATCGATACTCTGTGGTATAGAGTATTTTTCCTTTCGATATCCATAATTTTGTACTTGATACTTTGCATTCGATGCTTTTACTCAATAAGTACTTAATGGCAGGTATCGTATCGAATCATTATTATCATCCAGAACATATCATCCATAACATTTGCTATGCAGTCTAAAAAAGTAGGTAGAAAGGAATTGAGTGTGGTGCCAAAAACTTTGCGTCGTCTGGAGGGACGAAGGATATACTCACAAGTAAGATCAGATAAGGATAAACTCACAAGTACATTACCATACTTATGCTATAATAACGATCCTAATAAGTTGTACAATTCTTTCTTTGACATGTACTGTACTATATTCAATTCTATCTTTGTCCCTAAGAGGATCTCAGTTGCTGGTACTACATCCTTCAGTGAATGGGCAACCACTGGAATTTATAAAAGTAGAAATAAACTTTACGAATTATATGAACAGAAAGTAATTAATAAAAATGATGAAAAATTTTGTCAATATGTAAGAAATTATTCCAAGTTATTTAAAAAGATTTGTCGTGAAGCTAAGACACTTTATTTAAAATCAAAAATTAAAAACAGTGACACTAAAATAAAAGAAACGTGGGATATTATAAACAACGAGACTGGAAGGGTCAAGATTAAAAGTAACGATTACAATGTTGCCACAGCATTTGAAAATTTCTTCACAGACATTCCAGTCTCAACCACTAAATCCCTGAACTCGTCCCCTAATGACGCCGAATCTATATTGAAACAAAATGTCAATAGGTGTAACATTGAATTTAGTTTTAGTTATGTCACTGACAGGATATTGTAAAAACTTTTAATACCCTTAATTTGAAGAAGACTAGTGATCTTTGGGGCAATTCTGTTGTGATTACGAAATCTATAATCAACACAGTAGCACCGGAACTGGCAATGATTTTCAATACATGCATTGACTGTGGTGTGTTTCCTGATCAAATGAAAAGTAGTAAAGTAATTCCGTTATTTAAATCAGGTAGCACATCTGACCCCACAAATTATAGGCCAATATCTGTGCTACCCACGTTTAATAATATTTTGAAAAATTAATTCTAGGTCAGCTTCAAATTCATTTTAATAATAATAAGCTGTTACATGAAAAACAATTTGGTTTTACTAGGGGTCGCTCAATTACCGATGCTGGAGTTGAGCTTTTAGATAGTATTTTTGATGCCTGGGAGGAGTCGCATGATGCTCTGGGAGTCTTTTGTGACTTATCTAAGGCTTTTGATTGCCTGTTTCATGAAACATTGATCAGGAAATTACATTACCATGGAGTTAAGAACACTGCTTTGGATCTCCTAACATCATATTTGAGTAATAGGATACAGAGAGTTGAGGTAAATGGAAAAGTTTCTATGGGTTCAGTGGTCACAATGGGAGTGCCGCAAGGTTCAATTCTTGGTCCATTCCTTTTCCTTGTATATATTAATGATTTGCCATACATTATGCAAAATAATGAAGAGATAGTGTTATTTGCTGATGAAACATCACTTATTTTTAAACTAAGACGACAACAATCAAATAATGACGATGTAAATAACGCTCTCTCTAAAGTAGTTCAATGGTTTACAGCTAACAATTGACTGTTAAATGAAAGAAAAACAAAATGTATACGATTTTCAAGACCGAATGTAAAACAAGTTAAACCTAACATATGTTTGAATGGAGAAGAGTTGGATCTTATAGATAACACCGTATTCTTAGGCATAACCTTAGATTCAAAGCTACAGTGGGGCCTACATATAGGTCAGTTGTCGAATAGACTTAGCTCTGCAGCGTACGCGGTTTACAAAATTCGTCAGTTAACTGATATAGATACGGCTGGATTAGTATATTTTAGTTATTTCCACAGCATAATGTCATATGGCATTTTATTATGGGGTAACGCAGCTGACATTCAAACTGTGTTTGTACTGCAGAAGTGGACTATTCGTGCAATCTACAGTCTTGGTTCAAGGCATTCACTGATGGAAAAAATTAAAGAAATTAAGATAATGACTGTCGCATCTCAATACATTTATGAGAACTTGTTATATGTCAGGAAAAATATAAATATGTTTTCTAAATTCAGCGACATTCATAATTTAAATACACGAAATAAAAACAAACTTGTTCTACCTTCAACTAGACTACAAAAAATAAGTAACTCATACAAGTGTCAAAGCATACGTTTTTACAACAAAATTCCAGGCAATATTCAGGAACTAAGTATTAATAAATTCAAAGTATTTATTAAACAGAGCTTGTGTTCAAAAGCTTATTACACAGTTAAAGATTATTTAGCAGACAAAAATGCCTGGAATTGAGTTTAAAAATTATGAATTTTGACATTTTGAAATTAGTGACATGATATTTTTATTCACATTTGTAATACTTATATTTTTACATTTTGACATTTTTAATTTGACATTTGTAATTTTATTTATTTTGACATTGTTCGATTTGACATTGTTATTTTATTTATATTCTTTTGACATTTAAAATTACTTAAATAATATATTATTATTCATAAATTGACATTCAATAATATTTTCTGACATTTAATAATATTTTCTGATATTTTAAATATATGACATTTTATTGTTTAAATTTTTATTATTTTTACTAATTGTTTGCAACATGTATTTTACTGTGTATAAGCATGTAAAGTTGTGAGTACGATGTGGGCATTATTAAACATATTATAAACAAACAGTTGTGGCAACCTGTCTGATGGCTTAGGCTGACATGCTTATGCATACGCCTTCTGATGGCGTGGAGGCATAGTGATACAGATCGTGCTGGCTCCCTCAATTAAGGTTGAGCCGTACGATTGCTGTTGAATGCGGGCCATCAGTGGGCCGAGTCAGTCAAAAGCGTCAGATAATTTCCTGCATTGTACTTGCATACTAAACCCTTTTTTTGTCTGGACTTTAAAAGATGAAGAAAAGACTAAAGAAATTGAAGTGACAAAAAAAAACAATGACTCTGAGCTTGTTTCGGCCTTTCTTCTCAAGAAGTCATTTAGCTAGGAAAGGCCGGCATCATCTAGAATAGGGTTTTGACATGTATAAGTGTTGTAAACAACCAAAATGCAGAAATAAATATGTCTTTATGTCTTTATCCAAAGCCCGATTTCATCCACTGTTAGATATAGGTCTCTGTTTGATTTTGCGATTTGCAACGTTCGTGTGCCATTCATATCCAGGGATCATTTATTTTTAGGCATTATCTACATATCGCACCTACATCTTACAAATTATCTACTTTAAAAAACTTACCTTACGCCTCATGTTGATGGCAAAGTTATCTTATAATAATATAATTGGTACCCATAGTTGCTAGCATACTGGGCGAGAAATCTACTATATTTTTATAAGCATTGGAGCCACACTAGTTTTAGAACGAATACTTAGACTGGTCCGACTGGAGAAGAATTACCTAACTTCTCTAATATCGAAGTAAAATAAGTTCGATCTATCGAAAGTGAACTGACATCATTGATTGTCTTGTCGTGAAATATAATTATGTGCACATTAGCCCATGTTCTGCGTGGCATTCGAGTGCAAAGCGATCCGATTTGTGTCGAACAAATTGTGACCTACGACTGCGTTGACAATAATGTGTTTGACAACTAACGCAACGCGTCGCGCTCGAATCTTACTTAGGGTACGGACTAAGAAAAGTACACGATACTTTAAGTATCGATATCTACTTTTAATACTTACCTATATTTGATACATATACGAGTATTGTTCAACACAATCATTTCTTTTGTTGAACACGTAATAAATAGTACCTAGATGAATAAAAAAACCTTTTACGGTCTGTCTAAGATGTCAACTGCGACATGGAGACTTCCATTCAGAACTGTAATTTCACAACTTTAAAAGTAAATGATGCAACATATTTAGATTGTATATATACGCCTGTATGAGCCAATAGGCCAACTATCGGTCCTGTACGTCGGCAATCACTACAAGAGTCAACATTAATTTGCGTTGATATTTTTAAATTTTTGTGCAAAGCTCAGTTAGTACTGAAGCTTTGTCAGTACTGGCAGGTGTACTTTCGGTTGATTTTGAGGTTCAAAAACGTGCATGAATGTATTATACCACACGAGAAAGCATGGATTCAAATTTCCTAGGACCTCGTGATAGAAATAAACTGCTTAGGTTTTTCAACCAGCACGCCGATTTCTACGTAGGCCTCCTCGACAAATGGCAGTTTCGTTGGAATACATCAACCAAGGGCCATCCCCTTCTACCAATTCCTTTCCAGACGTTCGTGAGCGCCTGGCCGGACCTGGTTAGGGGGGGATCACTGTGTTGCTCAATTTCGTACGGGGCATGGTAATTTTTGGAGGAAGTTGCTTTGGCTTTAATTTAGTTTATTCACCATTGTGCCAATATTCAAGCTCTGACAACAAATGTGAGTAATCTGCACATCACATCTTGTGGGAGTGGGGTCTTTGGCAATCTGAAATTAACAATACGAGTATGCCTAATGATTTCCATGATTAATCACTCCTGGTCTATGCGTTTAGCCGTCTCTGCCATGCATATTACTGGAAATAGGCACAGCTCGCAAATTGTCGGTAATAGGGCCATGCTGATTCCAGCACAAATGGTTTGGCTTAACCGGAGAAGTACTACCCTCTCACAGAAGATCGATGTCAAGCCACGGTATCTGTTATTTTGTGATTTGTACAGTGAGTGAGAACGCCGGAGGCCCAATCACCTTTGCTTTTCCGGTCCCCATCCTAATCCTTTTTCCTTCTCCTCTTCCTTCCGGTAGGCAGCAACTTGGTTGTACTTATTTGACATGGTTCCTGTAATACTAAGTAAACGCAGCTAAGTATGAGCCATGGATACCACTTACCATATCACGTGGGCCCTTGGCTCGTCTGCAAACGGAGAAAGCAATAAAAATTTCGTAGTAAAATCGCAGCGCCAGTCAGCTTGTGACCATGGGACGTGCAACCGTTCCGAAACGTCAAACGTAAATGGTATGTAAATACGTATAAAAATCGCGTTAATTCCCGTGTCGTGAATAATTAATCAAACATGAAGCACTTTCAATGAAAATTATAAGGGCTCATTAGGCTTTACTATTAACTAGTAATATTCGATTAACATAAACTTACATTTGTAAGCGATTAAATTAATAATTTTTATGCTTGAGTTCTTTTAACCTTAGGACACTAGATAAAGGCTAATACGGGACCCTACATTGTGCGTGGCTCGATATACACTTGTCCGGATTTTTAGTAGGTACCTAATATTTTGTCACAGGTATTTTTCACACAAACAATTAAATCACAGTCATGTAATACCTAATATTTAAATTACCTATTTAGCCCATGTCTAAGCCAAAGGAAAATAAATGAAAATCGCTTTGCTCACGGAATGAACTGAAAACGGTTCTGAAAATCGGACCTGAAAATCGGGCCTGAAAACGGATGTGTGCGGCCAGGCTTATATAGTTACATGAAGCATTTTTATTACGTAAATTAAATGTTTTTATGGATGTGAACTTATGACTGAATGGTGTATCGTTTCGCAGGTTTGTTGATTACAGTGGGTAATGTAGCCGAGTGATTGAAAAAGTAAGTCAATGGACAGTACAACACATAAATGTTTGAATGCTAACTTGCTAAGTTATAATTGTAAGGAATATTTTTAACAGCGTATCAAAAATGTTATGTAACACACTAAAGTGAGTTACGCAAAAAGACTTTATTATTTCACTAAAATACTGACTTGCACACTAAAATACTATTTGTACACCAAATATGATGATCTTTTTACAAAATATCATTTGATATGAAAAGTTTCGTCTGCTCGGGAAACTTATCCACTCAGAAAACTTAATAGGTTATGTTAGGTTCCCTTGTGACTCTGCTCCCAAAAATAGGAGCCCTGCGAAGCAGGGCTCCGTCAACTTAGCTTAGTGGTGCAATTAGAATTTTTGGTGGAAAATTAGTATTTTTGACTAACAGTTAAATACAACCCTAATTGTAAATCGTTAAAGGTCAATTGCATGTAAACAAAATTTGTGTAAAGCTGCGGATGTAATTGCTTTACAAGAAACCTGGCTGTTGCCAGACGAGATTTCTATACTTGGTAATATAGATGTTAATTTTGGTTATTTCGGTAAATCGGCTGTTGATACGTCGGCAGGCATATTGAGGGGTAGAAAATACGGTGGTGTGGCACTATTGTGGAGGAGGTCTGTATTTAAATCCGTTTCAAATATATCCTGTATGAGTGATCGCATTGCAGCCATCAAAGCGATATGCGCTGACCGTACTTTACTTTAATTTAGTGTTTACATGCTGACGGATTGTCGCGATAATTTAAAGGAATTCTGTGAATGTTTAGGAGAAATAGCGGCTATAGCTGAAAGCGCCAATGCAGAATATGTGTATATCTTAGGTGACTTTAATGCACACCCTGGTGAGTTATTTCATACTGAATTGTTAAGTTTTTGTGTTGAGCAAAATTAGATGTGTGCTGACTATAAGACATTAGGTAGTGACTCTGACACTTATACCTTTGTCAGTGATAGTTGTGGCAGCAGACGTTGGCTTGACCACTGCATAGTATCTGAGGCCGCATAAAAATCACTTAATATTGTTGAAGTCTACTATGACATCTATTGGTCAGATCACTTTCCACTCTCATGTCAAGTTGATGTAAGAATGGTGAGGCCAATGGATGCAACAATCAGACAATTGCCTTAAAAACCTGATAAAGCATTATGGGGTGAAAGAAATGCTTCGCAAATAAACTGTTACTATAGTTTATGTATGAAGAAACCGAAAGTGATAGACTTGCCTTCTGACTTGAGAAACTGCTGTAATAATTTTTGTCGGAATAGTAAACATAGCTTAGTAATTGATTACCTGTATAATAATATAGTGACATCGCTCCAGGAAGCTGCAGTATACAGTTTTGGTGCAGTAAGAGATGTTAGGAAACAGCGATCTGTGACAGGATGGAATATATATGTTAGAGCCGCTCATAGTAATGCTAGAAGGGCTTTCCTGAACTGGGTGTGGTATGGAAAACCTCGCGCTGGATTGATATTTGTCGAAATGAATGAGACGCAAAAGATTTTTAAGCAAAAATTAAAATATTCTCAGGATAATAAGGAGCAAATTAAAATGAATATTATGGCGTCTCAGCATAAAAATAAGAATTTTCAGAATTTTTGGCAATCCACTCAAAGATTAAACCCAAAATGAGCGGTTCCTATGAGCGTCGACGGCGTGACTGAACCCGGGGCAATTGCTGATATGTTCAGGAGTCATTTTAAAGTAACTCCGCGTCAAGTTGATATCGATCAGGAACGTGTCGCGCTAGAGGTCATGTTTGGAATACCACTGAATATATCCGCAATAGAAATAAAAAAACATTGTTAAATCCATGACCAGGGGTCCTCCGGGTCATGATGGCCTCAGCATAGAACATTTACAATGTGCTGGTCCGCATCTGCCTAGGGTTTTATCAATGCTATTTAACTTTTGTGATGTGAGTGAGACATTCCTATTTACTAACAGAGTTGATGAGAACAATAGTTGTACCGAAAGTCAAGAGTAAAAGCAAGGATGCGGCAGACAAAGATAACTATAGGCCTTTCTCCATTGCGACTTTAATAGCCAAGGTTCTTGATTGTGTGATTGAGCGTAGAGTGACTGAGCAGCTTAAACCGCATGATTGGCAGTTCGGTTTTAGAGCAGGGTTGTCGAACGAAACTGCTATTATAGCACTTAAACACACTGTTAGGTACTATACCGATAGGAATACGCCCGTGTATGCTGCGTTTCTAGATCTGTTCAAGGCTTTTGACCTGGTTAATTATGACATCCTATGGTTAAAAATGCGCGAGAAAGCTATACCTCATGAGCTTATCAGCCTCCTCCAGTACTGGTATGGCCACCAAATTAATCAGGTTAGATGGTCGGGTGCATTGTCTGATGAGTATGGGCTGAAGTGTGGTGTGAGGCAAGGGGGAGTGACTTCCCCAGCGCTCTTCAGTCTATACATCGATCAGCTGATCGAGGAGCTCAGTAGTACTGGTATCGGATGCTCTATTGATGGTAAGATTATCAACAGTAATAGCTATGCTGATGACATGAGCCCCTCTGTTGATGCACTTAGATGGTTGCTTAGAGTGTGTGAACAATATGCCACTGCTCATGGTCTACTATACAATGTTGGGAAAAGTGAGGCTATGGATTTCAGACACGCTCCAGAAAACCTGAGGCGGTCCCAGCGATATACATTTATGGAGTGGCACTGAAAAACATAGCACAGTTTAAATACCTTGGGCACGTCTTAAATTGAGAAACTAAATGATGATGATGATATAGAGAGGGAACGAAGGGCTTTGTCGGTTCGATGCAATATGCTGGTCCGCACGTTTGCAAAGTGTACATACATACATAGACTCACGCCTGTTTCCCCGAAGGGGTAGGCAGAGGCATATTAAACGCCCACTTTTCGCCAGTGTTTTGATCCCACGTAATGGTGGCGAGCCTATTGCTGCTTATCGGGATATTTTGTTTGCCAGAGCCTCGTCCGTTGATCGGCAGGTGCACCACTTGCAGGTGAGGTTGGCTTGGGACCCTAAGTTCTTGGTGGGAACCCTATGCAAAGTGTACAAAAGAAGTAAAAATGACACTGTTCAAGGCATACTGCCAGACTTTTTATACCTGCAGTCTGTGGATCAAATATACGCAGAGAACCTACAACGCTCTTCGCGTGCAATATAATAATGCCTTCCGGGTGTTATTGGGGCTTCCGCGGTTTTGTAGCGCATCAGCCAATTTTTCTGAGGCAAACATAGTTAGTTTCGAAGCGATCTTACGTAAAAGGACTGCATCCTTGATGAGCAGAATGTGTAGAAGCCCCAATAGCATCCTACTAAATATAGCAGGTAAACCGGACCGTCCATTCCTTATGCACTGGTCCCGTAGACAATGGCGTGGCGTTCCCGTTGCAGAGGAAAGGTACTTGAATTAGGCAGAACTCCAAATCTCGTATTTTACATGACAACGAAACTGTATTTTGAACGACACGAGATTAGATTTTGAGTTATACTAATTGAATATCATTATCGTGTAATTTAACTATAGTTCAACGATGTTAGGCTTATTGGGGAGAATTGGATCTCTGATTGCTAATTTTAATATTTTGTAATGTGAGTGTTATTTGTATTTCTTGATTATGGAAACTTTTCCGAAACAAATGATATATTATTATTATTATCTCCTTTATTTATTACTTTTCTAATTAAAACTACATTTTTAAATATATAATTTACCAAAAAAAAACACATTTAAAAATATAAAAATAACCGTGGGGTCCCACCAGCATCGGGCACAGGGTCCAAGCTGCCGGTGGATAGAGCTCCAGAGACAGGAATTTCCTCACAATACGTGCCGTGTCCAGAAGTACTGCCTTCTGCATCAGGCCCTTGACCCAAGCACCCAACGCGAGCCTCTTAAGGTGACGGTCGAGGCTCTTGGCTATTAGACCATTAACGGTCACGACTATCAGCACAATAATTGCTCAGTTTACATCCCACATGTCGACAATCTCGTGAGCCAAGTCCAGATATTTAATCTGTTTTTCCTTTTCGGCTTTCACGAGATTCTCGTCATGAGGAATAGCGACTTCAACAATTATTGCGAGGCGCTCTGATCGATCTATCAACACGATATTAGGCTTGTTGGCAACAACAGTCCTGTCCGTGATGATAGATCGATCCCAGTACATTGTGACATGGCCATTTTCGAGAACTGGCTCTGCTACATACCTGTAGTACGGTACCTCTATGTCTACAAGTTTGTACTTCAGAGCAAGTTGCTGGTGAATAATTCTGGCTACTTGGTTATGTCTGTGCAAGTACTCGCCGTTAGCAAGACGTGAACAACCGGAAACAATATGCCTGAGGGATTCACCAGGTTGATGACAGGCACGGCAAATATCAGTAGTGCCATCCCTCAGGATATATTTCCGGTAGTTATTCGTCTTGATAACTTTGTCAGCAATTGCTCAAACAAACCCTTCGGTTTTCCCAAAGAGGTCACTGAAGCGTAGCCAGTTCACCGAGGCTAATATGTCTACATCGGATCTACACAGGGCCCGATGGAACCTGCCATGAAGCTCCTTGCTCTACCATACACGCTTGCGATCATCAGTACTAAGTACTACAGGCATGCGCCAGTTCTCCTTAGTCAACCTGAGCGGGGTGAGCCCATTGTCTACTGCGACAACATCTCGATGCATATCCACGTTCGCCCGGAGAAAATATTCTCTGAGATTGCACACCTCGTGATTGTGTAGGGTCTTGACATTCAGAAAGCCGCGACTCCCGCACTTTCGCGGGATGTACAATCTCATCACGGATGAACGTGGATGATGCATACGATATGCCATCAACAATGTGCGAACTCTTCTGTCCACGGCGTCCAATTAAGACTGAGTCCACTTGAGTATGCCAAAGGAGTAAACAAGAAGTGGCATGACCCAACCGTTGCAAGCACGAACCTTGTTACCACCTGATAAAATACTTTTCAGTACTTTTTCAGGCGGCCAATGAAACGCTCTTGCAACGATTGCTTCATGATACTTAAAGCCTGTGACATACCCAAGTACTTATAGGTATCAGTTAAGAGAAGCGTTGTTAGGTTAATGGAATCTACGAGTTGAATCCCCTCAGATTCCACCATCATTCCCTTCTTCACATGAATGACAGCACGTTTATCCACACCGAAGTCCATATTGATAGATTTACTAAAGTTTTGGGGTATGTTTAGTAAATCCATCCAAGTCATACGCTTTCTTATAATCTATCCAACATGCCGCCAGATCCTATCGGTTACGGCGAACTTGTTGGCTAATGGCCATGTCAATGAGGAGGAGCTCCTTAGTACCACGAGCCCCCTTCCTACATCCGTTCTGAGAGGCTGACATAATTGAATAGTCTTCAACATGTTTAGCTATTTTAGCTCTCAGAATGTAAGAAGTTTATAAACCGATGGTAAACATGTTATCGGTCTATAATTGCCGGGCTCGCTAGTACTGCCTGTCTTATGGAGCAGGTGGGTAATTCCAGTCGTCATGAATGTTGGCAACGACCCAGATTTCACAGCTTTTTGGAATTGAGATGGCAAGCGTTCATGCGAACTACGTAGCCATTTCAGCCAGAAATTGTGCAGCCCGTCCAACCCTGGAGATTTCCAATTCGCTAATGGACGGACTGCTTGTGAAACGTCCTGGCTAGAAATGGCCACGCATTCCATTTCGGGAATATGTTCGCATGCACGGTCGACATCTCGCATCCAATCACCTTCAGTATGACTAATGGGCATCGACCAGATGCTACGCCAAAACATGGCTGTGGCGTCCGTATCCGGCCGCTGCACATTAGTCACACATTGGTCTGGTCGTTCCCAGCTTCTGTATACCCACCTCTGGTCCCTCTGGAATGTACGACTAATGGGATACCGGTCCACACGTTTTTTGAATCTACGAATTCGGTTTGCCCATGCATAGACTTTATGTTTTAGGAAGTCAATGCGCTCTGTACATGTGAACGGGCCTTTGTGGGAACTAATATTAGTCCCCACAAAGGCCCGTTCCACAAAGCGCATTACCCTGGGGCGTGTATTCCCCGCCCTTAAACAGATCAGCTTGCCAATAAGTGCCCTTGCCTCGGCAATACGCCACTCAATCATATTATTATTATTATTATGACAACGGCATCCATTTCATAAATTCTCTCTTTGAATGTTATCAGTATTTTGACCCAGAATAACATTCCCTAAAGCCTAAAGACTCGGATGGCGAAGCTTGGTTTTACTGATAAAGATTTTTATATTTTTCAGATTTCTGTTGCGACGCAAACATTATCCCCACGCATGAGTTTAAAAAAAGTTTAGTACGCAGTATTACTTTCCAAGAATTACTTGAGAGCGAGCGAGATTCTTATTGTCAACGTGTATACAGTTGGTAACTCAGTGCGAAACCGAAGAGTTGTTATCATAACATGTTAGCAAATAACTGCGTTTCCTTCAGAGCAAATAATATTTGGATCTATCCGTGTGGAGACGGATTAAGAATACGGAATGTCACCACCCCATATCATCCCATGGGTGTCGTAAGAACCGACAGAGGGAGCATATTATGCAGAGAACAGCACTGTAAGAGAAGGAAAACTTGATACAAACCCTATACCAACCCGTTTGGCCAGCGTGGTATAGTAGGCCAATTCCTCCTTTAGGAGAGGCCTAGTCCAGCAGTGGACTGTTAAAGGCTGATGATGATGATGATGATGAATATGATGAATAATATTTCTACTTTCATCTCGCAAATAGGTACATACGACAACGAACTCAAAGTTAAACACTGATACAGTAATTTTATAAACAAGTAGAGAGTAAACATCAGTCTTCAATAAGTTAGACATGATATAAATTTACATAATTACTGTGTACATTACCACAATGAGATCCTAATAGATGTTTACTATGCGACATTACCTCTCAATTTTGAATTAATTGAAAGGGTTGATACCTCAACGTAGGTGTAGTAACCAACAGAAAACGCAGTGATTTATTATGTAAGCAAAGTTGTACAGAATTTGAACAGGATTTGCATATGTAACGGGAATTTTGTTGGGAAAGTACCGACCTCTGTAGGCTTCATGTAATTTATTGCTTATTTAGAAGTATTACGTACATTGCTTAAGTTTGATTAGAAAGGTTTGGTTACTGTATTTTGGATTTATTACTGTGGATAAAATACGTTGGCCGTAGTAACGACTTTGAATGTTCAATGACTCATGGACCTACCTACTTGCGGTGTTGGTGCTTTATGAATCAACACCATTTCAAACTTTAACTAACAACATTTCAAATACTTTGAAATAAAGGGAAAACCATTGAAAAATTTATTGATTTCTATTGCAGTAACACTCGACTAAGCCTGTTGAAGCAAAGCATGCATTACTTTAAGGGGAATTATAAAACGAGCGAATATAGGTGGAAACAGAATATTCTGTCGTGTTGTGTCGTGTCGCAACACAAGCGTATCGGTTTCATATATTTAATAAGATGCCTTACAACACAACACACTGTAATAATGTGTTTCTAGCCATATTAAATGTATGAAAAAAAAACTAAGCGACTGATGATGAGATACTGTTTCAATAACTTGAGCGGCATGAATTTGAGTAAGCGAAAAATTAACTAAACTAACGACGAATCATCATCATCCTCTTAGCGTTATCCCAGTTTCAATCTGGGGTCCGCTTTCTAGTCTAACCGGATTTGGCTGAATATTAGCTTTTCCACAGAGCGACTGCCTGTCTGACCTCCGCAACCCGAAGGGATAGCGATATTCAATGGTTTAGACTAGTGTCAGTTTATTTAGAAGGTACTGACACCCTGTAACGATTGTCAAAGATCTTCATGACAACCGGGACCGAAGGCTTAACGTGCTCTCCAAGGCACGGGACAAGCGATAATTAATAATTCAATACGCACATAACTCCGAAAAGTCATTGGTGCGCGCCGTGGATTCGAACCCGATACCCTCTGCATGGCAGTCAGTTGGTATCTCCACTCGGCTATCGCTTCGTTTTTTACTAAACTAACGACGAATATTGATTAATAATAAAATCTAGAACAGGCGTATTAAAAGCGGGTTGAGATTAATCCGTTTCAGAAATTAAACTTCAAACCGTGCGACCAACTTACTAGGTGAACGACTAAATTACTAGGTGAGTGACTAGAAATACAGATCTATTTTTATATTATTATTTCTTTCTGATTTACTCGGGAGATAGGTTTTCTTGTGACAAGTACCCAAAAATAGGAGACCTGCGAAGCAGGGCTCCGTCAACTTGGCTTAAAAGGCTGAAGCGTCTTATTTTATTTTGTTTTTTGTTCATTTGATTTAAGTAAATGCATATTGCTTTGTTTTTTCGGAATAAGACGAAGACGGCCCATCTAATACATAGGATCTTTGTATCGACAGCGTTTCACGAGGCTTGACACTTTTCATCTCTGCTTAAGAATTCAGGATGATGTGTAAGTAAGTATGTATTTTTCTTAGAACTCTTCACTCATTTAACGACGTGTATGTACATGACACGTCAAGCTAGACACTATGACCTTTGTACCGTTCTTATAGCGTAGGATTTTTTTTTGATGACGCTGATGAATGTATCTCTCGCCTCAAACGTTCTCTGTCGTTGTGTTACGTACAGAAATATTCGAAATAGCCCTACTAGCAGACGCAAAAAATAGTGGTTTATTGATTATGTTGAGCAAACATAAGAGCGAGATTTTTCAACTATTTCAGAGAAATGTTGCGGTACGCTTCTTGGTAGGATAGAATTGGGATTTTTAATTACATATATTTATATTTTTTTATCTAAGAAATCATCGTTGTGCTTAAAATATATCATGGTTATTAACCTCTTGTATGCCGGAATGCCAGACACAATGAAAAAGCTATTGTGTCTCGCGTAGATCTGCGTTCCGGCATACAAGGGGTTAAAGACAAAATCTACTTGGAGGTCATTTTCAGGATACTGTACTTCCCCCCCGTGGAATCTCCACCTTGTCGTAGTGTGGGGGCTCAGTAACCGTGGGTTTGAGGTACAGCCACGGTGAAGCTAAGCGGGATCCCGGGAGGATACGCTCCACGTGGGTTAGGCGTGCATTGGATGCGTCCCAAGGTGCGGGTGGGGGGCAGTTCTGTTTGTCCCTCGCAGTCAGGTGCTGGAGGAGAGGCAGGTCGGTCTTGCGTTGCCGCGCGCCCTATCTCCCGCGACCAAATGGGGGCGCACCATTGTTGCGTCGCGGTGGGGCCGCAGAGGAAGAGGAAATGCAGTGTTGCGTTGCCGTCCTCCCTATCCTCTGCGGCCGCAGGGTGTTTTGGCGGCAGAGCCCAACACCTTCATCCACCGCCAAGGGGGCCCCGAACATCACCAAACATGCATAAGTAGTTATTATGTATACATGAACAATTTAGAACTTGTAATGATCTACTTATGAATAATCCAACTACCTAAAATTATATTAAAACATTAGACATCTTGAGTGGAGGTAAATACAATATGGGAACCGTTATTTTAGACTGACTGACTGTTTCACTGAGGATAGTTTGATTCCCTCGTGAAAAGGGTTTAATTATAGTACAGGACTTTCAGTGTTATGATGATAGTTCGCCTCTTGAGTGTATTCAGGGGCGTTTTTTATTGTTTTGTCCAGTATTTCATTTTATTTTTCAACACGTATAAACAATATTGGTAATCTTGTGTGCGTTATCTATTGAGACCTTAGCAATTGAATTATATGAATAGTGCAGTAGAATGGTTAACTAATGTTTGCCATAATTTAAAATGCCATAATTTCATATGCCATACTGGTATTTGCCATAATTTCATTAGAAATAACGCTTCAGTTGCCATAATCGTGAAATGACATAAAATGACTTTCACTAATGCCATTGGTCATAATCGATCAAGTGTAATAATAATTTTAATCCATAAATGTATTTGCTATAATTATTGTTTTCAATAATGCCATTTTCCATAACTTTTATTCAGCATCATATAAATAAAGATAATTGAGTACAAGCGCCTGCAATTTTTATGTTAACCTTAATGAGTAAAAAAAAAATATCTCCAAACATCGGTGTGTATGGCACTGCTAACTTCCACATTCTTCACACTAGTTTAATAAACTAAAGTTTTTTGCCGACTTCAAGAAAGGTTAAGTGACGCAACAGATAAATATAAATGAGAAAATATTTCATGCAGCACGTAGCAGTTGAAGATAATTTGTTAATTCTCATGGTAGTAGACCCTGCTGATTTTAGCATGAATGGGCCGGCTCGACCGGGGAAGTACTACCCTCTCACAGAAAATCGGCGTAAAGTAACAATACCTAAACTGTTGCGTTTCGTTCGATGAGTGAGAGTGCCGGAGGCCCTATCCCCTATTCGTTCTCCCTCATCCCACTTCTCATCCTATCCCTTTTCCAAAACCCAAGGGGCAGCAACGCACTCACAAGTGCATTTTATTCTCCTGTGGTGTTGCTTGTGTCCATGGGCGGCGGTATGCAAGGTATGCGCATACTTTTTTATCCGCTAAAATAGATCGCTTACAACTGTATCGAGTAACGCAAACGAGGGATTAAAAGTACCGCGTACAAAAAGTCGCCCGAATAACTGAGGGCATGCAGGGAGCGGACCGGACAAAAGTACGGGGGAGTCCCCGAAAAAAAAAGAACTCTTGTGACTAGGCGAAGCAACGCACATGGAGGCCTTTAGTCCGCGTTGTGCGCTCGAGAGTGACGTACGTATGCACGACGATAAACGATGACGCAGGAAATCGTTGATCGTCGAAGTCGTTTAAGTCGAAAAAAGAACTTCTATAAGTGATACGTCAAAAAAAGAGTATCACGACCGAAATTTGAAGAAAAAGTTGTCGAACGAGGTATGTCAAGAGGTTTATTCCTCTTCTGTTTGGGACTTATTATCGAACGAAGAAAAAACTAAATATGGCAAGTTTTGCTTATTTATTTATTTAAACTTTTCGGAAAAATCACGTACAAAGGCGAACTTATTAATGTAAAGCAATTAACAAAAACAATTTAATCTTAATTTAAAATCCGCTTCGTGAAGTATTTTACGCGATACTTTCTTAAAGAAAAGTTAATGAAATTTAAATAATATGTTCATTTATTTATTTATTTATCCTAATTTACATTATCATTACAGAAACTTAATCAAAAAGAATATACTGATATCTGTTCCGCAATGTCATAAATTATGTACCTATAGTATCAAATAAAACATTGAATATTGATTTTGATTGAAAATTAAAATATTTCTTTCAATATTCATTCCACATTTATGTTTCATTTTAAAACTTATTATAATTGTGATAATATTCAGATGACACCGATAATAATGGTCAGTGTCGCTAAGAAGATTTTTTTTATCGCATTACCCCCTCTTAAAGACATCTTAACCAAAAAGTACAGTAAAACAGTCACCGGTTTATTAAATTTGGTTATACTGCCATGGTACAGATCCTTGAGGTGAGGTAAAGTAATCGGTAATGTAATTTCCTGTTTCGATGCCAGTGTTTGTACCTCTTACACCAACTGTAGGTATATTTTGGAAAGTACAAGAATAGAGCATATCTTCGAAAGAAATGCCATCTCTTTTACGGACAAAATTATGAAGAGTGCATGCTGCTTTTATTATTATTTTTGCAAATTTTATATTAACGTCTAAACTTCTTTGAAATATAGCCCATTTATTACTCAAAATACCGAATGCATTTTCAACTATTCTTCGTGCTCTAGATAAATGATAGTTAAAAATGCGTTGTTTTGGACTCAGATTGCGGTCAGGGTAGGGTCTCATCACATGATTTGAAACAGCGAAAGCTTCATCTCCTACAAAAAAGGAAGGCATGGGAGTCCCGTTAACATCATTTGGAAGATTATGATTTTTGGGAAGGGTTATAGAATCACCTGAAATACCCTTTTCTAAATAAGAGTTTTTAAATATGTTTGAATCACTATGCTTTCCATATGCTCCTACATCAATAAATGTAAAACAGTAATCAGCATCAACTACCGCCATTAAGACTGTAGAAAAATATGATTTATAATTGAAGTAATTAGAACCTGAGTTTGGTGGCATTTTTAAGCGAATATGTTTACCATCTACAGCCCCCAAACAATTAGGGAATTGGGTGCTTCTATAGAATTCACTTGCAATCTCTAGCCATCGTTCCTCAGTTAATCCAGGAAAACATGCGTTTTTACACAAGTCCCAAATAGCTGTACAAGTTTCTTTAACGATAGCACGTATAGTAGCCGCTCCAATTAAGTAGTCTTCTTCGAGATTTACAAACGATGAACCTCGTGCTAAATACCTGAAAAATAAAGAGGTAAAATTAAAAATCCAGCATCCTGCAGCCCTAATCATAGTTCTTTTTTAATAATTATTTCTCTTTTTTTGCAGGTAAGGAGGTACAGAAAAGGTGGTCATCTCTTAGACATGGTTTTAGGAAGGAGCTCTCTGCGCAGAAAATGATGCCGTCAGGAAGTGCAGCCAATAAGAAGAGAAAATATTTGTATTTCGACTCCCTTTTATTTTTGTTGCCTTTTACAGAAATCATAAACACAGAAGGATCTCTTCAAAATGAAAACAATGAAACTGAGCAGAGGAATTTAGAAAAATGTTTCAACTCAACCAAGGTTTTCAAAACCAAGAACAGTCCAAAAAAATAATGATGATGAAGTAATAACATTACTTAGAGAAGGTAATCAAATGCTTTCTACATCAAAAACATGTGATAGAGGGCACGATGAAGATGAGGTATTTTTACGTTTCCGGAGACCAGAAATTATTATTGAGAATGGAAAATATTAAGTTAATTTTAAATTTTAAGCAATATTTAAACGACAATTCAAGATTTTGTCAAATAAACAGGTTATCGAATGTTATCAATGAAACATTAAGGAGAGAACCGATGTCTTATATCGAAAATCGTATCAATGATCCTATCCGACTAATGAAAACAATAAATGACTCATCTGAAAATCTTGAATATATTTCTCAACCATCGACATCACAGCGCTCAAATAATGTACTATATACACCAATACCTATGCATCGGGATATTGAATATATTCCTCAACCATTAAC
The DNA here is from genome assembly GCA_944739405.2 of Euclidia mi. Lineage (NCBI taxonomy): Eukaryota > Metazoa > Arthropoda > Insecta > Lepidoptera > Erebidae > Euclidia > Euclidia mi. The sequence continues at coordinate 43,622,726 of OX123186.2, read as the reverse complement.
ATCACAGCGCTCAAATAATGTACTATATACACCAACACCTGTGCATCGGGAATACGATTCAATCACATCCCCAGAAAATGATACCTGCGACACTTTGTTAAGTCTCGGTGATAATGAACAAAATTAAGTTTGAGGCTTGAAATTACTTTAAGTGTGGTAGAATTATAACAAATATGAAGACTGATTAATGATTACGCATACATCCATGATTAAAATAAGTAAGTTTAATTAATAGAAGGTTAAAACGTTAATAAAAGTTATAAGCATCCTAAGGGTTGATTTTTCAATCGTCAGTTAAAAAATAATTGACAGTTAAACTGTAACCCGGCTAAATTGAAAAGTACGTAGCATCATTGATCTACTTTATCCACAACCGAAGGTTTTTTATTTATAAGTGTTATATTTTATTGTTTTGTTAACTTTTAACTGACGATTGAGAAATCGGCCCTAAGATGATTAAAAAAAATCAAAAATTAAAAACGTATTTTATTTTACTTACTTTAAAGTAACCGATAGCCTTTCTTCTGGACCAATGCACATCCTCATCTTTGTGTCAGAATGACTTATAGCAGGTTCCACAGTTGACAATAACTCTTCAAAAGTTCCAACCGACATTTTATAATATTTAAAGAATTTTTCTGGATATTGTTTTAACCGAGCATGTTTCGCATGAAAATACCCATTTGATAATCGATCCGATATAAGGGGATGGACCCAGTATTTTCTTTTAAAATGTCTTCTCTTTTTCTTAAACTTCAAGTCAATTGCAACACAATGTAACCTCTGAATATTTGTTTCCAAAGCGTGCACTTCTCTACAATAGGTAGAAGAGCCTTGCTGATTTCAGCATGAATGGGCCGGCTCGACCGGGGAAGTACTACCCTCTCACAGAAAATCGACGTAAAGTAACAGAATCTAAACTGTTGCGTTTCGTTCGGTGAGTGAGAGTGCCGGAGGCCCTATCCCCTATTCCTTCTCCCTCATCCCACTCCTTATCCTATCCCTTTTCCCAACCCCAAGGGGTGGCAACGCACTTGTGACTCCTGTGGTGTTGCTTGTGTCCATGGGCGGCGGTAATTGCTTACCATCAGGCAATCCGTCTGCTCGTTTGCCGCCTTATGCTATAAAAAAAAAAAAAAAAAAAAAATCGGGCAACAAATGATCGCACGCCGTGTGCGTTGAGTTCGTGGTAAATCCGCGGCGAACTTTTTATTCGCGGAGCATACTTTTTTCTCCACCGCGGAGGAAAGTCCGTCGTCTGCGCAGGCTAAGAGCGCTTGTACACTTTAAGAAAATTTACCGTGTCTGCGGCAGACAAGACAAATTCTTCGTGTACACGACAAGAATTTTGTCTGTTCTACACACGACAACTTTTCGTGTCTTTCGCAGACAAGACCAATCGGAACGTGTACACGACAAGATTTTTTTCGTGCAGTCGTCAGTCGGGCGTAGGACGCGCAAGTATTAGTGGATCTGTTTTGTATAAAATGACATGGAATTGATATGGTTTATTTGTTTGAAGAATCGAGTCCCATGGTGCTGTAGTTCGGTTTTGCAAAATATATAATGTGTGTTTTTGTTGTTGGTTCCTTTCTGCTTTTAATATAACTTGTTTCCAAGCAAAAAATCACGTGGATCTTTTTTGAATAATAAAATAAATCACTTTTAAATTAGTATTCTTCAAAAAAAGCAAAAATCTAAATTTGTCGAGTGGTTCCTTTTTGCATAAATACGGACAGTTCAAACGTACATACATCATTCATTCTTAACTTAAAATTAAAACACCTATATCTTCTTTCTCCAGGTTTCCCGAGTAAAAATAGAATCATTTATAGACTCTGTTATATAATAATCTGCATTTTTGAAAATTCATATAAAAAGTAATATGTAATAGGTACTTACCATATTATTTTTTTTTACATTTGTCATGTCGTCGAAGTCTTTGTTTAAGATAATTAATATTTCTCTCCATGCTTCAAATGTGAGTCTTTTATCTTTATATATCTCTAAAGTTTTGTCCCACAATGCAGGTTGTCCCTCTACTAAAGTTATAAGTAACTTATCATAGACCGCTGGCCCATGTACAAAAATGAATGGGTCATATGAACCACCAGGTGACGTATATAGGACGATATAAGAGCATAAAATAATAAGATTCAGCACTATGCCGTCACTTTTAAGCTGTCCAACTGAGTGCTGGTGAGGATTCAAAAGAGCAGGTGGAGTGAGTACATTTTGGTCATATATTTTTGTAAAGTATTTTTACCATCGATAGATCCATGAAAAATAATAAGAAAGCGCGCAGTGCCATACAAAAATGGTGCACCACAAAGTCGGTAATTATTGTTTATTTTCTGACAATTTCCAGGGTAAATTTGGTCTCCCCCCCCCCGTGGGATCTCCACCTTGTCGTGGTGGGGGGGCTCAGTAACCGTGGATTGGTCACCCGCGGTGAAGCTAAGAGGGATCCAGGAGGGGACGCTCCGCGTGGGCTTGGAGGGGCCTGCGCAGGATGCGTCCAACGGTGTGGGTGCGGGGGACAGTTCTGTCTGTCCCTCGCAGTCGGGTGTGGTCGCGGGAGGAGAGGCGTGTCGGTGTTGCGTTGCCGCGCGCCCTATCTCCCGCGACCAAATGGGGGCGCACCATTCGATGCGTCGCGGTGGGGCCGCAGAGGAAGAGGAGATGCGGTGTTCACCTCCACATTCAAATACAAAACCACTGGTTTTGTATTTGAATGTGGAGGTGGTGATATTTCGTTTAAGTGGATGCGTGGAGTGCAGTGTAAACGAGATGGCATGATGGTCAGATGACGGGCATATAGATGTATCTACTTTCCATTCGCTGATATTGATGGCGATATCATCAGATGCGATTGCGAGGTCAACTATTGAGCCCCGAGTCTGTCCGCCAACCATGGTTTCGTAGGTATTGTGAGTGCCTATGTTAATTATTTGAATTATTATAAACTAATAATTTTTTTTTTAGAATCTCCCAGGGGTTAAAACCGCCCCCGAGAGGAGTTTATTGCGACATAGTGCGCGAAATTTCTGCTATTTGATACAGAAATAGAGAGAACAATTTAAGAGCAAAAGGAACAATATGTCGGTGTTATTGTTTGTGTGTATGCGTGGTTATGTGTTGTTGAAAAGTTTGAGTTTGTCGACGATGTGCGTTAGGTGTGTCATGAATGTGTTGGTGGCAGTTGCATCTGTGAGTATGGAGTCTAGGTCATATGGTATAAGTTGCTTAAAGTGGCAGTAATGTTCATGGTGTAGCCGTGTGAGTGTGTATTTTGGGCATTGTGTCAAAAGATGTATGAATGTTTGTGTGGTAGTGATGTCGCAGGGACATGTGTCCGTGTCGGTTATGTGGAAGCGGTGTAAATACTGTTTGTGATATCCGTGTCCAGTGAGTAGCTGTGTGAGTGCAAATGTGTGTCCTGTGGTGTTAATGAGTTTGTGTAGATGGGTGAGTGTGGGGCACCAAGTTTCAATGATAACGCCTTTAGGGTTGTTGGTATAGGCCTCTGCGGTTAGTGTGGACCTTTCTATTTTGGCTAGGCGTTTTACGTAGCTCCATGGGACATGTGAGAAGGTGAGTGGTTGGTCCATTGTTGCGGCGTCTTTGGCAGCGATATCTGCTAGTTCATTGCCGTGTAAAAATACAAAACCACTGGTTTTGTATTTGAATGTGGAGGTGGTGATATTTCGTTTAAGTGGATGCGTGGAGTGCAGTGTAAACGAGATGGTATGATGGTCAGATGACGGGCATATAGATGTATCTACTTTCCAATCGCTGACATTGTTGGCGATATCATCAGATGCGATTGCGAGGTCAACTATTGAGCCCCGAGTCTGTCCGCCAACCATGGTTTCGTAGGTATTGTGAGTGCCTATGTTAAGTATGACCGTGTGCTGTGATAGGATTAGATCCGCGACGTCGTCGCCGCGGCTGTTGTTAGACCGGGCGCCCCACAGCCTGTGCCATCCGTTAAAGTCCCCGCATATGATGTGAGTATGATTGCGTGTGTCGCATAGCATGTGATGTAAGCTGTGAAGTGTGTTATGGTTGTCGGTACTAGGCTCGATATATACGCTTGTTACATATATTCTCTTACCGGTGGTCGTGGTGAATTGTATTGTGCAGAGATTTGGTGTAGAGTATTGTGTGAGTCCCATTGAGCTACCTGTGCCATTTCTAATGAGTATGCAGGCCTTGGTGTGTCTGTATTCTCGAATGGGGCAACTCGGCCAAATTAACGTTCGCCCCGGAAAAAACGGTAGCTCTAGCATTCACTAACAAGACACGCCTCATTCTCAAAAAAAAATTAGAAAATCTCCTGTGGATAAGAAGACTTTTAATGTAGTTATATTCTTATCTAGTAGCTATCAAAATTATAAATTAAATACCAGTTGCTGACCCGAATTGTCCGTAACTATTCGTAGCTAATCGTTACGAATGTCTACACATTCGTAGCAATTCAATGACTACGATAATTAATATTAATTATTTCTCTATTTCTATAGTTTCTTTACTTGGGCTCTTGAGATATGCCATTTCGCTTTAGCTGATTTAAATAATCAAAATTATGAGACAAATTTTCATAAAAATATTACAAAATGAATGTTTTATGCAAACAGGATTTATTTGCTAAACGTTGGTGTATCATTTGAAACAATATTCTATGCATGTTACTTTAATTGCAAATGAAATATGATCTATGTGGTGCCAAAATTACGAATAGTAAATTTTGAAAATGGTAACAAGAGTTTTGTAGAAGTATAACAGTTGCGTATTAAGTGCATGCAGTCCATTCGTTATAGCATTAATTGGATTAATTTTTGATACGAATGATTTTAATTGGTTTTTGTATGTTTAACTTTCCGACAGTAATTGGAATGACAATGGAATACAAGTTTCATTGCAAATGTTGTTGATGGAATTTCGTATATTGATGGAATTGGTAAATGGCTGCTTATTTGTAAGTGGTTTTAATTAAAGTTTAATTTGTACTTACGTCTGATAAAGTATTCGTGTTTTGGACCTAAATACACCTCAATGAGTATGTAAGTACAAGGACATGGAAAATATGATCTATCTGTATAACTATGGTAAACGGGATACCTCATGTTGTGATGATGACCGGCTAGCCCGAGTCTAAAGACGCCAGGGATGCTAACATTTGTATTACAATACAATCTCTTCAAGTCAATTTCGGGTGATATGGAAATAATTGATAGTAGGTGCTTATAATAAATTTAAAATATTTATCAAATACAAAATACATTACTCTTGCATTGCAAACCTAACTCTCCTCTACCAAACCTTCATCCTATTCTTATACTCAATCACATTTTTTACATAAATGTAGCAAAGAGCGAAAGTGCTTCGGCCGGTGTTCTTCATAGTTTATCATTTACTATCTTTAAGCCATGGTTACACAGCGCATGAACCAAAGTATTATAATATTATAATATTCTACCACATACACATATCACCATCTATGCAGTCCCAAACTACGCGGAGCTTGTACTTTGGATACTAGATAATGGATAAACATACATTTATGTTTTTTTTTTGTAAAACTGTTGTTAAAAACTGTGCTGCAACGTTTAAGTAATTTTTAATATACTTATCTTAAAGTACTTGTTGACTTTACGTGGACGGATTGGATGTCAATGACTCGTTCGTCAAATGCCACAAAAACTAGTTTGAAGTACGTGGTAAACCTAATTTCGTTCATGATATGATACTTTGTAAGCAGCCGAAATGCAGCTAGACAACCAACAAGTAAGCAATTTTAAAACTTTCAACAATAAAATACTCAGTACAAATAATTCCGTACCGTCGTACCCTCTACTAGCCACTTACTAAATACGAAGAACTCTACTCAACAACTTGACGAGCTAACCCAAATAACTTAGGGGCCGCAGTAGCACGTAATATGTAGTATGTAACACGTCGATTTGCGAGCGTCTTCTGCGTGCGGTAATGAAGTTAGACGTATGTAATTTACTCCGCCTTTGCGAAGAGTACCGCAGTTCGTTAATCGAGAAGTTGAGAAGATAATTAGCGGGAAAGTTTGTCGGAAAAGGCCGGCAAATATATGTATGTGCGCTTTTCACGGTGATGTGAAAACGTGAGTGAAAATATAGAGGGTTTTCGGGCCTATTTGGAATTAAGTTAAGAAATCTTAAAGTGTTGTACAGTTTGTAAAGTGGTGAAAAGAGATATGACAAGATTTTGGCTCAAACTTGAACTTTAACCGAATGTCATGAACAACAATTTATTCATTAATAATTTTATTTTAAACGATGTGTTATATTTATAGATAACGTTGCAATTCAAATGTACTTTGTCATAAATGATAACATTGCTTTAAGTTTATATTTGTTAACGATCTTTCTAGTCGTCAAAGTAGCCCTTTCTGTCTAGAATTTCGAAAAACTACGGAGCTTTGTTATAAATTATATCATTTTGGCAGCTCCCGTTCGAGAGTTTGTAGCTGAGAACTAAGCGTCCTATATATTCATTCAAATGTATAAAGAATACATAATTCACTAAAATCACTATCAACGTCATATTATATTTATATTACTAACAGCTTACGAATTACTGTACATTTTTAAACGTAAATAATGCCATTTTTGTGTAGGTCTGGATGGAATTTTATCATTTACTTTTAAGCTAATATTATATTTCACATGGTTTAGTTTCCTTTTAATTATTAGTTTATAATAATTCAAATATTAGAAAATCTCCTGTGGATTAGAAGACTTTTAATGTAGTTATATTCTTATCTAGTAGCTATCAAAATTATAAATTAAATACCAGTTGCTGACCCGCACTTGTCCGTAACTATTCGTAGCTAATCGTTACGAATGTCTACACATTCGTAGCGATTCAATGACTACGATAATTAATATTAATTATTTCTCTATTTCTATAGTTTCTTTACTTGGGCTCTTGAGATATGCCATTTCGCTTAAGCTGATTTAAATAATCAAAATTATGAGACAAATTTTCATAAAAATATTACAAAATTAATGTTTTATGCAAACAGGATTTATTTGCTAAACGTTGGTGTATCATTTGAAACAATATTCTATGCATGTTACGACATGTACGACATAGATCATATTTTATTTGCAACTAAAGAGTTGCAAATAAAATATGATCTATGTCGTGCCAAAATTACGAATAGTAAATTTTGAAAATGGTAACAAGAGTTTTGTAGAAGTATAACAGTTGCGTATTAAGTGCATGCAGTCCATTCGTTATAGCATTAATTGGATTAATTTTTGATACGAATGATTTTAATTGGTTTTTGTATGTTTAACTTTCCGACAGTAATTAGAATGACAATGGAATACAAGTTTCATTGCAAATGTTGTTGATGGAATTTCGTAAATTGATTGAATTGGTAAATGGCTGCTTATTTGTAAGTTGTTTTAATTAAAGTTTAATTTGTATTTACGTCTGATAAAGTATTTGTGTTTTGGACCTAAATACACATCAATGAGTATGTAAGTACAAGGACATGGAAAATATGATCTATATGTATAACTTAGGTAAACGGGATACCTCATGTTGTGATGATGACCGGCTAGCCCGAGTCTAAAGACGCCAGGGATGCTAACATTTGTATTACAATACAATCTCTTCAAGTCAATTTCGGGTGATATGGAAATAATTGATAGTAGGTGCTTATAATAAATTTAAAATATTTATCAAATACAAAATACATTACTCTTGCATTGCAAACCTTACTCTCCTCTACCAAACCTTTATCCTATTCTTATGCTCAATCACATTTTTTACATAAATGTAGCAAAGAGCGAAAGTGCTTCGGCCGGTGTTCTTCATAGTTTATCACTTACTATCTTTAAGCCATGGTTACACAGCGCATGAACCAAAGTATTATAATATTCTACCACATACACATATCACCATCTAAGCAGTCCCAAACTACGCGGAGCTTGTACTTTGGATACTAGATAATGGATAAACATACATTTATGCTTTTTTTGTGCTTATTTGTAAGTGGTTTTAATTAAAGTTTAATTTGTACTTACGTCTGATAAAGTATTCGTGTTTTGGACCTAAATACACCTCAATGAGTATGTAAGTACAAGGACATGGAAAATATGATCTATCTGTAGAACTAAGGTAAACGGGATACCTCATGTTGTGATGATGACCAGCTAGCCCGAGTCTAAAGACGCCAGGGATGCTAACATTTGTATTACAATACAATCTCTTCAAGTCAATTTCGGGTGATATGGAAATAATTGATAGTAGGTGCTTATAATAAATTTAAAATATTTATCAAATACAAAATACATTACTCTTGCATTGCAAACCTAAGTCTCCTCTACCAAACCTTTATCCTATTCTTATACTCAATTACATTTTTTACATAAATGTAGCAAAGAGCGAAAGTGCTTCGGCCGGTGTTCTTCATAGTTTATCATTTACTATCTTTAAGCCATGGTTACACAGCGCATGAACCAAAGTATTATAATATTATAATATTCTACCACATACACATATCACCATCTATGCAGTCCCAAACTACGCGGAGCTTGTACTTTGGATACTAGATAATGGATAAATATACATTTATGCTTTTTTTTGTAAAACTGTTGTTAAAAACTGTGCTGCAACGTTTAAGTAATTTTTAATATACTTATCTTAAAGTACTTGTTGACTTTACGTGGACGGATTGGATGTCAATGACTCGTTCGTCAAATGCCACAAAAACTAGTTTGAAGTACGTGGTAAACCTAATTTCGTTCATGATATGATACTTTGTAAGCAGCCGAAATGCAGCTCGACAACCAACAAGTAAGCAATTTTAAAACTTTCAACAATAAAATACTTAGTACAAATAATTCCGTACCGTCGTACCCTCTACTAGCCACTTACTAAATACGAAGAACTCTACTCAACAACTTGACGAGCTAACCCAAATAACTTAGGGGCCGCAGTAGCACGTAATATGTAGTATGTAACACGTCGATTTGCGAGCGTCTTCTGCGTGCGGTAATGAAGTTAGACGTATGTAATTTACTCCGCCTTTGCGAAGAGTACCGCAGTTCGTTAATCGAGAAGTTGAGAAGATAATTAGCGGGAAAGTTTGTCGGAAAAGGCCGGCAAATATATGTATGTGCGCTTTTCACGGTGATGTGAAAACGTGAGTGAAAATATAGAGGGTTTTCGGGCCTATTTGGAATTAAGTTAAGAAATCTTAAAGTGTTGTACAGTTTGTAAAGTGGTGAAAAGAGATATGACAAGATTTTGGCTCAAACTTGAACTTTAACCGAATGTCATGAACAACAATTTATTCATTAATAATTTTATTTTAAACGATGTGTTATATTTATAGATAACGTTGCAATTCAAATGTACTTTGTCATAAATGATAACATTGCTTTAAGTTTATATTTGTTAACGATCTTTCTAGTCGTCAAAGTAGCCCTTTCTGTCTAGAATTTCGAAAAACTGCGGAGCTTTGTTATAAATTATATCATTTTGGCAGCTCCCGTTCGAGAGTTTGTAGCTGAGAACTAAGCGTCCTATATATTCATTCAAATGTATATATAACGAACTAACAATGCAAACATTCATTAGATATTTACATACCTTATTTTGCTTGACGTTTCGAGACGGTTGCACGTCTCGTGGTCGCAAGCTGACTGGTGTAGCGATGTCACGTATCCGAGTACCTAATGCATGTTCGCGTTAATTCCCGTCTATATATATTCTAAACATGCAACGCGAGTGTTTAAAAATTTCTATTGCAAACCGCTATGGGTCGGAAATTGCAAAATTTGTGCGTCGCCTAGAATTATTACGGCGGAAACGAGCGCGAGTGGAAACATTGTTGATATTTCTAACAAAATGTCGCGATTGGGACTTATTACCTACGTGATTGTGTATAAAACCACGTAGTCGCATTTTCCCGTAAAATTCTATACAACGCGAGTGTACGTCTCCTGAGACAGTTAATATGCAACAAACAATAGTGAGCTGAATAGTGTACAGTATGAGTTATATGCCGTGCATACGAAGTGTAGTGAGTTCCTATCTCGCGTTGATTATGATTTGTGTGATCAGATAACGTTCTTACAAGCAAGTCGGACATTCGAACTATGTAGTGCTGCTCACGAGCGAAAGTTCTCGAAGTTATTAAACCGACGGTATGCGAATAAAACGTTATCTACGGAATCGGTACAAACCAGTAACACCGTAATTAATCTATCCAACGCGAGTTTAGATGAATCTGCGATTAACATATTGGCCAAAGGTTTAAACTTCGCATTAACACCTAAGCGAATACCGTACGAAAATATAATCAGCAGTGTTTAGGAGACGATTATCCGTAATAAAGTACCGCCCGGTGATGCCGATACCCTACGACAGGACGTCACGGTAATATTACGGAAGTCGAACATACCCACTAGCAATGTCACTATGGAAGAGCGTCAAGCACTGAAAAGGATTCGGGACAACCAGGATATTTTAGTGCTTAAGGCCAACAAGGGAAACGCCACTGAAGTGATGAATACGGCTGATTATACGGACAAGGTACGAGAGTTGTTATGTGATAACAAGGTGTATAAACCGGTCTCATATAACCCACGGCCAGAGTAACGCGCAGAATACGAGCACTGATACAAGACCACCAGGACCTCTTCACGGAAGACGAGTACAGCAAGTAATATGGTCCCAAGCCGTACCAACCACCTAGGCTATATAGCCTAGGTGGTTGGTACGTGACTTATGTGACTTATGTACCTTAGGCAGACCATATGGTCTGCCTAAGGTACATAAGTCAGACGTGCCACTGCGGCCTATCGTAAGTCAGATTTCCTCACCTACTTACGACCTTGCGAAGTACGTTGCATCGGTATTGCAGCCATTAGTCGGTATGACACCGTCTTTCGTAAAGAACTCGCGTCATTTTGTCCAGATCGTACAAAGCATCCGATTGGAACCGGAAGATGTAATGGTAAGCTTTGACGTTGAGTCGCTCTTTACCAATGTTCCAACAAGGGAATGTCTGGACGTAGTGAGGGACAGACTGAGTGACAATTATATGCCTACTAAAACACTGCTAAGATGGCAATTACTACTCTTCCAAGGCCAATATTACCTCCAGATCGATGGTGTCGCAATGGGGAGTCCAGTAGCCCCCGTACTGGCTAATATCTGGATTGAACACTTTGAAGAAAAGGCGCTTAGCATTTGGGCCAAGACTATCATTCTTTGGAAAAGATACGTGGACGACATCTTTAGTATCGTAAAAGGAGGTAAGCAGGATGTAGATCAATATGTGCAACACCTTAAATCCATTCACCCGAAAATGAGGTTCACCTACGAAATGGAAACTGACAGATCATTGTCATTTTTGGATGTCAAAGTGACTGTGAGACCAGATGGGTCCTTAACACACTGTGTATACCGGCAGCCTACACACACAGATAGATACCTGCACGCCACGTCGCATCACCACCTCGACACCTGCAATCCGTTGTGACATCACTAAAAAACAGAGCACATGACCTCTGTGACCCTGAGCATTTGAAGCTAGAGCTAGACCATGTTCAGGAGGTACTCAGGAAAAACGGATACCAGGTACAACGACGAACGACGTGGCCTACCAAGCGAGAAAAACATCCGGCGGTAAATAGACAACCGACCTACATGCCCTACATTAGAGGTGTTACGGATAAAATAGGAGCCAAGTTAAAAAACTACTCCATTCCAACCGTATTTACACCAGGGGCCAAAGTATACAACATGGTGGGCACACCAAAGGATGTTCTACCGCTACAAACCCCAGGTGTCTATAAAATCAACTGCAGCTGCAGAAGCTCTTGCAAAGGGCAAACGAAGCGGACTATCGCTGAACATATAAAGCAGCAAAGCAGCACATCGCAGCTGTAAAGAACCGTAAAATGAACAAATCGGCGACTGCGGCACATTTACTTCAATCGGGCACCAATCACTGGATTGAATTTCATCGTCTCCAAGTCCTCTCCACGGAACGCTACTTTTACTCAAGAGTTGTGCGTGAAGCGATCGAAATCAGAAAATATAAAAATTTCAATCGGGAAGAGTGCTTCAAATTGTCATCGGCGTGGAATCCAGTGATTGATTGATTTGAATGTTCAATATACAGATATGGTTAGTGTGTTTTGCGCCGGTACTTCGAAAATAAACGACCCGGGGGTTTCTTCTACCTCGCACTCCGAGACGTGACATCGCTACACCATTCAGCTTGCGACCACTGGGCGTGCAACCGTCTCGAAACGTCAAGCAAAATAAGGTATGTAAAACCTAATACATGTTCGTGTTAATTCCCGTCATTCCCGTCTATATATATATATATATATATATATATATATATATATATATATATATATATATATATATATATATATATATATATATTCTAAACATGCAACGCGAGTGTTTAAAACTTTCTAAGGTAATATTACCTAATATTATACAGTACATACCGCCTATTATACCTACACGTCTTTACACGCTCAGGACTGAGTACCGAGCTCGAACCACATAAAATGCCTACAATCCAGTTAACTACGTGCGATATAAAATAATAATAATATCTTAATAGCATCCTTCGTTAGTCCAGTCTCAATGATGGTCACACTCCGGTTCCAGTTTGGGCCTCTTTTCACTATGAAAAGTGTAAGGTCATAGTTCACTAGGCTGGCAACTCTCAGACATGCAGGTTTCCTTACGACGTTTTGCATCACCGTTAACGAAGCGATAATTAATAATTTAACTTAACTTCGAAAAGTAATTGGTCTTCAAAATGTCATCTTAATAGCAAATTACACTTGAATGCATACGGAATTCAATTGGTATTAAGCTTATAATATATTATTAAACGTAATAATATGTGTTATCCATTTGTTTACTAGCAAGTTTAACTCAAGCGATACAGTAATTCCCAGCGCAATGTAGGCTGTCTGTGACACTTACAATTGCATTTGTTGGTTTGCTGTCCGCTTAAGGAGACGTCTGTAAATGGCTATTGCCTCTCCAACTGACAAAACCGGCCCACTGTCACTTCAAATTTTCTCAGTCGCCTAAAAGCTAGATCCCTGATCACTTAGCCACAGATTAACTAAATAGTTACTTCGTAACAGATACATCACTCCCATAATCATCTATCTATCTACTATTTTCGTATTAAGGTTCAAAAGAGAACCTAACATAACCTATTTAGTTACTTATTACAGTTGCACCTAACCCCTAGGTACTCGAAAGCAATTACACACAAATTTGACATTAATATTCTACATCACTCATACAAGATGGCGGTTGCGTTTCGTTTCACGCTTTTCACATAAAACCTAAATATCGCTTTTATTGATTCCACTAGTTTAATAAACTGAGGTTGACGGAGCCCTGCTTCGCAGGGCTTTTATTTTCGGGTTAAGGGTCAAAAGAGAACCTAACACAACCTATTTAGTTACTTTCACATAAAACCTAAAGTTACGTTTCCTTTTGCATATTTGAATTTTTGGAAATTGTTTAAAAATATTTAGACGCAACTCCGGCAGCCAAAATTACTTTAAGGGGATTAAAACTAACTCCCTTAAGTCCCCTACACAACCAATACCCTCAAATTCGGGCGACTCGTTTCGAAACCCAACCCCAGATTTTTTATTCACAATTAAACCTAAAACTAAACCTCATATGGCGTCTACTAACTAAGCTCGACGGAGCCCCGCATCGCGGGCTCCTACTTCTGGGTGGTTTAAAAAGCCCGCCTTAGTCTTCTAACCTAACCTATCCGAGTCGGATTGTACTGAGTAGGGGAGTTCACGATAATTATTTTCGACCTAACAATATTATGTATTATTTTCATAATTATATCATATTTTGAATATGTCAAGAGTCGATTATGAGATGTGTTACTTATGGAAACTAATTATTATGATATATGTTGTTATAGAAAGTCATTTTATGGCAAATAAAAGTTATCACTGTTGAGTTGTTAATAATAATAATAATAATTGTTTATTTGCCAGAATGTAGTAGTACATAGTACATGTATAGGTCTTAATTCTAATGTGGCCCATTACATTCTACCATTACAAATGGTGTGCAAATATGTTATCTATTTGAATAATATTTTGAACATAAAATAAGCACGAATAGTTCATTATTGAATTCTAATCTAATGTTTAACTTAACATTATATGTATGCTATGAACTAATAAATTATTCCAAATTAAATGTATGTGTTATGTGAAGAAATTATTATTTATTGATAAATGTCATATATCCTTAGGGTTCTCACCTTCGCGTCCATAATTATTTTATGTCAAGTCATCTATTATTTAAACATTATTAATAATTAATTTATACAGTATTCAGGTATGCCTTTTGCTTATACGTGATATAACATAAATTCCTTTAAATCATAAGAACTCTTTTCTTTTAGCCACTGCGTTAATTTTTTCTTCAATAAATTCAAAGGTAAACACTTAAAGGAATTATCCAATTTGTAGGATACCTTTATGACATTCATGTAAGAATTTCTTTTATACAATTCGACTCTACATAATGTTATACAAAGTTTATATTAATTTCTTGCAGTTGCAGTTCTTTTGGTTACATCAACGTGTTTAATAAAATATGTTGGATGCTGTTGTACAAAAAGGCATAGTTCTCTGATATACACCCCCCCGTGGGATCTCCACCTTGTCGTGGTGGGGGGGCTCAGTAACCGTGGGTTAGAAGCCACCCACGGTGAAGCCAAGCGGGATCCCGGGAGGGGACGCTCCACGTGGGCTTGGTAGAGGCCTGCGTAGGATGCGTCCCATGGTGCGGGTGCGGGGGACAGTTCTGTCTGTCCCTCGCAGTCGGGTGCGGTCGCGGGAGGAGAGGCGTGTCGGTGTTGCGTTGCCGCGCGCCCTATCTCCCGCGACCAAATGGGGGCGCACCATCGTTGCGTCGCGGTGGGGCCGCAGAGGAAGAGGAGATGCGGTGTTGCGTTGCCGTCCTCCCTATCCTCTGCGGCCGCTGGGTGTTTTGGCGGCGGAGCCCAACACCTTCATCCGTCGCCAAGGGGGTTTCGTTCGGGGCCCGCCTGACCATCTGGCGGGCCAATACCCGTCGGGGGGTAGCGAGGAATGCTTTGGTGAAACCCTACCCTCCGACACATGGGTACATGAGGAGCACGGGTTGGTTTTTAGTCAGTAAGAGTCTGACAGTCCCCTTCGTCCTTCCCCCCCGGGGCGAAGGGACTCCATGAGGATTTTCCAACCCGATAAAAAAAAAAAAAAAAAAAAAAAAAAAAAGTTCTCTGATATACATAGATGGAAGTGGCAAAATATTAAATTTTTTAAAGAGTGGCTTGCAGCTCTCCGTAAACGAGGCTCCACAGATTGCATGAACACATTTTTTTTTTTGCACTCTAAATACCTTAATCATATCCACCGAGTTGCCCCACAGTAAAAGACCATAAGAAAGCAAGGATGTCACATATCCGTGATTTGCACAGATGGCTGCTTCTGTTGATACCGTGATACGGAGTCGTTTTATTGCATACACGAATCTGACCAGCCTGTCACTAACGTTATCCACGTGCGCTTTCCAATCACATTGTTGGTCAACTACTATACCTAAAAATTTTGTGTTTGCTACTTGTTCTATTGGAGTATCGTTATACTTAACATTTAACATTATTGGCTTTCTTTTGTGCGTCTGAAATTGAATAAATTTTGTCTTTGTCATATTTACTTGTTAATTATTTGAATGGAGCCAGTCTATTGTATTATTTATTGCCTCATTAATATCTGCTTCGTATGTGTCTTTGTTTTCACCTTTCACAATAAGAGTAGTGTCGTCAGCAAATAGGATTGTTTTATGGTTGGTAATGCTTGGCAGGTCATTGATATAGATAAGGAATAAAAATGGTCCTAATACACTTCCCTGCGGTACTCCAAAATAGTTTCGTCTAAATTGACTTCTATGTATAATTTTTTTATCTTTATGAATTTTAGAGATTTCTACGCACTGAGTTCTGTCATTTAGGTAATTTTTCAACTAGTCGTTTGCTTTTCCCCTTATTCCATATTTTCTAATTTGTGTAACAGTAAATTGCGGTCTACATAGTCAAATGCCTTGCTCATGTTTAAGAAGATCGCTGAGAGAGGCAAGCCATCGTTTATAGCCCTAGTAACAATTTTAATTAAGTTGAAACATGCTGATGACGTGGTGCTTTTCTGTCTAAACCCAAATTGTTCCGATTTAAGAATGCCATGGTTACTAGTAAATTCCTCGAGCCTTTTCAAGACATTTTTTTCAAAAATCTTTGACATGATGGGTATCAGTGTTACTGGTCTATAGTTGTTCATGTCAGATGTGTCACCTTTTTTGAAAATTGGCTTAACAATGGATTTCTTTAATAAACTTGGAAAAGTACCTTCTTCAAAAGACAAGCTTATTAAATAACTAAGCGGATGACGTATACTTAATGCGCATAATTTAATGACATTGGTGGTAATGTCATCTATACGTACGGCTTTAGTATTTTTAAGGCTTTTTATTGTTCTAAATATTTCCATCGCATCAGTAGGTTCAAGGAAAATTGTTTAACAGTTGCTTATACCAATAGATTTATTTATTTCGTCAGCTTTGTATTTAAAATTATTTTTATTAGTCAAGTTAATATAGAATTCGTTAAAAATGTCACTTGTATCTCTAGGATCCTCATATGTCTCGTTACCTTTAATTATCTAATCAATATGTGTTTTCATATTTTGGCCATTTACATTTTCATTAATTATATTCCAAGTGGCTCTGCATTTATTTTTATTAGTATCTATATATTTTTTATTTTGTAATTGTTTAGATTTGTAAATGCACTTTTCAAGTACACAAGTATAGGATTTGTATTTGTTATGATTTATTTTTCCTTTTGTATTATTGTTTTGTAGGCTAAGATAAAGACATATTTTCCTTATACAAGATCTCTTTAATCCTTTCGTTTTTATTTTATTACCATCCTTTCCTCTTTATTAACATCTATTGAACACTTTATTTGTAGATTTTTTTATTCTATGTATTGGAAAAGATAGATCGAAAAACAATTTGAATATGCTGTGAAATTCAACAAATGCTTCGTGTACGTTATTTTTCTCATAAACATGTCCAAAGCTAAGGGATGATATGCACTTTAAGAATTTATCTATGTTTCCTTTACTATAGTCTCTAATATTTTCATACCAACTACATACTTCATACTTTTTACAGCTTTTTAGCGAAAAGGTTTGCCCTGTTTCGTGGTCAGACAAGCCAAGGTGGTGAACTTCAGCTTTAACATTGTTAATGTTACTTGCTATCTGATCCAGACATGCCAATTTTCTAGTTGGAGTCTTAATGTGTAATTCAATGTTGTGATTTTTAATATGCTTTTTAGCTCTTCACAACTTTTGTTTGGCCTTAAGATGTCCAAATTCCAATCACCACAAAGAATAATGTTTTATGTCTCTTATTAATTTTAGTCAGCAATTGTTCTAATTTATCTAGAAATATTTGTGGATTGCTATTAGGCGTTATGTATAAGCAAATAATCATAATATTATTTACTTTTACCCCACAACACTCAAAATTAATTGTACATGATAAGTTAGTCATATTTGGTAAAGGTTTATATTTTAAATCACTTTTTATCATAATACATGTCCCTCCTCTGTTGGTGTCACGAGAGAATGAAGCAACTAATTTAAAACCAGGTATTTTAAAAAGTGTTTCAGTGCCTTTCTTAAGGAAAGTTTCTGTCAAACACATAACATCTATTTCTAAACCCTTTTGAGCCAACTCTTGAATAGTACATGAAAGACGTCAGACACGAAAACATTTTGTTACCTGTGAAGTTATCTGGATTGGGTATTTAAACTAAGTGTTGTTTTTTTGAAATAGTATGGTATGGTTCCTTTATTGTGAGACTCAGAGTTTATTGTGGCCAACTTACTCCCAGGTTAACCATTAGAATTAGCTTCCTGATTATGACCCTTTAAGCATATGTTCTTAATTGATGAAAAGTAGAATGGTATTGTACCTTTTTTTACATATTTGTGCATTCTGTGTTAGCTTTCCTACATGTAAACCAAGATTTTGGACATAAAAATTTTTATCATATTAGTATATGTCTACTTTAAAGTTAATTTTTTTACATAAATCCAGTAAATCATTATTTCTACCGTACCGTACCGTAGTTAGGATTAATATCTATAAAACAACAGTTTTTGAAATTGTTGCATATAATTTTTAAGCTATTGTTTAGCATCTTTTCATTCAAATATTTGTTTTGTAAGACATTACATACTAGAACATTTGTTTTTTCTTTAAGTAACTCAGTAAGGAAACCAATTCTATCGTAATTTTATTTGGATTAGCGTCATTTTCGCCTATACATATAATTACAAATTGTCTTCAGAATCTTTCAATTGATAGGCAGGTTTCAGGATTTCCTATGTTGCAGAATATGGCTTTGTAAAGGAAGAGATTTGATATTTCGTGAATTTTGTGTTTTGCCTAGATCGTACAAGCAGTGTAGCCAGACCTGTTATTTGTTGACCTCCAAATATATGTAAATGACATCCTGTATTATTTTTCTGGGTTGCAGTCTGTAGTTTGCTGGGGTAAGTAACAATTTTACTATTTGAATTTATTGCAGCGCCTTCTGCTGCAGACCGATGGAGGTTTTTTAATTGGGATATAGTTGAATATGTGTTTGAAGGAGCACCCTCTATGCCTTCATCACACGATTTCGTCTCCAAATCAATGACGTTCATATCAATTTTCCTTTTAAGAACAGTATTTAAATTTTGAGTCTTACATTACTTCTTTCTTGAACTCGCGTGCATTTTTGCACTGCTTTTTGATCCACTGTACAGGTTTTTTAATTGTGCGATGGTATTTCGTTGTTCAATTGTTTGTTTTTTCAAAGTGCTTTTTTTCAACACTAAATTATTGATTTCATTGTAAGCGACGCTTAATTCAAGTCTCAGTTGTTCTAACTCTTCATTTAATCTTTCAAAGTATACGTTACTGAAGCCAGTTGATAATTCTAGAAGACTATTAGTTTCATATTCTGAATTGGTGGATTCAAATGAAGAATTCGGCGTATTAGCCAACGTTCTATTTTTTCTTAAAGTTACGTTCTGAAATTCCATGCTTCTGTCTGTTTTGTGGTTCTTCTAGTTGTCTTTCTAATGAAATTTTGTTCTATAATCACTGTTTGCTATTAATTTTTCTAACATTAAATACATAAATACTCTACACATACATTATATAATTGTTGTAATCTTTAATAATAGTGCCATTTATTAATTAATATACAAATTAAGGCAAACGTTATTAGTATAAATGATAATAGTGCAAGTAAATATTATGATCGAGGATGATTATGGCAAAAAATATTAGGGCAAATGAATTTATGGAAAACGAGAGAATGCCCAGTAGAATATTCAATAAATTAAAAATGCAATTTGGTTACTACCACAATTGAAGTATAAGCTAAATTAAATAACTTATTTTTTTACTGCAGGAAGAAAGGTATAAATGCAATTCTTCACAATAAGGGCTAGCAGACCATAGTTTCAAGCGTAAATCTTGGATCAGAGCCGGCAAATCGCTGAGATGATGATGATGCGATACTACATGAAGAAATCTCTCAAATTATATATTGCTAGAGAATGCATACAGCTATCCTCGCACATTTTTTTTTTTTGTAAATCAATTTCTCCCCGATCCCGTAGGAATTTCACAGAAATCCATTTTTAGTGCACCCCTTCACTTCCTAAAGAACATAATTATGTACATGCTAAATTTCAGTTTCGGCTGTGCTTTGCCTGTTGGTCAGTCAGTAAAGCAAGAATTGTATGTGTATATTGTGGAATGACAGATCTCAACTTCAATTAAATGGCATTTTTAAGATAGTTTTCATATTGCTCAGCACTCACTTCACACAAATAATGTGTTTAAAGTGAGTGCTAATAGCATTTTCACTTTTAAATCAAATGATAAATATTCAATCAAGAAAACAATTAAGTTTTCTTAAGATTTCTAACTGAAAAAAGTAGTCACAGTCATGCAAAGGGCAAATAAAATAACACCAAACGGAACGAATGAAATGAAGAAATATCATAAATACAAGGCAGCCGGGATCAAAATTGAATGGTAATGTTATACAATCGACACACATGCCTTTTGCAGCGCACGACGTTTGATGAATGCGTCTAGCCGTCCATGTGTCGTGAAACATGAATATTATATTATTTATAAGTATAATTGGCTTAGCCTAACTGCACAGATGTATGCATTTGGGAGATTGAACTATGTTAGTACTAATATTTAAATGAGATAGGTAATTAGCATGATTGATGGAGTATGTGAAGAGTAGATGTGTATAGCTATATTACTGTGTTTTTGCCGATACTTATTCGCGTTTATAATATTTCTAGCGGTGTTGTGTGATTTCACTTGCCAATCCTTCCCGCTTAGTATTAAATTCGTTTTTTGGCCCTTAAAAGTCTTAACATGTTAACAATCAATTTCATCTTTTCATTTCATCATATGCTTATTAAATTACTATGTTCCTTAATTTATTACCGAACCCTTTTTAATAGACCAACTCTGACGACAATTATTTAGAGGTATATATATTTGCGGAATAGTATACAATCATATATCAATTACTTTTAGTGTATAGCAATATAATATACTATAATTAAGATTTAATAAAGTAAATATACTCACATCAATATCGGCATTCGTAATTACAGTGATATCAAATTCAAATAAAAGCGTAACTAACTAATCAATGATATGAGAAACTCGTGTCTGATTTTATCATTAATAATATGAATATTAAGACAGACGATCATGGTCAACGGTCAGTATTGCACACGACTGTCAAATACTTAAGCATGTTTTACGTAAACGATTTCAAAACTTTAAAACCTAACGGCAAATTCAATAATGCTCTAATAAAAATCGAATCAAACTATATAATAACATCTGATACCAAAAAACTTAGGGAAATTAATTTCCAACATTCATTATTTTTCGCCGCAAAACCATTAATTCTTTTCGCATCCTTATTTGGTTCGCAATTAGTCAGATATAAGAAAAATGACATCGTCAAGTCAATGTGGTTGTACAAGTTGTACAGTATTTGCATTACGATTGGCTATCTTACATTGAATTTAACAGTCAGTCCGGCTAGTTGGCGCTACACAATGGTAGACAAGCCACTGAACATACTAACAAAATCGTACGGTATGTTCAATATCATAGAAACTATCTACTCAATGTTTGTAACATCATGTTTTAATACGGGAAACTTCGTTAAATTATTCAAGAAACTCGAGGACATTGATAAACACTTCCAGTTTTCGAAATTAGTATTTACGAGAAGACGATGCATATCGATATTTTTTGTTATATTTCCTATTTTTCAAGTACAAAGCACGTTGTGGTTGGTAAAGTTCAATATACAAAATGTTGGTGCCCATATTACTTTCTTTTTAATAATATCACAAGGTGCTGTAGTCTGTTTTAAAAAACAACCTAAATAAAATATTGATAAAGAGAATTTAACTGAAGACATCAGATCGGAAGAAAGTAACCGTTTGGGATACTATGGGTATTATAATTGTATGTATGAACTTTGGATGTAATTGAAGATGTAATAGAAAATAAGTATTAATAGGAATATTTCTAGGTGATTTGTAAGGAATCAAATCTAGATGAAAAGAATGACGCCAAATACGGTTGGTTGGAGCTAATGCAATATGATAAGTTGGCTAACAGCCTCCAACTTTTTAATAAAGTCTACCGCGGCCAGGTGAGTTGCCCATATTATTTTTATAAATACTATGTAAATACTATCTAAATTCTATGTCAGAAATCCTCCAAATTTGTCTTTTAGAAGAAATACCTGATCCAGTATTATCTATTGTTATTTCTTAATTTTAATAACGACTGATGAAAATGTAATTCTCTAAAGTTTTGTGTTTTGGTTTAAGATATTTTTGATGTATATTACATGGCTGTTGTGTACATTGCTCACAATCTGTAGATCGCTGTCGCCCACAATAAATATGTATAAATTAAATTCCGCTCACTTTAGTAGAAACTAATTGGCCTGTGCGTAATATTTTAAGATTGGTTACTTAAATGATTACTTTATTCTAAAAGATTGTATTACAATTTGTAGTTGTATTTCAAAGCATAGGTCTGTCAGTGTGCGTTGCAAACTATGGCCGCAGCTGATTGAATGGAAAAATTGTAAATGAAATCGCAGTGCAGAGTGTTGCTGCAGACTGCAGGGATGTAGCGGCTGCTGACGCTACAAATTGGCTACAAGGCAAGATATTATGTAAGTGCGGCGCAGCAGTCGTCTTCCCGATCCCATACAGTTAAGTCGTAGATTTGTAGTATATTTATATAGTAACATGGTATCAGTAAAAGTATATATTTCTTCTTTTGGCATCTTTCTTTTATCGCTCACATAACGACGTTTATTGAGACCCCGACATTGGTGACCTCGACGTGATTATTGAGACCCCTACAGGGATTTAGATTTATGGATGCTCTGCCGGTCTAGTGCACATTTTTTATATAAACTAGTATTACTCTTATTAAACACTCATTTTATTACGTTTGTTTCAGGGATAACACGATGCAAATACCATCTTTGCGTAGAGACGGAAAACTCGACATCAAACCCTATACGACTGCCTCGTTGGTCTCGCGGTATAAATGTGCGCGTGGGATCGGGAGGTCCCAGGTTCGATTCCTGGGTCGGGCAGTGTTATTGGGTTTTTCTGTCACGAAATTCTCAGTAGCAGCACGGAGTCTGGAAATGTGCCCGGTACGGCAATAGGCTCGCCCCTTGTTACGTGGGAAAGTATATCTGGCGAAAAGTGGGTGTAGAAATACACCTCTGCCTACCCCTTCGGGGATAAAAGGCGTGACGATATGTATGTATGTATGTATGTTTCAGTACTCACAAGTATTTTCAAGCGATTGGTATCTGTACTTGTCTATAAACTTTCGCCCAATATGTTTGGCGATCATAATATGCGAAAAGTTCATAAAAGAACGCAAGAGGACATTGACACTACTGCTGCATATTTTACTTTTGCCAGGCAAAGGTAAACTTTTCTGCGTTTTACTTCATCTAGATATATACATAAAATAAAATAATGTGTTATATCTGCTATAGCACATAAACTAATTAAGCTAGAAACGTGGAATCTTGTCAGTAGGTTACTATTATGCCGTAGGCACTCCATAGGAAAGGATATTTTAATTTTGCCAACCTTAAAGAAAGAAATAGGTACCTGTTATTAATTTCTTTAACAAAAAAAGCAGGTAAACTTTTCACAGAAGAGCTACTTACCAGACTATGCATATTTAAGAAAAATATGCATAATCTGGTTGTCAGTAATTAGCTTTAGTGGTTAGTCTATCTATCTATCGTCACGCCAGTCTACCATTGGGGTAGGCAGAGGCTTTGGAATGCCTAATGCTCCATGTTGTAGTGGTTAGTGATTTTCTAAAGTAATAAGTAATCAATCGCGGTTGCAATTGCGGTTACAATTGGCCACTGTGTAAGCTTTCCAAGTCACTAGCACAAAAATTTATGCTAGACTGGAGGTGATGGCAACAAAACTAGTATTATCAAGCCGAATAGCTTGTTAGCTATGAAAACGTGCACGTTTGTGGTAAATGACACACGAAATCATATTTCAGTACAAAATAAGATAGGCTAGGTTCGTCGAAGCCGCGGTAAAGTATGCATTTGTCAGAATCAGGGAAGCTCCCTATAGTGTAGAGACAGTTTAGATAAATAAAAGAGACAACTATCAAATCATACTTTCATTTATTCAGTTTGGCACAAGGATATATCTTTAGATTACGTCGTGATTCTACATTTACATTTAGATCCCAGTTCGCAAAGCAATGACATAGAACCAAGAGAAAGAACGGGCAATAAAACTCTTGGTCATTCTTTTCAATAATGAACAAACAGTGGTACAGCCAATCTATATCAAATATCAATGTTGTGGGTAGTTTTATATTACTAGAAAGGTCTGTCTTACAATAGAACATAATAAGCATTATTTAGTATCAATACAATTTACTAAATGTATACTACAGGTACGTAATGAATCTCATTGATATAACTTGATCCACAGTATATTATTCTATCCTATATTACAATCTTTAGTATATCACAAACGATCAAACTACCCACAATCAATATCAATAAGATAATGATTACACCATCTTACATTATTTCCTAGATGATTAAACAAAAGAACAAGCAACACAATATTGAAACACGGTGGCAGTTAAATAGTCAGAACCATATCGTACCTGAGCAGTCATCGAAGGAGAATAGTACGAACTAGCCTAGCCTGTCGACTTATATAGGTACACCTTATTTACACGTTTGACAGTTTAACTGTCAAACGTCATGTCAGTGTCATTTAATTGCCACTATCCTCTTACATATTAAGTATGTATAAACACTTGGATATCAGTAATTTCAGCCCAAAGCCTAGATATTATTACATATCTCTCACGCTCAATTTTTGGTTAGCGTGTTCACTGTTTAACTATAACACTTACAAAACAGACGCATAGAACGAACATTCTCTTAAAAAAGTTATATTATATTTTTTGTTGTATCGCTATAAGTTAAAGTTAAGTTACAAGATAACATAATATGTACCTACATTTTAGTGCACTACAAAAAAAAGAGATAACATGCCCAATTACCTTTGTCTCTTTCCAAATAATTATCACTGTTATTCAGGTATAGCGAAATCCATTTATCTATGTCAATGATAGCATCATACATCTAACGTCAGACTGTAGCTATAAGCTAAACGTATGGTAATCCAATCACGTATTCAATTCTTCGTAAGTGATGAACGATCCTCCGAGCTCATGATTCAATAAATGAAAGCGATTCATCACACTAATGCCGGCCATACACGTAACGATATACCTGCGCAAGCTTAGACTTGTACAAACACACGTATTTTGGTGGTTACCACAAGCGGCTCAAGTATGCTTGCACAATTATCATTTCAGTGATATTTTTACAAGCGTGCGTACATGCAGCGAGCTACTAAAATTATAATATATATATTTTTAAGTGAGGTCCCGGGGGTATTGTTTAATAAATAAATATTAATAAACTCTTCTAAAGTATCGCAAACTCTACGCCCCTTGGCAGATTCGTTAATTTTGGTGCAAAAACGACGTGCGTACGCCG
Organism: Euclidia mi; assembly: GCA_944739405.2. Classification (NCBI taxonomy): domain Eukaryota; kingdom Metazoa; phylum Arthropoda; class Insecta; order Lepidoptera; family Erebidae; genus Euclidia; species Euclidia mi. Next base: position 43,597,375 of record OX123186.2, on the reverse strand, counting down.
ATGCTTCCACACACGTTCATGTAAACTTGCGCAAACACCTGTTTGCACAAGTTGGAAATTGACATTTTGAACTTTTTAAATAACTTGTACAAGTCAACATTTTGCGCAATTATCTCCCAACACTACTACTACACTACTTGCGCAAGTCAAGACTTGCGCAAGTATACTGTAACGTGTGTGGCCGGCATAACGCCATAAAGGCGCCTGTTTTGACCAGACAAAGCTTATACCTAAATGTAGAACAAATCTCTTCATATTCATCAACATGAAAACGATTCCTTTATACACCGTCTAACGTAATGTGCGGCGCTATTTAGCGTTCACATTATGTAGGCCATACCCAAAATGGATCGCGTAATTTAAATGAAAATAAAAGGTTTATAACAAAGAAAAGTGGAGCGCCCGACGCATGAGTCTATAAAAAAATAAAAAATATGATATTCTATGTCGGACAAAAATATTTTTATACTTTACGAATAATTAGTTTTAAAAATGGTTTCAAGGTTTTATAGAAGTATAACAGATGCGTATTATTATTGCGCACCGGCGCGTGGCCTCAGGTACAATTCAAAGAACGAACTACTTATATTTAAGACGGGTAACAAATACCCAAAGTCAGTACCGACGCTTACCCCTGGAGATACAGCTTTAAGTAGAGTCACCAAATTTAAATACCTGGGGCACTGGCTTGCTGAGGACCTGACAGATGATTTAGATATAGAGAGGGAGTGTAGGGTATTGGCAATGCGATATAACATGCTAGCACGTAGGTTTGCGAAATGTACGAGTGAAGTAAAGATAGCATTGTTTAAGGCGTATTGCCAAACATTTTATACGTGCAGCCTCTAGGTCAATTGTACTCGCAAATCGCTTGATGTCCTGCGTGTGCAATACAATAATGGTCTAAGGATGCTGTTGGGGTTGCCCCGCTTCTGTAGCGCATCGGGTATGTTCGCTAATACCTATGTAGATAGTTTTCACGCTATCATTAGAATGCTTCATAGATGCGTCGGGTGCGGGGCAGCTCCAGCGCCCTCCTAAACACCATATTAGACAGGGTAGAGTGCCCTGTGGTGCAACACAGGAATATCATCCATATGGGTTCCAGAGCCCCACTTTTCAATATAAAATAGTGTAGAAAATAGTGTAGATAATGTGTTTTACTAATGTAGTTCTAAGTCAATACTAATATTTAATGGATATGTATCTGAACAAAAAACGAATAATAGATTGATTATCTGCACTGAACGCCGAACACCATTCGTTATAGCATTAATTGGATTTATTTCCGATACGAATGATTTTAATTGGTTTTTGTATATGTTTAACTTTCCGACAGTCATTGGTATGACAATGGAATACATGTTTCATTGCAAATGTTATTTCGTATGTTGATGGAATTGGTAAAAATGGCTGCTCATTTGTAAGTGGTTTTAATTAAAGTTTAATTTGTACTTACGTCTGATAAAGTATTCGTGTTTTGGACCTAAATACACCTCAATGAGTATGTAAGTACAAGGACATGGAAAATATGATCTATCTGTATAACTAAGAAGGCAAACGGGATACCTCATGTCTGATGGTGACCGGCTAGCCAGAGTCTAAAGACGCCAGGGATGCTAACACTGTGTATTTACCTTTTTGCATAACAAAAATGTTTTAGGCACAAAGGCAGCCTTTATTTGCAATACAATCTCTTCGAGTCAATTTCGGGTGATAATTATAGAGATAATTGATAGTAGGTGCTTATAAAAAATTGAAAATATTTATCAAATAAAAAAGTACATTACTCTTGCGTTGCAAACCTAACTCTCCTCTTCCAAACCTTTAGGGCGCTTGTACACGGTAAGAAAATACGCCGGACCTACGCAAGAATTCGTGTCGTAACTAGAAAATAACTGTGTACACTGCTCGCAGCGGTGCACGAAAAAATTCTTGACTGCGCAAGACACGACGCGGCGAACGTTGTTGCGGAGCGGTGGCGGGCGGAGTAGTAGTCTCTTTTTTTGTATCCTTTTTCATTCTGTTATGATAATAATATGCAATTATAATTCTTTTTTGCTTTGTAATTAACATTTTTATAAATAAACGAAAATGATTATCAGACTTGTTATTAGTTGCGCGCCCTACGCCCCACTGACGACTGCACGAAAAAAATCGTGTCGTGTACACGTTCCGATTGGTCTTGTGTGCGGAAGACACGAAAAATGTTCGTGCGTAAAACAGATAAAATTCTTGTCGTGTACACGAAGAATTTGTCTTGTCTGCCGCAGACACGGTAAATTTTCTTACCGTGTACAAGCGCCCTTACCCTATTCTTATATTCAATCACATTTTTTTACATAAATGTAGCAAGGAGCGGAAGTGCTTCGGCCGGTGGTCCTAATAATTTTTTATTTACTATCTTTAAGCCATGGTTACACAGCGCATGAACCAAAGTCATATCAGCGTTATATTATTTAATAGAAAAACTGTGCTGCAACGTTTAAGGCTAACACCTTAGGTCAAGTAATTTTTAATAATTATACTTATCTTAATTAAAGTAATAAATAGTTAACTGCACGTTGACGAATTGCATGTCAATGACCCGTTCGTCGAATGCCACAAAAACTAGTTTGAAGTACGTGGTAAACCTAATTGCTTTCATGATATGATATTTTGTAAGCAGCCGCAGTGCAGCTCGACAACCAACAAGTAATTTTAAAACTTTCAACAATATAATAGATTTTTTTAGTCAAATACCCTATTGTTGACCATTCGAACAAAAACTTTTGAAGCAGAAAATATTCCTGTATATTTAATTACTAAATGGAAGCGAAGAACTGTTTTACTTTCAAGAGAAATCGTTTTATTCAAATTAAGAGCATTGCAAGCAGACATCACAACAAAATTAGAGTAAAAACTATCGTGAGTTGTCATAATTAGAGTAACTTTAACCGGTTGTACTCACGTATTATTTTTGGTCGGAGTAGCCCGACTAGTTTCGGACCATACAGAGGTCCTTAATCATGAGCAAGCGCGACCGTCCGCGTCGGCGTCGGGAGCTCCACTCAAGACTTGCGTGACTAAAAAAATCTAATTAGTCCGTCAGTTAGATTATCGAAAAAAATTGGATACGTATTTTTTGTTTTATCAAATCAGTAAAAAAATACGAAGATAAAACGCATCAAAGATGGAGAAACGTCTAAGAGTGGGGGCTTGTAACGTCACTTGCCAGTAAAAAGTGTACTGGCAAGTGACGTCACACGAGTTTTCAGCGAAGTTTGTAGTCTTCATTTTTTGTTTACGTGACTAAAGAAAATATACGTGTCCAATATTTTTCGATAATCTAACTGACGGACTTATTAGATTTTTTTAGTCAAATACCCTATTGTGAAGATACTTGATCGAAAAAGAACTAAGTGATCAGTGATCTAGCTCTTAGTCGACTGAGAGAATTGAAGTGACAGTGGGCTGGTTTTGTCAGTTGGAGAGGCAACGGCCATTTACAGACGTCTCCTTAAGTGGACAGCAAACCAACAAATGCAATTGTAAGTGTGACAGACAGCCTACATTGCGCTGGGAATTACTATATCGCTTGAGTTAAACTTGCTAGTAACAAAGGGATAACACATATTATTATGTTTAATATTAAAAACCTTAATACTAATTGAATTCCGTATGAATTCAATTGTAATTTGCCATTAAGATGACTTTTTGATGACCAATTACTTTTCGAAGTTATGTTAAATTGTTAATTATCGCTTTGTCAACGGTGATGGAAAACGTCGTAAGGAAACCTGCATGTCTGAGAGTTGCCAGCCTAGTGAACTATGACCTTACACTTTTCATAGGGAAAAGAGGCCCAAACTGGAACCGGAGTGTGACCAGCATTGGGACAGGACTAATGATGGATGCTATTAAGATGTTATTATTATTTTATATCGCACGTAGTTAACTAAATTGTAGGCATTTTATGTGGTTCGAGCTCGGTACTTAGAGTATACCGAGCTCAAAGCGCGTAGATACACACTCAGTACTGAGCGTGTTAAGACGTGTGGGTATAATAGGCGGTATGTACTATATAACATTAGGTAATATTACCTTAGAAACTTTTAAACACAACAATACAACACTTGAAAATTTCTTAACTAAATTCAAAATGGGCTGGAAAACCCTCTGTATTTTCACTCACGTTTTCACATCACCGTGAAAAGCGCACATACATATATTTTTCGGCCTTTTCCGACAAACTTTCCCTGTAATTATCTTCTCAACTTCTCGATTACCGAACTGCGGTACTCTTCGCAAAGGCGGAGTAAATTACATACATCTAACTTCATTACCGCACGCAGAAGACGCTCGCAAATCGACGTGTTACATACTACATATTACGTGCTACTGCGGCCCCTACGTAAAGTTGTTGAATAGAGTTCTTCGTATTTAGTAAGAGGCTAGTAGAGAGTACGACGGTACGGAATTATTTGTACTGAATATTTTATTGTTGAAAGTTTTAAAATTACTTGTTGGTTGTCGAGCTGCACTGCGGCTGCTTACAAAGTATCATATCATGAAAGCAATTAGGTTTACCACGTACTTCAAACTAGTTTTTGTGGCATTCGACGAACGTATCATTGACATGCAACTCGTCAACGTGCAGTTAACTATTTATTACTTTAATTAAGATAAGTATAATTATTAAAAATTACTTGACCTAAGGTGTTAGCCTTAAACGTTGCAGCACAGTTTTTCTATTAAATAATATAACGCTGATATGACTTTGGTTCATGCGCTGTGTAACTGTCTAGAGTTACCGCAGCCAGGTGGGAAACTGTTGAGAACAGAGTTGCAGTGGAAGCTGTAATACATCCACCTGACCACGATAGACAATTTATCTAAACACCTTCACTGTGGTAGCACAGCGATGACTTATAATCTTAATATTAATAAAATGTCTTACCAACTCTTAGTGATGTTCTTGAGTGGAGTCCTGGAGGCAAGCTAGATACACACAAGACTAAAATTGGCCAATATTAGCAAGTGAATTATCTTTACTTTACCAGACTTTAACGCAGCGTCTTCAATGCACGATGCAAGTTCACAGGATTCGCAATTTCTCCTTGCAATGTCAATGAATAGTTCACAATGTCTTTTATCACAATTTACCGTTGCCAGCACTAGATCAGGCGGCATTCAAGGCGGTTTACTCTATTTAGTTCAATTAATCAATTCACACGAAATGCAAAAAGGTGTGCTCACAATAACTTTTCACAAAATGTTCAATATGTCACAAACCGTGCCGGGAGTCAAAAAAGCGGCAATTTAATAGATTTCACAACTATTCGCGTAGCTACAATGATGTGCTTTTCAAAAGGCGAACAATTATTTTACGTACGAGTCGACAACGTGGTAATTTTTCAACGCGGGAAGAGACGGAAGTGACAGTTCAGTGTGACCATTGTCAGAAATTTTCAATAGACTAAACAAAATGTTACTCAATCGATTTGACTTATAATAAAAACTAATTCTATTTCAAACATCCACCCGCCCCGGACCGGCCTACCGGTCCGCTAATCAGTTGGTAGACGTGACAATGTTGCAACCGCTCTCCTCAGAATCGAACCGTCCACCAAGACCTCAGCAAATCGGGGAACTCCATCAGCCCCAGTTACCAAATGAAGGATGCGCCCCCTGCGCCATCTGAGTGGCGGAAGGTTAGCCTCCTTGATCAAAACGAGGTCACCAACCTTGGGTGGATCGGTCTTGTCGGTCCACTTAACGCGTTGCTGGAGTATGTGCAAATATTCCAAGTTCCAGCGTTTCCAAAAGCTCTGAGTAATCTGGCGTACCAATTCAAAACGCGAGAGACGACCAGGTCTCGTATCAATATAGGGGTACTCAGGCAAGGCGACAAGTGGGCGACCAATCAAAAAATGGCCCGGCGTAAGGGCCTCCAAATCATTCGGATCTGAGGAGATCGGGCACAATGGCCGAGAGTTCAAAACGGCCTCAATCTTACAAAACACAGTTGCGAGTTCCTCAAATGTAAGGACAGATTCACCGATTGTCCTGCGCAAGTGTGTTTTGGCCGATTTTACGGCGGCCTCAAATATACCACCCCAGTGTGGACAATTTGGTGGGGAAAACAACCAATTTATCCCACGTCGGGCAAGCCTATCACCTATATCAGCTTTGTTGGTTTCAAGAAAATTAACAACATCATTCAAATAATTATAAGTGCCCTTGAAGTTAGTGCCGCAGTCAGAACGGATCAAGGAAGGCAGCCCTCTGCGGGATACAAATCTGTCAAATGTGGCTACAAACGCCTCGGTCGTAAGCGAGGAGACCAGTTCTAAGTGTACGGCCTTTGTGGAAAGACAAACAAAAACACACAAGTAGGCCTTGACAGTCTTGCTGTTTCGAAGTGTCGACGTTTTCACCAAAAAAGGACCAGCGAAGTCCGTGCCAACACCGTCAAACGTCCTGCTTTCAGTTACGCGATCTGCCGGTAAGTCCCCCATCAAGGGCTGCATGGTAGAAGCCTTGAGCTTATAGCAAGGGATGCAGCGAAAGACTACACTCCGAATAATTCTTCGGGCAGACAAAATCCAAAACTCGCGTTGCAAAATGGCCAACAAGGCATTACAACCAGCATGCGAATTTTTAAGGTGACGGTCAGTTACCAACAAGCGTACCAAATGACCGTCCTTAGGTAACAAAAGGGGGTGACGAGCCCCGTAAGGGAGGTTGGCGTTCTTGAGACGCCCTCCAACGCGCAAGAGACCCGTTTCGTCCAAAAAGGGGTTCAATTTAGATACAGCTCCCGACAATTTCGATTTCCCCGACTTGAGGATAGCAATCTCCCTTTCAAAATGCGCCAATTGCACAGAACGAACCCAAAAGGTGAGGGAATCCTGTCGTTCCTGTGGTGAGAGAAACGGTGTCAGTCGTTTCTGTTGTGGGTGCCTAAAATTAAAAACAAAACGCTTTATCCAAGCAGTGACACCTAACAACTTGTCGAGGGAGCTGTAACGATTCAACAAAAAATCGGGGTCGAAGGCGCATTCCACCTTCTCAAGAGCGAGTGTTCGTAGACCCGGCAAATTAGAAGTATTCAAAACTGGCGTTCGAGGCCAATCAATTTCTGGTCGACTCAACCATTCCGGACCCCACCACAGCGAATGACCTATCAAACTAGGCGTCAAGCATCCGCGCGAGGCACAATCAGCGGGGTTGAGCTCACCTGGCACGTGTCTCCAAACAAGCTTGACTTCGGATTTCTGGATTTGGGAAACGCGATTAGCAACAAATACCTCCAAAGTGTGGACCGAAGCCTTCAACCAACAAAGAACAATTTGGCTGTCTGTCCAGGCGTAGGTCCCATTAATGCAAATGCTTTTACCCAAAGTACTGGACACGTGGTTCAACAAGCGTACAAGTAGGGCTGCTCCCGAGAGCTCCAATTTTGGAATGGTCAGAGATGTCCGAAGGGGTGCCACCTTGCTCTTTGCCATGATCAGGGAAACTCTCACCTGACCTGAGGCACTGACTGTGCGCAAGTACACCACAGCCGCGTGACCACGTTCCGAGGCATCACAAAACCCGTGAAGGATGGCCTTGTACTTCCCGGGAGGAAGGATGGGACGAGGCAAGGAGATCTCATTGACGGCAGGAAGCGAGGATACAAAAGAGGTCCATTCCTCAACAAGAGTGCCGTGTAGGGGTTCGTCCCAGGTCAATCCTGCTGTCCAAAGCTTCTGCAAGAAGCATTTTGCCCAAAATATAATTGGACAGATCCAACCGTTCGGATCAAAGGTTCTGGCGACAGTGGACAATACGAGACGTTTAGTCCAAGAACACGGCAATTTCAAGTCTACGTTATATGTAAAGATGTCTTGGACTGGTCTGTACTGAACGCCGAGAACAGCCATCATGGCGGGGTTGTCAACAATCTCAAACAAATGTGGATCCTGCTGATGATCCTCTGGCAAGCCTTCCAAAAGCGCTGGTGAGTTGGAAATCCATTTGCGCAACTCATAACCAGCGGAGGCTAAAATACCTATCAATTCGTCCCGCAGGAGGATCGCCTCGTCCACTGTGGAGGCGCCCGAGCAAATGTCGTCGACGTAAATATCGTCTTTCAAGATGGCGGAGGCTCTTGGGAAACGTAAGCCTTCGCGGTCTGCGAGCTCCCAAAGAGAACGTATTGCCAAGTAGGGGCTTGACCTTAAACCGTACGTATTAGTATTGAGCTCGTAGACGACCATGGGATCGCGAGGAGACTCTCTCCAAAGGATCAGCTGGAAACGACGGTCATCAGGGTGGATAATAGTCTGCCTGAACATCATTTTTATGTCGGCCACAAAGACAACCTGATGTCGTCGGAAGCTGGTGATGACGTCACAAAGGTCCTTGACCAACTTGGGACCAGAATGCAAGCACTGGTTCAAGGATACGCCTGTTGAAGTCTGCGCAGAACCATCAAATACTGTGCGCAGCTTCCCAGTCAATGGCTTCAATACCGCATGATGCGGGAGAAAGTAGTGCTCCACCGAACGCCAATCCAAATTTGACACAGACATAAATCCCAACTGTTCATATTCCCTCATGAACTCAATGTACTTCTGTCTGAGCTCCGGATCACGACCCATGCGGCGCTCCATGGCCAACAACCTCTTTTCGGCTAAAGGTCGTGACTCACCAAGCGGAGGCCGAACAGACAGGAAGGGTAGCCTCGTAATGAGCCGACCAGAACGGAGTCGACCAGTGTTGTTCTGGAAGAACAGCTCGCACTCCTCATGTTCTGGATTCAAACGGGCAACTTGAGGGGGCTCCTCTACCTCCCAAAACCTCTGAACTGCATCAGAGAGAGCAGAGCCTACAGCCAACAAATTATCAAGTTCGGGTGGAGGGGGGTCCCTAGGTACAGGTCCCATCAAAGCAAATCCAAATATGGTCGGGATGGCAGTCAAACCATTTGGCACCAAGACCCGTTTCCCACCAATCAAAATTCCACCGAGGACATCAGAGCCAATCAACAAGTCGATTTGTCCCGGTGTGTCAAATTTGGGGTCTGCCAGTTCCAATCCCGATGTCAAATTCACCACAGCAGCGGGTAGCTGTTTCTGTGGGTGCATACCCAAAATATTCTTCAACACAATAGCCGAGGTTTTAATCCTCGGGTGTGAAGATTCAACAGGGCCAAACAAAACTTTAACTTGCCCTTCAACATTAGAGGCTACGTCACCTATGCCCCGTATACAATTCGGAAAAGAGCCCATATTTAATTTAACCTGCCCTACCAAATAAGTGGAAACAATGCAACCTTGTGAACCTGTGTCCAATATTGCACGGACAACAACAGAGGTCCCCGTGGGTCCCCAGACCCTAACAGCAACCGTTGGTAGGATAACGGTCTCAATGGGGGAGGTTGGCGTTATAGGGCAGGGGTCAATGACCTATTGTTGCCTGGGCGGCGACCGTTGGCCAGGACCAGGCAAATCAAAATGAGGGTGCGGTTTGAAGTCCTCAAAAGCGCGATGACTCGATCCGCGCGCCATCTGTGGGGGGTCATAATGACGCACCCGCCCAAAACGAGGTGGGCGCGAGTCAAGGCGGGGACGCTCCGCCAAAGGAGGGGAATACCTGGGGCAGCAGTCATGGTGCTGGTGACGCTGAACAGCACATTCAGGTGCGCGAGAGAGAGGAGGCGTACGCACGCTACGGTTCTCCAAGCGGGGTGAGTGGCGATCAATTGAGCGAGGCGACTCTCGGCTGCGCGCCGGTGAGCCTCGGCTGCCACCTTCAAAACACCCGCCCGTGCGCGGCGTCGGCTGGTTGGACAAGCGGCCTACCTCTCTGGCATTCATGCAGAGAATGTCCAAATGCTGTCCTCCACTGTGAGGACAGGGGCGAGAGTTTGGGCAGTCTCGCTGGTAGTGGGACCCCAAACAAGAGAAGCAAAGGCGGCGGGCATTCGCGATGCGCCTACGAGAGGCGACATGTAGGTCCAAGAATGCCCTACAACTGGCCGTTCTGTGCCCCGTGACCTTGCAGTAGGAGCACTCCGCTGGGCTCTGCGTGACCGCAAAGTGAGGAGGGCGCCGGTCAACATTGGCTCGGGTGTGACCGCGAGCCTGCTCCTTGACCTTGGGCGGCTGCGTCTTAGCCGGCGTATCACCACCGGAGTTGTCCAAGACCCGGCACTCATCCTCCAGGTCAGCAAAGGGGGGCAAATGGGTCGCGCTATTCCCACCAAAGCGCTGTTCAAAACGCGACCTCAGGTCGGCAGGCAGCTTCTTCAGCACAATGTGCACCAATAGATAGGACCATTGGTCCACGGGCAGGTCAAGGCACTTAAGTGCGTTGATGGCCACCAAGAGCGGGTTCAAAAGTTGGGTGCGCAACCCAGAGACCCGGGTGAGCGTCGGCAAACCCAAAATCTGCTCAATGTGCGTGTCGGCGAGGCCACGCTTATTATGGTACCTACGGGTAATTAGGTCCCGAGCCGTCTGGTACGCTTCGTCAGACACGGGCAGGTGCTGGATGAGGCCCTTAGCCTCCCCATCCAGAACCGACATTAAATAGGCCAACTTTTGTGCCGGCCGAAGGTCAGCCCTATCATTGACCAGGCTGTCGAACAAATTAACGAAGCCCAGGTAGCTTCCTAGGCAGCCATCAAAATGGGGGAGGTCCAAAGTAGGGAGCCTACTCACCAGCCCCGGTGCTGACCTAGGAAGCTCCTGCTTCAGGCCGGGTTGCCCTTCCCTATCGGCAACTAGTTGTCTCGCAGTATTGGAGACAGCATCATACAGGTCTAAGACCTGGGCATAGTCTTCGCTGACCTTATTTCGCTGGTCAGCGGTGAAATCATTGATTGACACTTCAAGACAGCAAGTGCTGAAAGTGCGGAATTGCTGTTCCACACTTGCCAGGCGATCGTCAATCCGCTCGTACCTCTGAAGTAAGGCCTGCTGGCGATCAGGCCGGTTCACTAAAGCATTGGCCGAGGCAAACCAGCGCAAATCTGATGCAATAGCACCAGCAGCCGCACGCAAGTCCTTGATAGCTGACATAATCAAATTCAAAAGAGCCCGGACAAGCGCTAAATAAAATTAACAATCAAAACTTAATTTTTCTTAATTCTTTGAAACCAACAAAGTTTTAGCCTGTTTACTGCAAGTGCAGGCAAGTGACAGGTATTTACTGCCCAACAAAATTAAAGGTTTCAGTATATTGAAACAAACACAAAAGTTATCAAAGTTATAACTTATAACAAATTAATAAAGTTGGAACTTCAACTTAATTAATTAATTATTTGCAACAGACAGACTAACTGTGTTATTTATGATATACAATAGGAAGTAAGCACAGAATATGTGTTACCTAACAATAATATCTTTATATTATAACAAAACAAAGCTTATTAATGTGACCCGCCCAAGTGGCAAGGTCAAGTTGGTTGTTACAATGTTTATGAATATATGCAATAAACTAAATTTACTAAATTTATTGATACATACAACTGTATCCAAACAAATTGACTTATTAATGCAACAACAAATTTAAGTTAGATTTTCCAACAATACAAATCAACAATTACTGATTGAGGTTATGTGACAATGTGTTTCAAATTATCTAGGTCAACTTATACAATTAAATATTATGTATTTTAGACAATAACTGACCTGACAAACACTACAATACTGTCTACAAGGTGATATATATAGCTCATACAACACCAATCTGAGTTCAGATACAATCAACGGCTAAGATACAAGTTTACAATATACTATATAATAGGCACTTAACCACGCTCTTGCTATCAAAATTATGTCTAGAGTTACCGCAGCCAGGTGGGAAACTGTTGAGAACAGAGTTGCAGTGGAAGCTGTAATACATCCACCTGACCACGATAGACAATTTATCTAAACACCTTCACTGTGGTAGCACAGCGATGACTTATAATCTTAATATTAATAAAATGTCTTACCAACTCTTAGTGATGTTCTTGAGTGGAGTCCTGGAGGCAAGCTAGATACACACAAGACTAAAATTGGCCAATATTAGCAAGTGAATTATCTTTACTTTACCAGACTTTAACGCAGCGTCTTCAATGCACGATGCAAGTTCACAGGATTCGCAATTTCTCCTTGCAATGTCAATGAATAGTTCACAATGTCTTTTATCACAATTTACCGTTGCCAGCACTAGATCAGGCGGCATTCAAGGCGGTTTACTCTATTTAGTTCAATTAATCAATTCACACGAAATGCAAAAAGGTGTGCTCACAATAACTTTTCACAAAATGTTCAATATGTCACAAACCGTGCCGGGAGTCAAAAAAGCGGCAATTTAATAGATTTCACAACTATTCGCGTAGCTACAATGATGTGCTTTTCAAAAGGCGAACAATTATTTTACGTACGAGTCGACAACGTGGTAATTTTTCAACGCGGGAAGAGACGGAAGTGACAGTTCAGTGTGACCATTGTCAGAAATTTTCAATAGACTAAACAAAATGTTACTCAATAGATTTGACTTATAATAAAAACTAATTCTATTTCAAACAGTAACCATGGCTTAAAGATAGTAAATAAAAAATTATTAGGACCACCGGCCGAAGCACTTCTGCTCCTTGCTACATTTATGTAAAAAAATGTGATTGAATATAAGAATAAGGTAAGGGCGCTTGTACACGGTAAGAAAATTTACCGTGTCTGCGGCAGACAAGACAAATTCTTCGTGTACACGACAAGAATTTTATCTGTTTTACGCACGAACATTTTTCGTGTCTTCCGCACACAAGACCAATCGGAACGTGTACACGACACGATTTTTTTCGTGCAGTCGTCAGTGGGGCGTAGGGCGCGCAACTAATAACAAGTCTGATAATCATTTTCGTTTATTTATAAAAATGTTAATTACAAAGCAAAAAAGAATTATAATTGCATATTATTATTATAACAGAATGAAAAAGGATACAAAAAAAGAGACTACTACTCCGCCCGCCACCGCTCCGCAACAACGTTCGCCGCGTCGTGTCTTGCGCAGTCAAGAATTTTTTCGTGCACCGCTGCGAGCAGTGTACACAGTTATTCTTGCGTAGGTCCGGCGTATTTTCTTACCGTGTACAAGCACCCTAAAGGTTTGGAAGAGGAGAGTTAGGTTTGCAACGCAAGAGGAATGTACTTTTTTATTTGATAAATATTTTCAATTTTTTATAAGCACCTACTATCAATTATCTCTATAATTATCACCCGAAATTGACTCGAAGAGATTGTATTGCAAATAAAGGCTGCCTTTGTGCCTAAAACATTTTTGTTATGCAAAAAGGTAAATACACAGTGTTAGCATCCCTGGCGTCTTTAGACTCTGGCTAGCCAGTCACCATCAGATATGAGGTATCCCGTTTGCCTTCTTAGTTATACAGATAGATCATATTTTCCATGTCCTTGTACTTACATACTCATTGAGGTGTATTTAGGTCCAAAACACGAATACTTTATCAGACGTAAGTACAAATTAAACTTTAATTAAAACCACTTACAAATGAGCAGCCATTTTTACCAATTCCATCAACATACGAAATAACATTTGCAATGAAACATGTATTCCATTGTCATACCAATGACTGTCGGAAAGTTAAACATATACAAAAACCAATTAAAATCATTCGTATCGGAAATAAATCCAATTAATGCTATAACGAATGGTGTTCGGCGTTCAGTGCAGTTAATCAATCTATTATTCGTTTTTTGTTCAGATACATATCCATTAAATATTAGTATTGACTTAGAACTACATTAGTAAAACACATTATCTACACTATTTTCTACACTATTTTATATTGAAAAGTGGGGCTCTGGAACCCATATGGATGATATTCCAGTGTTGCACCACAGGGCACTCTACCCTGTCTAATATGGTGTTTAGGAGGGCGCTGGAGCTGCCCCGCACCCGACGCATCTATGAAGCATTCTAATGATAGCGTGAAAACTATCTACATAGGTATTAGCGAACATACCCGATGCGCTACAGAAGCGGGGCAACCCCAACAGCATCCTTAGACCATTATTGTATTGCACACGCAGGACATCAAGCGATTTGCGAGTACAATTGACCCAGAGGCTGCACGTATAAAATGTTTGGCAATACGCCTTAAACAATGCTATCTTTACTTCGCTCGTACATTTCGCAAACCTACGTGCTAGCATGTTACATCGCTTTGCCAATGCCCTACACTCCCTCTATATCTAAATTATCTATCAGGTCCTCAGCAAGCCAGTGCCCCAGGTATATAAATTTGGTGACTCTACTTAAAGCTGTACCTCCATGAGTAAGCGTCGGAACTGACTTCGGGTATTTGTTACCCACCTTAAATATAAGTAGTTCTCTCTTTGTTGAACTGTACCTGAGGCCATGCGCCGCTGCGCAATAATAATATGCATCTGTTATACTTCTACAAAACCTTGAAACCATTTTTAAAACCAATTATCCGTAAAGTATAAAAATATTTTTGTCCGACATAGAATATCATATTTTTTATTTTTTTTTATAGACTCACGCCTGTGTCCCCAAAGGGGTAGGCAGAGGTGTAATATTACACCCACATTTCGCCATGAATTTTTAGGTCCCACGTAATAGCGGGCGAGCCTATTGCCGTACTGGGCACATTACCAGACTCCGTGCTGTTACTGAGAATTTCCTAACGGAAAAAACCCAATAACACACTGCCCGACCCGGGAATCGAACCCAAGACCTCCCAATCCCACGCGCACATTTATGCCGCGAGACCAATGAGGCAGTCATATTTTATTTGCAACAAAAGTGACATGCATAAAATAAATAAATAAATAAAATAAAAATGTTTGTTTTCGATAACAAAAAGTAAATTTTTACAATTTAGGTAATTGAAGTCACCTGTTAAGCTAACAATATGCTTGTGATAGGTGGCTCCGCTCCTCAGTAGAACCGACGACGGGTACTTTGCAAATTATAACTTTAACATTTATAAAAGAAAAGTAATTAAAATAAAAAGGAAGTAATCAAAATAAAATAAAATAAACAATTTAGAAACAAATACAGGAGTACGTATCAATAGTTCACTGTACCAGATGCATAGACGATGTAAATGTGAGCGTGTGCGTATGTTAGTGTGTGTGAATGTGTGTGTGTGTGTGTGTGACATACACACCACAGTGTTTATGTGTGTGTGTGAGATGATTGAATGTATTAGGCCTACTGTAACAATCTTTCACTTTGCTCATAGCTCAGTGGTTTTAGTCAAAGTGTTAATGTTTTCTTACATTCTGCATATGTAATGGGGTATATTTTTAAGTCCTTGTTTAACATATTATATAGACATGAAGACTGCCGTGGGTATTGACGTGATGCAAATGTCGATTTGACTACGACTGGGGGAGCTACAAGGTAGTTCCTTCTAACATTCGGTCTTGATGAATTATAGGGCAGAGATTTATGCTTTCTTAGAATAAGTTGCAGAATATATAATTTTCTTACTGACAACAGATCTGCGGTCAGGTATAGATTATCAGTAGGAAACCTAAAAGGCTTAAAAAACATAACCTTTAGCATAGCTCTCTGAGCCCTTTCTAAAACTAAGAATTTTGTTTTTGTAGCACCAATCCAAACTGTTACACAATATTTTAACACTGATTGAGCTAACGCTATGTAAATTTGTTTTAAGAGATCTAAAATGGTAACGTGGCGTAGAGTTTTAAAAATCCAAATTAATTTTCTTACTATATTCATCATCAGTTCTGTGTGCATATGCCATGATAAACGATGATCAAGAATTACTCCGAAGTATTTTGTGTGTTGTACTTCCGAGATAACTTCACATGAACAGGCAGAGTCAAATAGATTTTTACATTTATGATTTTTTGTTTTCAGTTCAGAAGGAAGTAGTAATGTTATATTTCGTGAAACAAATGTAATACAAATTTGGATGTGTTTAAGGTAAGAAGGTTTTAATCTAGCCACATTGCAATCTTTGCCAGGCATAGTTCAGCGATTCGAAACACTTCGTTCCATGATTTCACAGCGGAAACAATAGCCGTATCATCTGCATAAGAAAATACATGTCCACCACTTAATTTCATGTTGCAAAGGTTGTTTATGTACAAAAGAAACAGTGTTGGACCGAGTACGGTACCTTGTCCGACTCCGTAAGACACTGTTTCCTCGGAGCTAATTCTGTCCCCTATTTTGACTTGTTGTTTTCTGTCGCTAAGATACCCTTTAAATAACTCTAGAGGTGTACTTCGTATACCTAAGTCTTCAATTCTGCGTAAAAAAATATCTTTAAAAAAAAAGTGAAATCCAGAATAAGAGACGGACTTCTCACCTGCCTCTTAAAATGCCGGTGCCACAATAAGAGCTATTTCGACGCAGCTGTGTATATATGGCACCACTCATTTTTAATAGTTTACCGAGGGTGATCATCGAACTCCCACACAGAAGATTCTGTACTGTGTTACGGGACTGGCTCATAGAGGAAAGTTTTGATTCTGTGAAGGACTTTTTTAAGAAGAGCCTTTGTCGCTTTTGCTTTTATGGAAATGTCTTGTAAATTATGTAATAGAAAGTAATAGCCATCTCATTTTTTTTATTTTTTTATTCCTTTATTATTTTAATATGTGCCTATTATGTCATAATTGTTCCTAAATCCAAAAATACTTTTTCAAATGCTGAATTAGCTGTTGCTGTTATACTCATAGGCTTTTTATGTGGAATTGAATGTTTTTGTCGTTGGCACTTATCACAACGTTTTACAAAATCATTTACATCTTTATCAATTCCAAGCCAATAAAAATACTTTTTTATATTATTAGACATTCTTCTCATACCAGCATGGCCACTACTAGGTAGGAGATGAAAGTCGTTCAAAATTACGCGTCTATCATCTTTATCATTTATTCGCTCCATATCTTTTATAATACATAATCGTGGTCCGGACCTATCTTTAATTATCTTTATTTCTTTTAACAATTTACGAATAAATTCTGTATTATCCTTATTTTTCACTATACAAACTTCCTCAACGTTTATATCTTTACATAATTTATCTAGTTCTCTCATGATTCACCTCGTGTACTTTGCGATTGAGATTCTAAATATTTAATAAAAATTGCTCACTTACTATTAACGTAACAAAATAATTCAGTTTCTTGATTTATAATATCTTCTTTCTTAATTCTTTCATAATTTCTTAAATCGATAAATACTAATTCAACTGATTGTTTAATATGAGTCCCTACGACATTTGGTTGATCAGGCCAATTATCTGAGGGTGCTATATCAACCGAAGAATTTTGAAGTTTCTTGGCTTGTCTACGCGTTAAAACACTAACGTTATGCTCATGCATTTCTTTTAGTTCATTTAAGGAAATTCGAGATAAATCGTCTGCTACACTATTATTACAACCTTTTATATATTCTACAGTAAAATTATATTCTTCTAGAGCAAGTCTGAATTTCATTAGTCGACTTGATGGATCTTTCATATTAAAAAGGTAAATTAAGGGTCAATGATCTGTACAAATTTTAAAATGTCTACCATATAAATATGGACGAAAATATTTGACCGCCCACACTATTGCCAATAATTCCTTCTCAATTACAGGGTAGTTCTTTTCAGCTTTGTTTAGCGTTCTACTTGCAAAAGCAACAGGACGCCCATCTTTATTCGCTAAAACGGATCCTATGGCATAATTAGACGCATCAGTCCCGAGAATAAACTCATTTTGTTCCGAAAAATCGGGATATTGTAAAATGGGAGGAGAAATAATTTTCTCTCTAAGTGTTTCAAATGCATGCTGACACTTAGAATCCAAATGAAATGATACATTTTTTCTACAAAGTGCATTTAAATGCTGTGCGATTTGTGCAACATTTTGTATAAACTTTCGGTAATAATTTACAAAAGCTACAAATCTCTTATCTTCGTCACAATTTTTTGGACACGGGTAATTTTAACTGTATTAATTTTTGCTGGATCAGGTTGTATGCCATTATTATATATTACATGTCCCAAGTACAAAATTTCTTTCTTTAGGAAATCACATTTTGAAGGGTTTAATTTCAAATTCACTTTACGCAATCTTTCAAAAATTTCCTGCAGATTTTTGTTATGAATATTTAAAGAGCGTCCAAAACAGACTAGATCGTCTAAATAAATTAAGCATTTTTCGTAATTAAGACCCGCTAAGGCAATATTCATCATGCGAGAGAAGGAACTAGGACTTGTTTTTAAACCCATTGGCATTCTGGTCATTTGATATTGACCAGAGCCAAATGCAGTTAATTTTCGGTTATTTTCATCTAAATTTACATTATAGTACCCTTGGTGTAAATCTAAATGACTGAAATAAACACTCCCAGACAAAGACTCTAATATCTCAGTGATATCCGGTAAAGGGTAATTGTCATCTACTATACAATTATTCAACTTCCGATAGTCAATAACCAATCGCCATTTTTTAGCACCTGTTGAGTCTATTTTTTCGGTACTAATAAGACAGGACTAAACCAATCGCTTTGACTTGGTTCTGCTATGCCTTCTTCAATCATTTTATCTATCTGTGGTTTAATTTCATGTTTCTGGGCTTGAGGTAACCTATACTGCTAAGAAAATATTGGAGTGGTCTCTGGTTTCAAAGTTATAGTGTGTGTATAATTATTAGTTGTTTTTAATGTATCACCCGGTAAATAAAAAATATCAGCATACTTAGCGCATAAATTTTCGATAGAAGTCTTTTCCTCAGTATTCATATGCGAAAAATTCATATAAGAAAATAGCTGTTTTACCCTATCTGCTTTATTTTCTACTTTATTAAAAGAACATATATTATAATCACTTAATTTATGTATATTAAAATTTAATTTTAATAAAATTACACTATTTTCCGTTGTATTTAGTATTTTAATAGGTACAACGCCATTTATAGGAGTAGCAATTGAACTAGCTAAATAAATACCATCTTGTATCTCAGTTGAAAAAATTACACAATCTTCCTGGCATTCTGTTTGAATATAGTGAATAGACTCGCATCTTGCCGATATTTCCAAATCACTATTAAATGTATTTCTAATCGGTAAATTAATTGGTATATTAGAACTATCACGCATTGTCAAAATATTTTTATCGAAATCTAAAAGAGAATTGAACCTTCTTAAAAAGTCTCGACCAATTATACCACTACACCTAATTGGTAATGTATCAAATACATAAAACTTTTGACTAATAATTAAATCATCGCAACTCAATTGTATAAACACGTATCCTATTGCTTGGACTTTGCCCCCGAGACCATTGATAATTATATCTTCATTGTATACCGTAACATTCAAATCCAAGACATGTTTATATTTAATTGCACACAAAGATGCGCCTGTATCTAATAAAAAGGGAAATGTTGTGCCATTTACTGAAAAATTTATATAAAAGTCACTATGGCAAGATAAAATTGTACGGTAACGGTCAATTTTATTAGTCACGAAAAAATGTTTCTGTATTTACTGAATTTACAGGCTGATTTTCGGACACAATGTGAACATTTGGTTGTTGGCTTATCCTTTGGTTTCCTCTAGACATACCTGCATTCTGCTGACCTCGAAACTGGTGACCACGCATTGAAGTACCTCTGATAGCAAACTGATGATTCTGTCCTCGCTGGTTGCCTCGAAAACCTCGACCTTGACCCCTATAGAACGGAGACTGGTTGTTGTATCTTCCACGCTGACCTCTAAAATGATGCCTCGTACCTCTATAATTAGAATTAAAATAATTAGTTTTATTCATACCCAAAATTTCTCCGGACCCGGATGTACTGGTGCCTTCCTCGTCGAGAGCCCCTTGGATTGCGTCCTTTAGAGTGGTAAAATTCCTAGCGGCTATGATCGTACTGAGCCTACGATTTCGCAAACCGTCAGCGAATTTTTTAATAGCTATATTTTTATTTAATGTTTTTAATATTTTGTAATTGTCAGAATTTCCATTCGCTTGCGATATCGTAAGGTGCCACAAACAATTCAGATATTTGCTGGCCATAATCTGAAATAGACAAATTATTTTGTTTGATGTTCTCTAATTTACTCGAAATTGCGGTTGCCGCCTTATGGGGTAAAAGTTCTCTTTTCATATCCAAAATCAAATCATTCACATTTGAATAACTAGTATTTAATCGTAACTTTGCAGCTTGAGACAACCTACTTTTTAAAATAAGAAACATGTAAACAAAATTTAATTAATTAAATTTTGTTTACATGTTTCTTTCTCCAATAACGAGTTATAATATTCAATATTATCTATTAATTGCTTGGTGTTAGCCACTGTATCTGTCATACAGGGCAATAAATGTAAAGCAGTTTTCAAATCAAAATTATTCATTGTTAAAATAGTTTCAGAGCTGGATGTATCACTTTGACATAAATCAGTTATCTCGTTATATAACGCTAAAAACTGTTTGCAAAAAATTATGCACTAGAGGATCATCATCACACTTGCTTAATTTTAAATTCTACTCATTAAGCCAGTCTTTATATAGCACATATATTTTATTAGCTTCAATTAACTTATTTACTAAAATATTACCTTGTCTTCTTTTAGGGCCTATCTTTATTAAATACGATCTAACTTCTTTTAATTCGTTATATAAAGACTGTAAATAAATTGCCATAACTTACCACCAAAACGTTGATTATACATTATTCGTGTACTTACATATGTAGGCATGTACTATATACCTACGTCACATTATTATGCTATAGTGCATCATATCAATAACAACTACAGTCCACTAAATAGTCCATTAATTAATATACCCTTGAATTTCGTTATATACCGTTTTACGAAAGCCGTACCGTAACGCACAATCTGCACGCATATGATAGACTTAACCGAACACTTGTCGACACACGCACTTTTATTATTTCCGAGCACCTATCGATATCGAGCCACGCACTTCAAACCGATTTTACACAACAACTGGATAGAGTTTATTCGGAGCCTGTGCCTGAGTTTCGCCCTCAAGACACCCGGAGATTGCTAGTGGTCGCCGAAAAATAGAAGCTCTCAATGCAGCTCTATTAATTTGCCGCGATATCCATTGCATATGGCATCTCTTGTATAGCTTATATGCAAAATACAGCACACCCATAAGCATGCCTATAGATATGACCATGAGCAGTAAATTTGTGGTTGACATATGCTGCTGTATTTCGTCTGCCCTGGCTTGGTTTTTCCATCCGTTGCATTCTGGGCGATAACGACCTCCTGTGATTTTTGGTTACCCATCATGCTTATTTGAAGATTCACGGAATCCACGAATCACAACGTCCAACTTATCAGATCGATTTCTTTGTTCTAATTGCGCCATAATCATTACTTAGATTATTTTTCCACTACGTTATGCACAAAGTCTAATAAAACTTCCAATCTCTATAAGGTAAAGTCGTATCAAATAACCGAGTCGCGCGGGTGGTCGACTGTTGGCAGGGACGCCATGTACGGAGTGTATTGGGAGATGAATTAAAACAATGAAATCATGATTAAAGACTGAACATTTATTCGTATTAAACATTGTTTAAATATCATCGAATAATGGGGTTACACGTGTACATAATAAATTATGGAATAATTAGGATAGATTACATAGGTTATGTACTTACACACTACACGCTTGCAAGTAATTGTAATTAAAGATGGACGGATGCAGCTGACTTGTTAGAATGTAACGCAGTCGCTGGAAGTCACGCGAACAAGGGAATGTAAAGAAGTGTTTTGTTACGTCCACTGGCTTGTTGCAATTTTAACTGAAAATATTTTAATGGGTTGATATTTTTAAAGCTCCTGAAAATATTCACTTCGGACAAAGTTTTCCTTGATCTTAGTTTGGTTTTTAGCGACTAAAATATCCATAAAACAGCCTGTTAATTATTATGAGTAGTATAATAATATATTAATATAGCTCAAGGCTTTATACATATACGCAAATAAACACTATCAGCACATCTCGTAATGGTATTTACTATTTGTTCTCATCAGTACCCAATAGGTGTATATCTCAACTCTAATAACATTGCATTGCAATTAAGCTACTCACTCAAGAGTTCAAATTACAACAATGCCCTTTAGAGAAGTTTGAGGGTCAATTGCCTCATCTCAAACTAATATGTTACATTCATAATCAACGTGATATACTCATTGCTTCAGAGGTCTCTTGGCTTTTGCAATAATGTTTGAGTTGGTTGATGGGGTCTCTAATGGGTTCGATTCCTGGTAAATAATGTGCTGATGATTAATAATAATTATTAATTACCAATGCAATATACACATTGCCTCGGAGGTCTCTTGGCTTTTGGAATAATTTGTTTGCGTCGGTTGATGGGGTAGGTAATGGATGGATGGATGTAAATAATGTGCTAATCATGAATAATACTTATTATTGAGCTTTAGCACATAAAGAACATAGCGTGTTTTATTGAATAGGCTACGTAGCCGCAACTGTATTTTTATATTGCTAAGAACGTTCATAGTAACGTAAAAATACAAGTATCAGGTTACAGTTAGGCAAAAGTGTTACTGGGCTTTTCTGAATTCTCAGTAGCAGCTCGGAGTGTGTTGATGGGCCCGATAACGGCAATCGGCTCGCCCCGTATTACGTGGGACCTTAAAATTCATGGCGAAATGTAGGTGTTATATTACACCTCTGCCTACCCCTTCGGGGATACAGGCGTGAGTCTATAAAAATAGTTAGGTAAACTTGATTACGATAATTATCGGAATTATATTAGAGAAGGTATGTAAGGACCAGGTACTGTATTCAGATGAAACAAAATGCTATCATGCAATCCTAAAATAATCTTTCGTCCACAGTTGGCATTTTCAGTGTGCAAATCAAACTAGTTATGTATAACGTCCCATCTGGTATCAACAAAACAAAATCTCCATTTGACATGTCCATGTCAAATATATTTTGCCATCATCCATAAACGTCAAAGCCCAGGCAAATCGATAACTGACCGGAACAAATGAAAAAAGGACAACACAAAAACGGTGTAAGTCCAAAATACACATCCAAAGCAATATTATCAACTGATAAATCCCCAAGGGTGACTTGTTCATCTTCCGCTTCTCTAGCAACACAGAAAACAGCTCAAAAACGTGCAATTTTCAGAGCGCGAATATCCACCATCAAAGAACATTATCATGGACTCTATCAACCATATTTAAATATTCATTACAACCTTTTTCTACAAGGTTGTCACGCGATTGACCCGAAAAGTCACTTGAAATTTAATAACGCCTTTTATACAGAAATTTAAACAGCAATTTTTACCTTCACCAGACTCAAAGGCTAATTGCCCTTTTCCAACAAATTAATAATACTCAGACAAAAAGACCTTTTGACGTAAATTGAGGGCTTTATGTATTTTTGAGTTTCTTTCTTTGGTTTCAAGGATCTGTCTAACCGCCGACAAGAATAAAGTACCGATTAAATCAATAATCTCCTCTCCATTATACGGTTCATAGCCAAAACAATCAACAATCTACGAAGAGTGTCATATAATTCAATACCTAACTTTATAAAGTGATCTTAAACTCATCACCACAAATAAGAAGTGTTAACAAAATATCACTAAAACTTGTAAAAATATGAACTCGTGAATTTTCTAGTTTATTGAATGTACCAATCGTGTTAGTGAAACATTTGCACAATATTCCATACTTTTTATCGCCTTTAACTTAGTCACTAGCTTAGGACTTATAATTTTAGAACAAAAGATAAGTTTTTCATAAATTTTTGGGAACCTTATACAAAGACGAGTAAAACGATCCCTAACAGTTGTAGAGCTTCTTTAACCCTAGAATACTAATCATCGCCTGAGATGCCGCGTTCGGTTGATTTTTTAGGAATATTTTTAAATAAGGTCAATGTATCGCGGCGTGCGTTCGTGCCAATATAGTGCACCCCACGACACGATGGAGAGTGGTCATGGTTTAAGCGGGGAATACTCAGGTATTGAGTTATTGAATACACGTTCGCCTGGGAGGCGATCATTAGTATTAACGTTAAGTTTTTTACTAAAGTCGTTTTTTAGTTTTTTGCAATTATTTCTTTATTTATTTGTAACAATAAGTTTGATTTAACTGATAATTGATCATTTTGTTTTATAGATGAATCTTGACGAGAATCAGATGGATTGAACAAACTATATGGAAAACGAAGATTCGGACAGGGAAACAGAGGATTACGATTCAGATGACAGTGCGGCTGATCCTACTCTCTTACTCTCGTGCCAGCTTGAAATGTTCTCCAAAATATTGCCCCGAACAACTTAAATATACCTACTGGAACATCTCAAATACAAGCAAGCACAAGCACCTAGTTAGAAGTTGCTCTACAAACCCAATCTCGATCTCCAAACTGCTGTAATTTTCATAGAAAAATAAAGGCTGATTTTAATTTACCCTCAACCCAAATATCTTGTAATTAGAATGGTATTGTTACTTTTATGTGATATAACACTTTCACAATACTTAATTTAGATAATAAATTAGAAGCTATATGTGTCTTTTTATTTTTATTATTATTTTTCATAATACTGTTTAAGCAATTGTAATGTTAGATTTAAGGTTGATTTTAAGACTGAAATTATAATTTTGGATAATGTGCTATTAAATTATAAGAAACGAGGACTTTCTTCATTATTTTGTTAAATTTAATACAAATTTGAATAGAAAAATCTTTCTAAAATCTTGTATCATTTATGAAGTAGCCTCCCGAGCGATCATTAGTATTAAGCAGTAAAAATTAGATTAGTACTCTAGGGTTAAGCCATTATAACAAGAAAGGTGATTGCCCTTGCTTAGTAAAATTGTTCTAAAGTGCTGGAATTTGTTTTTAAGTACTAAAATAAGTATCTAAATTACTCTTGTCTTTATTGCTTCATTTCAGAAATTATGAACTCTTTAGATCAAATTTAGGTACGTGAATTTTTTTTATTTTGCTGTGAAATTTTTACTTAATTTTTGTTTGTAGGCAAACAATTCTGCAGTCCGTATTAAAATTTAACAAATGTTCTGTAATACACCTTGTTCAGGTAAACAGGAAGGTAATTACCATTACCAAACGGCAATATCAAAGAAAACGAAAACATTTTAATCTAAGCAGATTCTTTCGATTCAACCCTTTGTAATTCGATATCACTTCAAAACGATTATCAGAAAACATACCTACAAAGTGCAAACTTTATTTGAAGTGAAATAGAATACAGATCTTTGTTCTCCTTAAACCGATATCCGTTTACATCGTCAAGTAAAGTAACACTCTACTGCCGCCGCACTTGGTTTTCTCAGAAAATTCCTATAACAAGTATTTCAGAAATGCGATTCTGTAGCTTTTACTTTAAAAGCATTCAAATCGTCAGGCGAAGAAAACTGAATTTCATGGCTAATTAACTCATAAAATATAAAGCAGTATCAAAACATATTTTTGGAATGAAGATACTGAATTTTTCTTTATGCTTTCTCTTACCTTCATCGCCGAGGAGAAAAGACGGAGAGACATGCCGGCGTCCAACCATTTTTAATATAATTAAATGGGCTGATTTTTTTTATTATAAAGCAAGATGTTGGAAAGTAAAACTTATTCTATTAGCTAGTACGGGCCTGATCATTATTCGGAACATGCTCAAAATTTTCCTAACTTTTGCTTCGGCTCTCCAATAATGGACTTTTTACAACTGTCTACCTTTAAAAAAAAGAATTGCTGAAATTGGGCAATATTAGACGCTGCCGCACCATTCAATTGCGAGCAGAAGTTAACTTACTTAGGGCGTACAAATTACATCAGTCTTAGTTTAGTAACACGGAAATGTTGGCAGAATTCTTCAAGAGGCGTAGATATCTCCGTTATTTTGAAGTCGAAATCCAAAAATCGAGTAAATCGAGTCTGCAGATAATTCGTCTTCTTCAAATTTCTTGTTTCAAATTTCTTATTCTGATTTTAATTCGAACACAATGGAGACAGTGAATATTTTTTTATACTTTATTAAATTCCTGATGTCAACTTAGGGAATGATCCCTTCAAGGGAAAGGCAAGCCCTATAGAAAAAGGGAATTGCCTCGTACACAAGTCGTTCCGAAACTTAAACAGTAGGTAAAAAAATTAATGAAAAATTTCCTAAGCGAAAAATACGCTGACTATTAAGTGTCCACGCAAATATTCACTTCAAGAAGGTTTTGTTATACCTTCTTTTTAGTTTCTAAAGTGGCATTCGAATAATAAGTACCTACCAGTTTCAAGAACAAACTTCGTTTGCCCCTAGTTCGCCAAATAAAAATAATATAGCTTCATCATCATCATCATCAGCCCTGTATATAAACTGTCCCACTGCTGGGCACGGGCCTCTTGTCATCATGAGAAGGGTAAGGCCATAGTCAACCACGCTGGCCAAGTGCGGGTTGGCAGACTTCACATGTCTTTCGAGAACATTATGGAGAACTCTCATGCCCGGTTTCTGAAGTTCCCAGATATACTCTCAACAGTTCTGTTATAGATTCAATATAGTTATGGAAAGGAAAAACGTTGGTTAACTGACACTGCGTTTCTGAATACCCATTGGAGCGTTCAATGACTATTGAACCAATACGTGGTTCTTTTTCTGGCACTAGATTTTCTTGTTTTTCTTCGCTGTGGAACTGCATTTACGCACGTATGTGGGACTCGACGGCTGGGATGCAAGGCCGTAGTACCCACTAAAACCACAGCGCATACTTCAACGTCATTTTGGGGGCGCCAGGGGGTCGTGTTAGCATTCTACCCTGACACCCCGGCGGATAGCCTGAAGGCCACAACCTCCTTGGCGGCGGATGAAGGTGTTGGGCTCCGCCGCCAAAACACCCAGCGGCCGCAGAGGATAGGGAGGACAGCAACCTGACAACAACACATCCTCTTCCTCTGCCGCCCCACCACGACGCAACAATGGTGCGCCCCCATTTGGTCACGGGAGATAGGGTGCGTGGCTACGCAACACCGACACGCCTCTCCTCCCGCAATCGCCCCCGACTTCAAGCCCACGCGGAGCGTCCACTCCCGGGATCTCTCTTAGCTTTACCGCGGATGTCTACGCCACGGTTACTAAGCGCCCCCACCAAGACAAGGTGGAGATCCCACGAGGGGGTTCTGGCACTAGATGGATCTGTTATAAAAAAAGTATGAAAATTTATTTCACTATTTTAGTTTATCCGTTAAACTAGATTTTTAAACATATATATTTTTTCAGGTGTAAAGAACTAGTTGCTCGTAATTTTACTAAAATAATACGATGTAATTCCGTGTGGTGACGGATTAAGAATACGAAATGTCACCAGCCCATATCATCGCATGGGTGTCGTAAGAGACGACAAAGGGAGCATATTATGCATAGAACAGCACTAAGAGAAGGAAAACTTGATACAAATCCTATACCAACTCGTTTTCGCCAGCGTGGTATAGTAGGCCAATTCCTTCTTTCAAAGGAGAGACCTAGTCCAGCAGTGGACTGTTAAAGGCTGATGATGAATACGATGTTGTCTCAGTCGTAATGGCTGTATACCGCAAGTGTGCACTAAGAAGGGATTTCCCGAAAATGCCACGGAGACGAGCAGAAACGGTTAAATTAAAATGTATGTGCGGGCGAAGCAGCGGAAATCCTCAAAATATGTTTATTTCAAACAATGCTTCCAAACAAGAAATCTTAAATATGGCTCGTATATACGTTAAATTATGAGTAAACAAATAATAAATTCTTTCTAGAATCATCCATGAGATAAAACGCCAATAAAACAGACGAACAAGAAACTCGCTAGACATTTCGTATTTCTACACGGTAAAATTATATATTTTTCTTTGAAACGATCGCATACCAAACTCACAAAGGCTAGACGGTCTATAAACCGTATACAAACATCGTTTATGTAACATACTTTGTCTACCGTGAATAAGTATTCGCACAAAATAAAGACGTTGAAAGTATACGGAATACAAAACAGGTTTAGGCATAATCCGAATAATGACACAAGGAAATCAATTTTATTATTCACAAACACTATTAAAGAAGTTCCGGCTCGCAGAAATTATTTGCATCAGAAAGAAGCAGCGCGAACTACCTACTAGTGAAGTACACTCTCAGTTGACTGAAAACATCCGAAAGGTATTTAGATGCAGATTGTTATGTATTTGTTCGTATTATGTATGTAAGAAGCTAACTGTTTGTGATAAATATATTGTCCAGTTCCGCTCGTCGTGTCGCCGCCGCAGTTGTTAGAACAGAACGCTTAATCGGTATTTATGAAGTGATATTCTCGTGTTTGTGCTGAATTTTTAAGCCCTAATTTATGGCACGTACGTATGTAACAAACATATACATACCTATATAATTTTTTTACATGCAAACATGGGAGAGTCCACTAACATCATCTATTTAACATTCGTCGCGTTTGTTTATAGTAGTAACCATAACGTAACAAGTAATAAAATATGTTTCTGTCACTATACGTCGAATATTGAAAAACGTGTTCCTTATCAAAAATTTATTCAAAAGTTTTTATATCTTATCAAATTTTTACCACCAGGCTATGTATTAAACGGTTAATTCAACTAATTTTCATCACATAGGTACATTGTCTCAACCATGTTTCTTCTTCTTAGGATTCCGTAGCCAAAAATGGCAAAAAAATTAAAAACCTCTATAAATTCGCCATTTCTGTCTGTTTGTCCACCCAAACGTATGTCACGCCTACGTTATGCCGAAACTATTGATAATTAACATATGAGATTAAACATTTTAAATTGGTAGGTAGATGTATTCTGTGAACCGCTTCACGATCTTTATGCAATCATTTAAAAATTGAAAATTACGGGAGCTCTCGATACATGGAACTGACATTTTTTTGTTTATTCCATCTATCGTATAAATGCGGGGTGTCTATGCATAGATCTTTAAAAGTGGGATTAAGGTTTCTAAAACCATTGTTCCACAAAATCAATTGTTTAAAAGACAGACGCTCCCAAAGTGGTAAAATGATTGTTCCTCCCTCTAACTTTCAAAGTGAAACAATGACAAATGTAGATAATATCTTAGACTATATATATTATGTTATAGAGGGAGAGATCCCATCACTCAAAGGTCTGACATAGGTCACCGTAGTGGGGACCCATTACCCGTCAAAATTTAATAGAACTTAATTTGAAACTTTGATACTTCGTTCATAGACATTTGATTTATTCGTATAAAGATTGTGACGCATAAACATAGTGACGTTATAACTTTATCGATACTTATATTTTACAGACTAGCTTCGGCCCACGTATTCGCCGATGTGGGTGACAGTTATTGCAAAAAAAAAGGTAGCCTTTGCTCTATTCTGCAATATTTCTTTGAAAAATAAGTATACTTGAATACAATTATATATCTCAAGAAAAGTGTTTTCATCGATCATCCCAAACTTTCGGCTATCGCACACAGGCTATCGCTTCCTTCACATACAACCTTTACTGTAACTTAAAAAATATGTAATACACATATTGATGGTGAGGCTAGTCCTCCTTTGTCTTTTACTTTTATAAAAATAACTAGAGGACGCCAGCAGCTACGCCTGCATTTTTTGTTAATTTACCCGTTTTGGCCGATCCCGTGGGTATTTCGGGAAATCCCTTCTTAGTGCACCCCTACGGTCCCCAAGGAACATACATGCCAAATTTCAGCTTCCTGCGCCCAATAGTTTCGGCTGTAGCGTGTCTGTCAGTCAGTCAGTAACGCAAGGATTTTATATATTAAGATTACATAAACATGCAGTACTGCAAGTGTGTGTAATAATTTTTATTAATATTCTATTCTCTTATTTCTATTATTCTCTTCGGTGCAACCAAAGGTTTTGTCTTCATAATTATGGACGAAGATGTCATGACAAACAACTACAAATAGTATATACTGAGGAACGGTGCGATT
The DNA here is from genome assembly GCA_944739405.2 of Euclidia mi. Classification (NCBI taxonomy): domain Eukaryota; kingdom Metazoa; phylum Arthropoda; class Insecta; order Lepidoptera; family Erebidae; genus Euclidia; species Euclidia mi. Next base: position 43,567,378 of record OX123186.2, on the reverse strand, counting down.
GACATATGGCGGGCATGTCACCAGCCCGGGTTCTCTCTGAGACATATAGTATCCGGTTGTTCGAGTTTTGCCAATGACCAGTATTTGCACAGACACAATCAAGTGCCTAAGATAATCCATCAGCAACTAGTCCTTAAATATAATCTCATTGGTTCACCGTACTACAGATACAGATTGTGCCCGACCCAGTTCTCGAAAAAATGGTCGTACATTGTTGTCCTGGTATAGGTCTATCATTACAGATAGGTTTATTGCAGCCAATACGCGTAATATTGTAGTGATCGACCGAGCAGAGCGACTCGCATTGATAGACGTTATTACCATATCGCATGACAGCAATCTCGTAAAAGCAGAAAAAAAGAAGGAGTTCAAATATTTGGGCCCAGCTCATGAGATTGTCGATACGTGGGATGTGAACTCGGCGATCATTGTGCCGATAGTTGTGTCAGTAAATGGACTAATCGCCAAGAGCCTTTACCAACATCTAAAGATGCTCGCACTAGGCAGCAGAAAAACTAATATTTTTAACAACAACACTTTTTGAGTTCGGTGCAAGTTAGAAGTACACATACAATTTTATTTTCTTTCTTACTCACTATGCGGGCTCCTGGTTTAATTCTTTTAAATTATTTTATTTCTTACTTATTTTAGACCTAGGCGTATCTATAAGGGCGTAATTAATTTGACCTGTATATATAATATTATTTTGTAAAGATTTGAGTTTTTTTTTCTAACTAAGCCAATGACACTGTCAGTGACTTTTTCTATTTTACCTTAAATAAATGTGATTCATTGTGTGTGAAATATTTTATTTAAAAATGACCCTGAAGTAAAATTTTATTTCTAATCTATTAGTTAACTCACTTATTACTGCAGCCTGCTCTCGATTAGTTATTTAATATAATTATGTAACTGAGCATTCTGGGCTCGTGCCTCCCTTCAATTTGAGAAGACCTTATTTAGTTTGGAAGATTTTAGACAAACACTTGACGATCGTGATAATTTTCTAAATAATAAGCATATAACTTCCAAAAGTCTGAAATACGTAACGTGGTTTTGTATTCGAAAACCATTACGTGGTAATGATCTCGTCATTGACCCTATCATTGCATATAGGTAGTGATTATTAGTGATATTATGAATATCAATTGCTTTATTCACCTTAAAAAGGTAATTTAAAAATATATTTTTTATCGTAACTTATTTACTAGTGTTTAAATATAAGCTAGATTTATACACATATTTTACTTTATCTGAGGATTTATCAACATTCAATTGATATTCATTCTGAGTAAACCAATTCTAAGGATTTATTGCAAACATTATCGATATTTTATCGAAATTCATTTTGAGTAAGCACATCACTAGTCTAGTTAAAATTTACCACAATTTCGAAGATTCGAAATGACATTTGTATATTTATCTTTCTCTTACATGAGAAAAAAATCATCAGTCAGAGTGAAGTAAAATATATTGGGTAAGGTTGCTATTTTAATGCGGTCTCTTACTTCTTTAATTTATGGATAATATATATATAAAACTTCCACTGAAAATTGGTTCGAGCGAGATGTAGTGACCGTTTTTGAGATAAAGCACAATATCAATAACCGCAAATATAACTTTGTCGTTTATACAAACACAATGAATTTTTTTTTTATTGGTAATGAAAAAGTGATAGTGGTATTTGGTTAGGTAAAGATATTGGGTAAGTTAAGTGAATATATCCTACTACGGAACCCTCCATAGGAGAGTGCGACTCGAACTTGATTTAATTGACGACCGTTTGGCGCAGCGGGAGTGTATCAGTGTAAGCGACTGCTACACCGATGGTCGAGGGTTCGTTTCCCCCTCAAGTCAAACATTTGTTTGCATGAACATGGATGTTTGTCTTGGTCTGGGTGTTTGTATGTATAATATGTATGTATTTACAAAAAAAAATAAGTATATAATATGTATGTTTATCCATTATCTAGTACCCATAACACAAATAATTTGTTGGTGCGTCCGTCCTCTTCGTACTCTTTTATTCCAGCTTAGAGCTTTTGAAGGCTATCACTAAAACAATTCAGAGCCAGCTTAGTACAACAAATAGGTTGTCTTGTCGACTTCTCTAGGTGTTCGGGTCAGATGAAACTATCAGAGCCCAATCTGGCAGAGTGACCCGCCGTTTCTGGATCGGACGGACATGCGTTTGTAGCCGTGTTTAAGTCCGAGCTGACCGCTTCGAACGCATGTTCTTCGAAGTTATGGTGAGACACGCTACTACATAAATGATTCCTCAAACTGCTAGACATACGAAACCCACATTTCATTGAAAATTAAGTCCATATTTTCATTGTTTAATTACTACGTAGCAGCTAAAAAGTAAACAAACTACATTTTAAAGGTAATCGTATGCAGCAAATAAATGGCATTTATTTTATATACCAGAGATATTCACAATTGCGAGACATTCGATATTTCTTAAAAGAATTGACAACGAGTCAAATTTGAAGTGGGTCCCAGGATAAATCTTCAAATGTACAACATTAATATAGGAGTAAATGGAGAAATTTATTATGGATGAGCCATGAACCCTTGCGGTATTATCGCCAGATTTTTTTCATTCACCGAAGGTTTTAATTTCATCGAACGCGCTTTTTCAATTCCGATTCCATTTCATAAATACGAAACCATTATTTTGTAATTCAACTCAAAGGTGTAGAAGCGCTTTTGTTATAGAGAAGTATATTTTTTTATATTTCAACAGGTATTTAAAAAATATTTTTGAGTACTGTTACCAATTATGCTTTACAACTGAAATTTTTCTTATCTCTAATATTTTCTGTATTTTAAGCAACAGACACAAAGAACTCATAATCATCATCTGCTTTGTTATTAATTTATCCAACTTTGTCACACATCGTCCATCGAATAATAAGAATAAGTGTGTGGCATGTTACTTTCTTACTGGCCAAGTTCAGGATGACAAGATTCACATGTTTTCCAGGAATATGTAATGTAAGTTACCTAATAAGGTCATCAAAATGTCCCCATGTGAAGGCCGATTCCACTGAATTCATGGTGCTAGACAGCAGTTCAGTTGTACTGATATTGGCGTCAAGTTCCTTTTGTCCATTGTTTGGATGTTTGTTGAAACGTCCGGGACACAGGAAGGTGAAAAGTTGACTTATTAACATAGAAAGAAAAAATAACACAATATGTATGTATATACCTATGGTTGTTATTATTTTCAATTATCTTAAGTATGTGTATAGGTACAGTTCTAACATTGAATTATTGAACAGTTAAAAATACATAAATAAAAAGCTAAAGCATAAAGAAATCGCGGACAAAAGCCTAAGTCTATTTTACAAAAAATGTAATACCTACTGATTAATTGTCGCAAATCTTACGATCACAGACTAAGTTACCTTTGATCGAGACTTTCCGAAATCTAGAAATTGCAATAAATTATAAGACAAAGTTCTGGGATCAAAAAATCAAGTTCAATGGATTGTTAGACGCCTGAAAATTATTACTAAAATTTAATTATAGACAATATGCTTCATATTATCTCCAGGAGACTGGTTTAAGTTATGTAATAAAACGGGGCTATAATTTATTCAGACATGTGGTATCGTAGATGAAATAATATTTAAAGACCGTTTCAAGAGTGTGCAGTAGGAAGTTGGTATGTTATGTACACTCAGACGTGCTGGTTTCCTCACTATGTATTTTATTGTTTCACCGTTTACCGAGCGATAATTAACAATTTAAAACTCATAAGAAAAATCTTTGTTTCCAAAGCTTACTGCGTAGAAGACTGCAGGACTTTCTCTTGGTATCAAAATAGTTGTATCTATCCGTGAATCTTATCTTAGTAAAATAAGTATGACTGAAAATACAAACAATTTCGAATAGACGATTTTACATTCGAATTAACTTATTCAATATAGCTAACTACATACATATTCTTAAGTTCTTTAGGGGATATAATGTCTAAGTAAATTCGTTTACTTTCGAAGAATTATGAACAAGGTTTTTAACATGGTAATACAAAATCTGCAAAGTTCTATTCAGCTGAAGTTTCACCGTAGTACCCGTTCTGAAAAAAATTAATAACAACTTGAAGAATTTTCAGTAACAGATTGTTTACGCCATGGTACTGACAACAACTGCAACTGGTATTTGATTGCAAGTTGTTTGCGTCTATATATCTACTGACTAATAGATTTACTCGTTTTCTTTATTTAGACATAATTGCAGATTTTTATAGTAATCACATCAGAAACTAATATTTTCTATATAAGTTTTGTGCGCAAGTTATTTCCCGACCCCGTTGCGTCTAGACGTCATTTGCATGATGTATAAATAGTTAGATCTAAAGCATGTGGGATAAGGAATATATTACAGAAGTCATTTATTTTTTCTTATTAGTTAAATATAACAATGCAGATGCAGCTTAACAAAAGGTGAAAATATTATTATCATATGTCAAAAATGAAAAAGTTTTAGAATAACTGATTAGGCGTGTGACATCACTTGACCTAATCGCTTTGATTCAATACATATCAATCCATTCTGTACAACGTTTTTTGCCACGATCTTTGAGATAAACTTTATTATTATACCTTGAAATACATATAAATTGTGTATTTTTAATGTGGCTAGGTTATCAGGTGCTAAAAGCTAAGCTTAAAGTTCACAAAACATTATGTGCCAAGTTAAAAAGCTTACCGAAACTTATTTTCAAATAAAATAACATTAAACACTTTCGTGACTCGTACACTTATTCATATTTCTGCCGTCCTTTAACTAGAACCCCGTTAGCCCTCAAACGGTCGATTTTGAGTTTTGAAGGCAAAGTATTACAGTTTTAAATTTCCTTTCTTTCTGTCTAAAGACCATAATAATATATCTATCACTTACAGTTATAGATATATTGAAACATGATTTACCGTTAAATGACAAAATTTGCAACAAGTTCTTGACTAAAAAGTGACTATACCACAATTCTAAACTTAATGCACGTTAAAGTACCTTAGTTTTCAAATTTGTCTTATCTTATTTAAATGTTTTATTAGCTTAAACTACGTGAATTAAATATTCTTGACTACAAATACACCAAGAGCGTATAACGATTTTATAGTTAGGGATCAATTTTGATAAAACAAAAATAAAAACAATGCTATAAACTATTTATGATGAAAACCTTATCTTAATGCTGGTTAGACAACCGTAACGGTATTTTTGTCAAGAAATCAATACTTCGATTTTCTCAAAACAATTCGTTAAAAAAGCGTTATTTACAACTTATATAAAATTTGTTTAAAAAAATATTAGTCATTCTTAACTTAATAACCGCTATCCCACGTTCCCTAACTAGATACACGTTATACGTTTCTCGCACTTCATTCATTCCCGGAGTGTGCGGGGATGCCATATGCACGTGGGGATGAGATAAATCAAACAGGTATACGCTCTAACCTCGTCACACTCCGATGAGGAGGTAGAAGCTACGTGTGAGAACATATCTCGGGCTATACATAGCTCAAAACGCATTACACCGTTGTCGTGGGAGATTTTAACGCGAAACTAGGCAAATGAAGCGGTGATGAGCTAAGGGTGGAGCGATTTAGATATGGACACCGGAATTTGCGGGGCCACTTGCTGGCTAGCTTCATGAAGACGACTCTTCATGATGAATTCCTTTTTCAAAAAGCGAGAATGCCGCAAGTGGTCCTGGATAAGGTGCTACCAAAAATGCCCAACAAACATTTTTGTCATATAATCTAACCTTTGTATGACCCTCTTCGTCATGTATTGGTGCATTATGTTCTGAATAGTCATATACATTTTAATTGTATAATAATGTCATATTAATGTTCTTTCGACTTTTTTTTACAACCAGTCAAGTCATATAGTTGTCATATAACGCAGTTATTTAATAAATTTATTCAAAAAATATGTGAAAACATTAGATTTATAAAAGCGCATAAAAATTTTGTTCCGTACTTTCCTAACATTTATCAGTAAACTTGATGGCACAATGATTTACAACTGAGGAAAGGGTTTTATCACTTCAAATTACAAATTAAAATATTAACTTATTTGCCAAAAACACTGCCATATTAAATTAAGTTGATATAACATACTGTGTCATAATACTATTTCAATATAAGTTGCATCATCTCTCTCATGACAATAACACAACAATTTCATTAAATAAAAGTCATATTGTGCGACATGAAGTCGAATACACGCCGCGACAGCTATTATTACATGACATGTAGTGAAATCGCCGACGTGTATATGACTTCTATGCGACTAATTAGGTATTTATATGACAGTTACACGAAACTCTTAGCGCCTTAAGTTGAATAAAGTGGGCCCTTTTGCCGTCGAGTAAACGTCCTGATGACGTTTATATGATCATACCAAATAACATTTAATTGCCACCAAAACGTTTACTCAACGTCATAAATGTTTGTTGGGTGACATCGATTTTATCATGTCGATGAAGAGGCAAATATTTAATGATGTCTCTGTGATCAATTCGCTTAAAGCGGGCGGCGGTCACCAAATGCTAAGAGGCACATTGAATATTAGTCCCAGCCTCGAACGGTCGAGATTGATGAAGTCTATGCTCCTGCCAGCGCCAGTTCAAATCCAAGACCCCGAGAGCTTTCAGCTTGAACTGCGAAATCGCTTTGAATGCCTGGAAGAGAGCGTAGATGTGGACGACTTTAGTGACAAGTTCGTGAATGCTTTCCATACAATGGGCTTAAAGTTCTTTAAGCCCAAAACGATTAAAAGATAAAATCTCTAGTCCGACCTTCGAGCTTATAGAGTAAAGGCGTAGGATGCTTCTGCATTCCTCCGACGATATGCCAAAGTATAGGCGGCTTAATTGACAGATCTCTAAGTCTCTGACTCAGGATCTCCACCAATATAACACTAACTGTGTTCAAGAGGCGATCGAGCAGAATAACGGTTCCAAAGTGTTCAAAAGAGATCTGTCTTTTGGGATGTTCCGCTGACAAGGCTGAAGACGGATGATGACAGAATTATCTAGTCCAGACCTCAGCTCCTGTTAGAGATCGAACCGTTCTTTGGACAGCTTTACACGACGACACTACCAACCGTTACTATGCCAGCCGCTGACCCTAGAACTGGGTTGACCCGACATTATACCAAAGATATCCCCTCAGCATGCACGTGATTAAAACAACAAGGCGCCGGGTGATGACGGACTTACGGAGATTGATATCTTATGTATTACGGAACATTGGTTGCGAGGTGACCAATTAATATTTAACAATCAACATTACTCAGTTATAAGTGCATTCGTAAGAAAGAAGGTTATTCGTGGTGGCTTTCTAATATATGTATGTAATAGTTTGAAATGTAAAGAACGTAAGGATATAGCTAAACTTTCTATCGAGTGCACTGCTGAGATTTCTTGTGTTGAGCTTGAACAACATATAATAGTGTGTGTGTATCTACCACCACAAAGCGACTTTACTCAGTTTGAAAGCATTATAGAGGATGTCTTAAAACACATAATTTCTAGTAGAAAGTCTATAATCCTTTTTAATGTCAATTGGTTTTAATGTCAATTGGTTAGAAAAATCACCAATTTGTACTAGGTTAGTAAGCTTATTTGATTAATTAAATTTAAATGTTTTGTTCTCTGAACCAACCAGAATAACCTCACATTCTTCTATATGCTTAGATAATGTTTTTTACAATTGTCTTTATTTAAGTAAGGCTGTTTTAACTGACTTGACATCGGATCACTGCGGGCAAAAGTTTGTAATTCCAACGAATACAACCCCTAAAGTACAAGAAATTACATGTAGGCCATTGACTTCTGTTCGCCTCAAACACTTTAGTAATGATGTTGCTGCCGAGATCGCCAGTATTGACTTAACCATTGATGATCCTGATGAATTATATAAATGTTTATTTAAAATTATTAATGATGAGTACACTAAAAATTTTAAACAGAAGACGTTTGCAAGGAGCGTTTAAGTAAATTTTTGTGATTGGGCAACAGTAGGTATATACAAAAGTAGAGCTAGGTTGTATGATCTATGGTATGAAGAAATACAATTTTAATTCTGAATTTATTCAATATGTTAGAAATTATTCAGGTTTTCAAGAGGACATGTGCTTTAGCCAAATCCTTATATTTAAGCAATAAAATCAAAGAATCCAAGAACAAAACTACTTGGAGCATTATTAACAATGAGACTGGTCGAGCTAAATTGTTAGATAACAATTATGAATTAAAATTTAATGGTTAAATTATTACTAGGAAAACTGATGTTGCTCAGACTTTTAACAATTTCTTCATAAACATACCAGTGAACACAACCAGCTGTCTAGATTCATGTCCAAGCAAAGCAGAAATGTTGGTTAGGGGCAATGTGAATGAGGGTGATGTGCTTTTTAATTTTAAATATATTGACACCAATGACATACTGAAGGTATTCAAGACGCTCAACATTAAAAAAACTGTTGACTTATGGGGCATTTCTGTTAAACTTGTTCATTAAATTATTTCTAGCTTAGCTCCATATTTAACTGCAATATTCAACAGATGCGTAGATACAGGGGTATTTCCTGATCTAATGAAACACAGTAAAGTGATACCATTATTCAAAAAGGGATCCAAGAGCGACCCTAGTATTTTCGGCCAATTGCTATTTTGCCTGCTATTAGTAAAATTTATGAAAAGATTATTTTGCATTAAATAGAGAGCCACTTTCCCACAAATAATTTACTTCACAATGAACAGTATGGCTTTACTAAGGGTCACTCCACCGGTGAAGTGTGGTGGTGCTTTTCTTCAAGAAGAGCGATAAAACCTTTCTGAAGAACTACAGACTCATCTCACTCCTGAGTTACGACTATAAGTTGTTTTCTAGGGTCATCACGAATCATCTCGAGACCATGCTAGATGACTTCCAGCCTCCCGAACGAGTCGGTTTCCGTAAAGGCTATAGTAGCATGGACCACATACATACGCTGCGGCAGGTTAAGTCTGAGGAGTATAACCAGCCTCTATGCTTGGCGTTTGTGGACTATGAGAAAGCCTTTATTTGATCGAAATCTATGCGGTGCTGCAGTCTCTCCAACGGTGATCGACTATCGAAACGTCGCAGTGCTGAAGTGTTTGTACGAAAACGCCACCTTGTCAGTCCACCCCCAGGACCAGAGTTCGAAACCTATTCAACTACAGCGAGAGCGAGTACATCACTCACCTTCGATTTGCTGATGATATCGTAGTCATGGCTAAGAACATGGAAGACGTCAGCACAATGCTCGATGGCATCTGTAGAGTCTCCCAACAAATAGGTCTTAAACATGGACAAGAGGAAAATCACATCTCACATCCACGTCGTACCTGCTCCTATTTAGGTTGGGATCACTCGAAGATGTTGACAAGTACGTTTACCTGGGACAAATGATCCATTGGGTAGGTCAAACTTCGAGAAAGAGATCATTCGTCGAATCTAACATGGTTGAGCGGCGTTCGGGCAGTTACGGCATATCTTCACATCTGATATCCCGCAGTGTCTAAGGCGAAAGTCTTTGACCTGCGTTGCCAGTGTTGCCAGTGATGATCTATGGAGCCGAAACGTGGTCACTAACTATGGGCTTTATCCGGAAGTTCAGGGTCACTCTGAAGGCGATGGAAAGAGCTCGGAGCTCAGTGTTTCCTTACGAGATCGAATAAGAGATGAAGAGATCCGCAGGAGAACCAAAGTCACCGACATAGCTCTCCGAATAGCCAGGCTGAAGTGGCAATGGGCTGGGCACATAGCTCGAAGAACCGATGGGCGTTGGCTTAAGTGACGAAGAGACGAAGCAGCAGGGGTCACAAGTGGACCGACAATCTGAAAAAGATACGGGAAGCGGTTGGATGCGGGCAGCTCAAGATCGGTCTGTGTGAAGAACCTTGGGGGAGACCTATGTCCAGCAGTGGACGTGTCTAGGCTGACATGATGATGACTATGTGATTCAAAATATTATTATTATACGCAAATATAATATATTAAATAGCCGCTATGGAAATAGTGCCTTAAAATATCTTTTGAATATTATTAATTGCTTAATAAGATTAAAAAAATAATCAAGGCTGTACATACAATATTTTATTCATAAGGTTTAAAATAAATAACTTTAATTTACTTTTGGGACTATATTTCATTTTGGCTGTTTTGACAAATTGCTGTATATGGTGATGATTGATAAGTGAAGGACATTTTTCTATTATTATTATTTGGTTAAATTTTTTTTATATAATTTGATTCAATTTTCATACTGCATGTCTTTTAATTATCCAGTTTTTTGATATGTGATGCTTAGCTATAAAGACATTAGTAATAATTGAAGTAAGAAATACCTGTTTTTAGCTTAGTAAGCAAGCATATATTTTTTCATACCTTTTTTATTTTTCGCTAAGTCTTAGCTTAAAAGAGTCTTAGGTGCTTTAGCCTCCTCTTACAAAAGGTAATACTGTGTAAATATTAAGAAATGTCTAAGCTTCAAAACAATTAATGGACTTAGCGCGTTTGTAGTTAAACATTTCATGGTTAATCTATTGAAAATTAGGAACCGCATAAATTTAAAGAAAATGCTTTACTAAAAGATCTCTAAGTGTAGGTTAAAAAGGCTTTGGAGCGGCAATCAATGTCAAAAAAGTGTGTATTGCTTAACGAAACCAAAAATTCTTGTTTTTTGAAATATCCTAAACGATGCTGGCAAATATTTGTTTAAATAATATTTAACAATCACTGATTAATGTTTAATCGTTTTCTAGGAACAACGTTTCTCGCGTATTTTACGTTTTCCTCCAATATCACTTTTTGGGGTTAACGTGGTTTTAGTTAACGGACGGCAGATTTATGTTACAGGTCTACATCGCCTAATTATTTGAACATATAGGTATCATTATTTAATCATTTGAAATATTCTAAAAACAACACAACTAAGAATTATAGGTATAACTAATATACCTTAAGACAAAACATTCCACCAAATGATTATGAAGCAAAAGCAAACTGCAGTTCCTAAAGCATGTTTGCACGAGATTATGTTACCATAAAGTAACATTAAACTAATGTATACATAAAAACGAGCGAGTGAGCCACTTACATTGTATGTGTCTGCTAAGCAAATCACGGTATATAGTTGACAATTTGGCTGTTAGTTGATGACTACGTCGGACAACTAGTTTGAAATAAGTATCTCATCATAACCGAAAGAAGAATCAAAGATCAAAGGTCAGCTGCTCGTTCTCGAGGGATACATTCGTCGAATTGTAAATAAAATTGGATCACGTTTTACGTCTTTGAAGAAAAATCTATAGGGATTTGTGTTCCATTTATTGTATTAAAGCTTTATAAATTTTGATAGACATTTAGCAATTTTTTTTAAATGAAGTGTTGGTAGGACTCTACCTATATTTTATTTATTTATAGACTGACGCCTGTATCCCCGAAGGGGTAGGCAGAGCTGTAATATTACACCCACATTTCGGTACCTATTAAGGCAGTGGAATAATTTAAGTAGTCATGGTCCCGACTCTAACTATCGATATTTGGCCAAAGTATCTCGGCGATCCCAAAAACATTTGTTTGGGTTCGCGTTGTCGCACAGGCATTCCTGTGTGACTTCTTATTGAGGGCTGAAACGACGCTCGCTATCGACTTATTATACAAAAGGCCGATATCTGAGCAACAGTAACAATATCTTACCATTAAAAATTACGACTCAATAGTGTTGCGGTCGCTCTTGGTTTCGTTTTGCAATAAAATCGGTGCCTCATAGACCATTCCCTATATTTGTGATTCTCGACTTGAACTCACACTGATCTTTTACACACGAATCAATTTTGTTGAACAAATTTTAGGGAGGATGACGTATTGTGAGAATATTTTGGCCCGGAACAAGCGCCAATATCTTATATTGTTCGATATTGAGTTTACAAAAATATACATCTAATATTCTCACATAAGACCTCAAGATATCGATGCAAGGAAACGTCAGCTATAGTAATGGCTTTGTGTAGACTGTCGCGATTCGTATGTTTTATGTTGAGATCTTTGTTCGTCAGTACATTGACCCGAGCTGTACTGTGGTGTACGCAATATCAATGAAGGATTTAACATCGAAGCACGTCATACGCGGTGGTACCCAGTACATGAAAAATACGGTATAAAATAAGCCTGTTACGAAGTTATCTGTGTATTTTTAAAGGTTAATGAGGGCAATATACGATAAAATTAAGCTCTAAAGAGGAATACGAATACGCTCGACGAACAACTATTATAATGTTCAAACTCAACTTAACATTGTTAGGCGGTTTTAAAATGGTTTCAGTAGGCAAAATTGGACTGCTGTTCTGCACGGGTTAAAATGTGCAATACAAGTAAATAGCTATTGTTTAGATAAAGCGGTCGGCGTTGTCGCCCCAATGCAACTTTTAGCATAAAAGTTGAAAATTTAAATGCTTATGAGCATTCAAGACCAGTAAGCAATTAGTAGAAGGATTCACACAATCTTGTTATGGAACCCTTACAATCAAGTGAAAACCTGTCGGAACTTTTAAAAGTAATCAATTGAGAAGGCCCACTTATCAATTAATGGCAGAGGAAAGCGATGACTGAGCACAGCTTAATCTCTTTCTGCCGTCTCATTGCCCATTTATTAGCCTAACGGAGCGGCGAACCACGACGATGGCGACGTAACGAATCCAATATATTTCTGTTGAGTATTAAAACCAAAACAATCCTATCATTCTTACCATGAAAATATCAACAGCAAATTTACTCAATTTGTCCCGTTTTGAGACACGACTGCGAGCACCTAACACGAATTTGTGATTCTTTTCGTTTTTACGAAGTTACTTTGTACTTTTATAGCTTTAAAACTTTTTGCAAGTTAAATTTGTACAAAAGAGATTAATTTTGCCGTCAGTAATTCGCAAATTTTACAATAAAAAATATCTTTTAATACCCATTTTGAAATGTAAATGGCTTTTGAGGCTTAATTTGTACTCAAGATTTTAATACTGAACCGTATACGCTTAGCTTAAATGCACGCAAAGGTTTTATCACGAAGACTTTAATATCTATGGAGCAAAATGTCTTTAATATAAGAATAATCACTGTAACATTAATTACAATTGTTGAATAATGTTCATTATAAAATAAAATATGTGGATACTTTATTAATACATTTTATTATAATATTTTAGTGCGACATGACAATACGCTTTTTTAACAGACCTTAGATCAGAGATAAGGAGTAAAAAGGTTGTCACTGCTACATACATACTTTAAAATTAATATTATAATATTTATATATCACAACACGCCTCCTTAAATTTATAATATGAATCATAAACTGTTACTTTATTTTGAACATAACATAGATGTATGAACTAAATTAATCTTAATTTCAGCCTATTTTTCAAAAATGTGGTCTTATCTACACTCTTAGTTAACATGTCTGCTAAGTTAAATTTTGAATCAATTTTTACAAAATCAATTATTCCTTTTTCATAATTCTCGTTAATATAATGGTACTTTACCTCAAAATGTTTTGATTTTTTTGTAAAATTACCAAATTTAGCTATTGCTATTGCACCTGAGTAATCTTCATACAACTTTATCGGATTAGAAAACTTTACATCAAATGACTCACTTAACAAGTTTCTAATAAAAAGTATTTCTGACACTGCCTCTGATAGAGCTATATACTCTGCAGAAGTTGAACACTTAGTGACTGTTTTTTGTTTGTGGGTTTTCCAAAAAAATAAATTTCCAAACAATCTAATTATAAAACCTGATGTGGATCTTCGATCCACATTATCTCTTGCATAATCTGAATCAACCATACAATCTAGTATATCAGTGTTTACATTAGCATAGTATGTTAACTTTAAATCCTTAGTTTTATATAATTATTTTAATACTCGCATTGCATATTTGTAATGTGTTTGAATGTAACAATTTTGACACCTGCTCAAGTAATTAACACTGTAAGCAATGTCTGGCCTTGTGCCTGCACTAATATACAATAATTCACCTATTACATTTCTGTACCTTATACTTTTCTGTTTCCATTGGAGTATCATATAACTTAGTATTTTCCAGATTATATTTTGCAGCCAAAGATTCAATATAATTTGTTTGACTTAAGGTCAATATATTTTTATCATTACTATAATCAATATCTATGCCAACATAGCTTTAATTTTTACACAGACAAAAAAACAGATTAAAAAATCATCAACAAATATATATATATATATATTGGATCTTTGCTTGCTCTGTTTACATATAAACAGTAATCATAGTTACTTCTAACAAAACCTAACTTCTTTATAAAATAATCAAAACACCCATACAACACTCTAGCACTTTCTTTAAGACCATAGAGACCTTTTGCTATTTGTAAACTTTATTCTTTCCAGTTTCATAACCTTTCGGTTGATTTACATATACTTCTGACTTAATATAACTATTTAAAAATGCTGTCTCAACATCCATCTATTCGATAAATAAATTATTTTTACAACTGTATGACAATAAAATTTTCAATGTGTGAATTTTTCCTACTGGTGAATACACATTTTCAATATATTCCTTTTGCTGGAAATCTTTTGCCACTAATCTAGCTTTATAAACATTATTACTTTTCTTTTTAAAAATCCACTTAACATCAATAGCTTTTATATCTTTTGGCTTTTCAACAATTTGCCAAATATTATTTTTATTCAAACTATTTATTTCTGAATCCATTGCTCTTTGCCATAGTTCATGATCATGAGAGTTCAACGCCTCCTCGAATGTTTCGGGTATATTTGCATCGGTATAATTCACACATATGAAATGCAAAACCGGATTACCATATCTAGAGATAGGAGTTCTCTTTCTTTTTGGTGTTGCTATTCCTAACTGCATTTCATTCTCATCATTTAGATTATTATAATTTACAATATCTTTCATATCATTGTTACAATTCTCATTCTCAACAGCATCTACAAAATGTTCATCACTTTCATATTCAGTTTTACATATTTCATTTGAGACATTCAAAGATGGATCAATTTCCAAATCATTATTATTTTCTCTTTGATCATCAAGTTTTTCTAAGCACACTAATTCAGTATTTTCTTCAATTACCTGTACATGCCTAGCGTAAACAATTTTATTATTTAGTAGAAGTCTGTTATTATTTTCATTATAGCCCACTAAAATACCAAGTTGTGCTTTAAGGAACTCTAACAAAAACCCGACTTCCATAAATTTTTGAATGCTTTACATTTAGTTTTACTCTGAAAAATATCTCATAAGGAGTTTTATTTTCTACTGTATTTGCAATGGTTCGATTCTTTAAATACGCTGCTGTTTTAATTACTTCTGGCCAATATTTTCTATGGATTTTAGCTTCTCTCATTAAACACCTACCTATATTCATAGCAGATCTATTATATCTTTCCGCTACACCATTCAATTTATGAACATAGGGTGGACATGGTAATAACTCTATACCCTTTTACTTTACAAAATTATAAATCTCCTTATTTAAATATTCTTTCCCATTATCACACTGTTACTTCTTAACCCTTTTGTTAAATTTATTTTCTACCAGATTCACAAATTCTATAAAACAACTAGCAGTTTCAGCTTTACTTTTAATACAAAAGATTCTTGGGCACTTACTATTATAGTCAATAAATGTCAAAAAAAATTTTTCTCCACCATAACCAGTTGTATTATGTGGACCATTTAAATCAGTATGAATTAATTCTAAAATTTCAGTAGACTTTATCTATTCTTTTCAAAAGGTTCGTTAGCCATTTTACTTTTAATACACTTTGAACATTTCATCTCCATGCTCTCAATGTTATCTGGCAAACCATCTAATAATTTATCATTTAATAACTTGTTTAAATATTGAAAATTTACATGACCAAGTGCCCTATGCTATTTCTCCTTATGGGTTAATTTTACAGAATATGCATACTTTTCATCTGTATATTTATTTGATACAAAACTTTTTAAATGATACAAATTGTTTATTTAATCGGAAACAGTTATCAATTCCCTGGCCTGGTTATAATTTTTTGCATTTTCATCTTTAGCTACTATTGTAGAATTTCTAGTTATCTTTGAAAAACTTAACAAATTTTGCTTAATACCTTTCACAAAATAAATATTTTTTAAGTCAACATATTTTACATTATAATAGTTTTTGAAATAAATTTTAACTGTACCTACTTTGGTAGCTTTTAACATGTTGCCATCGGGTAGTTTTACATCAACAGGATTTTTTAAATCGACAGCATTAAAAAAATGTGTATCGTCTTTTATTGTATAGTCTGTACACCCACTATCTAAAAGCCAATCAATTTCACTATTATTAGTACATTTTTGTTCAATACAACCAAATACCTTATTTACTTCCGAATTGCATACTTGAGTTATCCATGACTCCGATGAAGAATTGTTCGGTACTTGATCTCTGAATTGTCCTTGACCTCTGCCTCGGTCATAACCTCTGTAGAATCTACCTCTATTATAACCCCATTGTAGTCCTTGCTGACCTTGACTGGATTGATATCTGCCTCGGTAAAGAACAATGGCAAGATTATACCTTTGAAGTGTTAGAAGCGTCTATAAACGTAACTTATGAAAAACTTATATATATAATTATTTCGTATTTTATACGTTTTTAGTTTCAAGTATAAAAGCGTACGTTAAATTATCTAAATTGATAAACTATTTATTGAATACATTCATTTCCGGTGCTTGTCGGTCATTTTCAGAGTTACCATTTACAAAACAATCGTAAACTATCGTATTTTTTTAAATAGAAAAAAGGTAAGTATCTTTTTAACCTTCATCTAGAAAGAATTCACGATAATGTTAAAAAAATATTATATGTAGGTATATTAAATTATATACAAAGAAGATTTTATTTATGATATAAATAAATATTTATTTTTTACTTGATCTGAGACATCATTTAATTATAGTCGTATTTTTAATTAGACGAAGCCAACTGACAGTAGCTAATGTCACTTTGTAAAATAATGTTGTCATATTTAAAGTAATAGTGATGCGTTAAGTTCTCGTTCAATCAGATGAACGAACATTAAGTGTGAATAGTTAATCATTTCAAACTATAAAAGAATATTATTTCTATATTACAATAAAAGTGCTCTGATATAAGTTACTAGTAGTTATGTAAGTAGTATAAATTGTTATATTTTATACATCTACAACTACATGATGTATTGAAAATAGAACAGTCTTACAAGTTTCCTCGCAATGTTTTCCTTAATGTTTAAAACACTCGGTATTCAGTATAGGTAAATACTATAGTCTTCGAAAACTCGAACACCGTACCCGATATCGGCCGTTCGGCACACTAACTATTCACTAGACAATTGATGCAATTTCATTCATTCAAGAGTTTTTTCAATCATTCACTTTGTCACAACACTATTTTTATTTCATCATAAACTGACAACACAGTAAACGTCAGTTGACTTCGTCTAATAAAAAATACGACTATAGAGTTATCAGTAGGCAATTCAAAGATAATTAATGACAACACTAAGTGAAAATGTCTACATTGTCAGTATCCCTACTCCTTGCCCTTGTCTATGATACCTGTAGACCGTGCCACGAGAACATAGCCTTTTGAAACAAAGAATTTCTACTAAGTAACTAAGCGACAGATCTGTCAAAAACAAATAAAGTCAAATCCAATGAGCGCAACGGTACACAAATATGTGTCATTGCAAGGTAATATGTCAATTGATCGGGTTTTTATCGATATATGCGCTGCCAACAGTGTTTTGTGCTAGGATGATGTATCTCTATGGATTTGACAAGCAAATAATAATACCGTGACAGACCGAGATAATGACATACAGAAATACATAAGAGTAAAAGAGACAAAGATAGCATTTTTTGTCTTTGTCAGAGTTTTCGTTTTTTTTGTTGGTCACAACTGAATATTGTGACCAACAAACGTTTGAGCTCTCGATAATTTCCGCGAAAAAATGTGTTATTATTGATATTAATTGTGAATGCTTAGTGAAAATATCATTGGTTCAGATTTATTATAGTGATTTGTTACATTTTAGGCTGTAAAAGCCATAGTGAGCGGAAATGTGAGAACATAACTATTTATTCGTAAGTACGATATTTTAGTTATAATATCTATTTATACATGAAAATATTGATAGAATGATACAAATAGCGTATCATTACATAAGGAAATAATTTCTAAATTACATCAATAAACCAAAAAATGATATTTTATTATCACCGCGATTTTAGTATTACACAATCGAATTCAATAGGTCGTTGAATGTTGAGCTAGCCAAAAGTCATCGATACTTTTTAATTTTACAGCGTTAAATGTTTTTTAGGGATACCACTGAAGCGTTTGGGAAATTACCCAAATTTTGGGTAATTTGCCGTTACTTGGTTTCATATGCACCTAAGATTAATTATTTAATTTGTTTTCCGATTCTTTGTAGTAATGAAATTATTTGTTTATAGATTCCCAAAGGACTGCACGATCCAAAAATAATTGTGGATACGTGCAAAAGGAGGAGAAAACTGGGATCCGAATAAATATGCAAGAGTATGCTCTAAACACTTTGAACAATAGTGTTTTAGGAAAACTCCCCGCAATAGGTACTTATTTGGAATCATTCTCGAATGATAAAGAAGAGAAAATAAGAAATTTGTATACAAAATTAATTTTGTTCAAAGGACAGTAAAGTTAAGTGTCAAATAATATAATAAAAGATATATATAACTCTGAGCCTCGTGTTTATTTGGCGAGTGAAGCCAGTCCCACATATTCGACACTTTTGTTATACATAATTATATTAAGTATAAAAAATACTTATCACACACCTTATGGATGGATTTAAACCTCCTTGTAAGGTTAGCTATATTTTTATTTCTTTATTGGGCTGTAAATGATATTATATAGATGTTTGTTACTATTCGTTGCAAAAGTACCTAAACGGATATTGATGGAACTTCTCGAGTTAGCTCATAAATTCATAAAATTACCAAATTGATTAAAAATTATAGGAGAACGCGGTCTCAGATGTCTGGTAAGGTATTCAATTACGGAACGACCGGATGGCGCAGCGGGAGTGTAAACGACTGCTACGCCGAAGGTCGCGGGTTCGATTCCCACACAAGTGAAACATTTGTGTGCATGAACATGGATGTTTGTCTTGGTCTGGGTGTTTCAATGTATAATATGTATGTATTTACAAAAAAAAAAGTATCTAAGTATGTTTATCCATTATCTAGTACCCATAGTACAAGCTCTGCTTAGTTTGGGACTAGATGGTGTTGTGTGAATGTGGTAGAATATTATTATTATAATTCAGGTTTGATACATTGTTACTTAAAAGTTAATATGTACTTCGTAGAATTGTTGGGTAAACATTTACAACATCTGGTAACACCAACTCAGGATGTACTCTATGTCCGTCCTTTACGGGTGTACGCAAATGTCGAGTCCATTTGATTCTTGGTCCTAGGTTTTGTGGTACTGGAATATGTCAGACGCCAGGAACGTCAACATTTTGCGTTAATCCATTTTTTTTCATTCTTAGGCATTTATCAGAGGATAAAACATATTTTTTGGATGTTAGGAATATTTTTGGTATCGCAATGCTCGTCCTACAGTCGGCATATCGGAAAAGCGGGTGCAGAATTGCAAATGGCAAACTATTATATAACGATTTTATTTAAGTTCATTGTGATGTTTTCATTCATACACAATGTAAAATCTCTATGCCCAGACATTTTAATTTAATGTACTAGCTAGTGCTCTGTAATATTATTCATTAGTGGTATTTTTTTTATATTTTACGATAGCTTAGCTATTGACTATGATAAAAAATCAAGTCAATAATAGACTACCATGTTTGTACTCTATTATTGACATATTGTCTATTGTTTACTTGCATTTACAGAATTACTTACGAGTAAAAACTAAAAAAAATCGGCAAATTCATGAAAATACTTCCGAAAAACTCTACCACTCAAACACAAAATAAAATATGTTTATTTTTGTAAAATTAGAAAAAAATTGGTCACGACAAGAAGTCATTGATAATAAAATATAAACTCGAATACTTAGTAGCATAACTTAGCATTGAAACAAAAAAACTACTGTTCAAAAAGCATAAAAGTTCACTAAAGCGTTAAATCTTAAAAACAACTGTTAGAAACAAAGGTTGTTAAACCCTGAATGTGTGTTTACCAAAAAGTCTATCTTCTCGTGGCACCAACTATAGTCTGTGACATTGTCAACGTTCTTTTCTTTCCGAAAAGCTTGTTTGGTAGTGTTCTCGTTGTTTTCGCAGTTTTTTGTTGAATTATCCTTATTTTTGATTCTCGCTCGCTTACCCCCCTGGACTTGATTAGCTGCCCCATACGTTGACTTGTGCTTTGCCGGACTATCTGTGCTAAAAACATCTGGACCTATAGCTTTTTCTACACGGACTTCGATTGCGCCTTAGATTTTGTTATGATGCGAAGTAGCAGGCCTACACGCATATTGTGCGTGAATTGTAACATCTGCGTCAATACTCTCCGGCGATATCGCATCTTAGATCAGAACACAAGAGTTTGTACTTTGCTCTGCAACTGGGTTTATCCACAAACCGTAAGTTTCTAAACATTATTATACTTACTTACCAATTTAGCGCAAGTAAGTTTCACTGAATTTTCAAAGCAGTTTAAAATATTACAAAATTCGGTAACATTAGTCTATCTAGATGTAGTGTGATGCGTTATCTTTGCCTGTAGTAATAATTGCTTTTCTTAATTTTTAGATTACTGATGATGATTATGTTTGTGAAACATGTTGGGAACTCGCTATGGATTGAGTAAATCAGAGTTTGCAGCAAGATGCTAATGAAGCTGAACAAGCTGGACCGTGTCCACGAGGCCATAGAAATGTGTACCTTCTGTGTGGATGTTCATTAGTACGAAGACAAAGTGACAAAATATTAAAAGATAGCCCGACCGAACTACAACAGAACATGATAAATATTATCCAAATGAAAATAGAACCACGTCAGGTCCATTCATCTTTAATTAGTATTTATTAAATAATAAATCCCTTTGCACTGTTTTATTACTAAAGAGTTTTATATATAAGTCTATTGGTGTCTCTTTTGAAGCAATCTAATACAAATTGTCTGTTTTTTTATCAATTATGGAGTAAGTATTTGATTACAAACACATTCCTTTATTAATTTTATTTCATTTGCAGCTGTCACTTTCAGATAAGGTTTGTCATGCCTGTTGGTGGCGCACTAAGAGAGATCCCATATCCTTATCCTTACTAATATTATAAATGCGATGTTTATTTGTTTGTCTGTTTGTTACGCACGAAAAAACTACTGAACCGATTAGAATGAAACTAGGCGCACAGATAGACCATAACCTGGTATAGGATATAGTATACTTTTTATCCTGGTATTGAGTTCCTGTGGAATAATTTTCGTCTTCCACGCGGGCAAAAGCTAGTTCCTTATAAAAGCAAGTGACTAGTACCTATTTATTAGAGAGATCTAACATCATGCCATGACGTCTAATCTTACGAGCCCTGCCTCACTTGTACGCCATGGCGACGTCGCCGGCTGCGTATCCAAACAGTTTATATTGAAATGTACCTTTGGCTGCCAAACCGTGGCCAAGCGAGTTAGGTACCATACATTTCAATATAAATTGTACGGTAGCTGGCGACGTCGCCATGGCCTCATAATGAGGTGGGGCTCTAATACTGAATAAAATTGTGAAAGATAAAGGGTTACATAAATCCTACATTGTTCGTAGGAGATACCTAGGTGGTAAATTTCTTCTTAAATGCATGTCTTTCCGAGAGAATATCTCGATTAACTTGATTGAGTCCTTAACTGCAGATATCAATAATAACGCGCAACATTGGAGGCGCAGGGAACTACCTTTATTAGTATCGCTTTACCATTTCTTTAAACCATTTTGTATCCACTCAGTTAAGGTACTTGAAATGTTCACTCTAGATACATGGGTTGCAGGGATAAATATACATGATGTTATAAAAGATAATATTCCATTGTTAACTAAGCCAAAACGACAACAAGATAGCAATCTTCTAAAACAAGTTTGTACACATTATATAGCACAGAAGTACGTAGGTTTCCATAAGGTTTACACGGATGGCTCTAAGACTAGCATTGGTTGTGGTGCTGCTGTGTGGGACCCACAATAAGATACTGCGCTCAGGTTTGGTATAGATGCCGATATATCAATTATGCATGTTGAGTTAATTGCAATAGCAGAAGCGTTATCATATATTTGCTCTATTAATCACCAGAATTTCGTCATTTTAACTGACTCTAAGAGCGCGCTGCAACATTTGGCTCGTTGCACCTCGTCTATACGAGGAGTACCGATAGCCTACACGATTTTGGAATCTATATCAAGGCTGAGTTGTAGATCAATATCGGTGATACTGCAATGGATTCCATCTCATGTACAGATCAAAGATAACGAAACTGTCGACTTGTTGGCCAAGCAAGCAGTCTCGGAAGGTATTTGTGTGAATGTTTCTCCGCTACATACTGATTACCTTAAAATACTAAAAAGGCAGTGCCTAGATGTCTGGAGCGAATATTTTAACAAAAGATCAACAGAGAAAGGGATATGGTATAAAACGATCCAACCACAACTTCCTATAAACCATCTAATAGATCAAAATGTATTATGTAGAAGTAACCTTGTTATGGCAATGAGACTTCGTTCCGGTCACATTCCGTCAAATAAGTTTGGGTTTTTAATGAGAAAGGTTGCTTCACCTGCTTGCGAAGAATGCGGAGTGGTAGAGGATGTTCAACACCTTTTGATGGAGTGTGTACGGAACGAAGTCCTAAGAAACAATTTGCTTGGTTCCTACCAATTCGAAGTCGGAGCATGTAACTCGATTTTATCGGATCCTTTATCAGAACCTGCTAAAATATTATATAAAATAGGTTCAGTAGCTTTAAGGAGATAATTGAGTGATTTGTTATAGTTTTAAGGTTGATTTTACAGGGCGACGTTATCGCTCAGCGATAAAGCCCTTTAATAAAGAATAAAAAAAAAAAAAAAAAAAAAAACCTACATAGTCCACATCCCTATTTCGTGATGGAACTTTGATTTTTTAATATTAGGTACTTATCAAGTCTAGACACTGATCTTGAATCAGTCTAGGTATATCCTATCAATGCTTTTTGCACATCACCATCCCTTATCTAAATGTATTTAATGCATTTGTGTAGTTACAAAGTTGTTTTCTATTAACATAACCTTAAAATTTGTTGTCCTTGATTATTTCTCTGTTTGTACCAGCAATCCTTCTTGAAATGACCCGTCTTGCCGCAGATAAAGCATTGGGCTTTGGTCTTAGCTGCAAATGTACTCACATTGTTCCTCTCATCCGCGTCGCTAGTAGTCATATTTTTCCCTTTTATTTTGGATCGTACATAATCTACTGTCCTTTGTTCTTCTGGTATTACATCGAGAAAATCTCCAATATAACTATAACTTGGTGGGAGGGCTCTGAGAAGATATTTCAACTTTTCTGATTCATCAATCTTTCCCCCAGCAACTTTAAATGCATTTGTTGTTTTTTTCAAAGTCAACAAAAAATTCTTCCACTATATTGTAGTTGTTTAATTTGATCTCTTCAATTTTTCCCCTACATATTATTTGCATAGCGGTAGACTGTGTTCAGTACATATTTTCAAATTTTCTCATCATTTCAAAAGCTGTTTTACATTCGCTGACATATTTATCCGAGATTGTACTCATTATTATAGTTTTTGTTTTTAAATCCTTCCTTTTCCATTCCGCCTCAGCTTTTTAATTTTTTTCTAGAATATTCATCTTAGTAATGGCCTAATGGATTAATTATCTTAATATATAAAATCCTTGCGTTACTGACTGACTGACAGACACGCTACAGCCGAAACTACTGGTCGTAAGAAGATGAAATTTTGCATGTATGTTCCTTGGGCACCGTAGCGGTGCACTAAGACGGGATTTCCCGAAATTCCCACGGGATCGGGCAAAACGGGAAATTCGAAAATATGTGCGTGCGAAGCCGCTGGCGTCGACTAGTTCCTTATATTCCAATAAGGTTAACAACCTTAATTTGCAACTAGAATAGTTAGCACCATCAAAAATAGGTAGTGTTATATCTTCTATTCTTGCTTGTTTAGCCATTATGGCGTTAATTATGAATAATTAATATTATTTTATCTTGAGAAAAAAAATTCCTTGCCGGCTCATGTGACCTTTACCTCAAACGTATTTTCACACTGAGTTTTTACAATCTACGTATCACATTGAGTTTTCACTTATTAACCACGCTCTCTGCTACTATGTTGAATAATGTTCATTATAAAATAAAATATGCGGATACTTTATTAATACATTTTATTATAATATTTTAGTGCGACATGACAATACGCTTTTTTATCAGACCACAGATCAGAGATAAGGAGTAAAAAGGTTGTCACTGCTACATACATACTTTTAAATTAATATTATAATATGTATATATCACAACAACAATGCTACTTAGCCTGACTTAGAGTGGATTGCACCACATCACCGGTTAAAGTAAAAGCTAAAGTCAAATTTTACAATAACTTTAACAGTAAACTTGACGGCTGCTGCAAAATGTGTTGCACCAACATTTTTATTGCTAATGTTAAAGTTAACAGGGTTGCTCGACAAATGAGGCGTAATCTACCTCGATACGCTGCAGGAACTATTTTTTAAGTCCGACAATACTAGAGCTTCGCTGTTATTGCTAATGTCAAGATGTCAACTATTATAACAAACGTCAAACGAATTGAAAGCGCTGAACGCGCGTCATTTTAAAGATTTTGATTACCTTTCTTGTTTATACTACACCTATTACGAGTTCAAGTTTTACGAAGTGTACAAGATAATAATGGCATTAAATACAAAAAGCTTGTACATTGGTATGGCGTGGTGTCGAAACCGATTAGGTTCTAGGCGACTTGGAGAAGGAAATGGACTGTATACAAAGGATAGCGGGTTTAGCCGCCTAGGAGGGAATAAGGGAAGAGGAGATGGATACGGGAGGAGGTGATTGAGTGGGTATAGGATATTTCCAGGATGGAAGGCACTTACCTTATAGCCTTCTTCGTTTCTTTTCCTCCTGGTGTTTTCGTGATGTAGCTGCTTGTTTTCACTTCACTCACGAGCGGGTTTTCCTTGGTGGAAGCGGCAAAATCACATACAGCGGCGCGGCGCGGAGCGGTATCGAGACGGCGTTCTCAGCGAGCGGAATGTTCGAGACTGTCCCTCGCGTTCACGTTCGCGGCGACGAATCAGGCGTAGGCAGTGCCTCTTCCAGGGAGAGGGAAAGAGAGGGACGGAAATATGATATCACTCGCACTAGACAAGCGTGGAACGATTCATGTTGATGCGATTAGTTATATATAGGAAGGTAGATGGCGCTACCATATCCCCCCGGCCCTAAAGGGTTGCCTTTAAAAAAAATAGAATTGAATTTAGCTATGTTGGGTGTACTACCGCATAACCCATCAATAGGCTAAGACAGCGATATGACAATAAAATTA
This sequence comes from Euclidia mi, assembly GCA_944739405.2. Taxonomy (NCBI): domain Eukaryota; kingdom Metazoa; phylum Arthropoda; class Insecta; order Lepidoptera; family Erebidae; genus Euclidia; species Euclidia mi. Next base: position 43,541,679 of record OX123186.2, on the reverse strand, counting down.
ATCTAAACTAACTTTAGCGAAAACTACAGACGCAATAATAGCGAAAACTACTAACTAAATACTTAAACTAAGAGGTAGGTCCAACTTCAGGCTAGATCTCACTGAGTTGGAAGCGGACGCGAGTTGATCAGTGCCTCGACTTGTGCAAGGACAGTTAAAGGCTCTTCGTAAGAGAGGACCTGTTGACCTATAAGTTTGAAGAGATGCGTTTTAATTACTTTGACCATGCTTTCCCAACATCCACCGAAATGCGGTGATGCTGGTGGAATAAACTTCCAGTCAATATGATTTATGGAAAGTTCTTCCTGAAGACGAGTACGATAACCCGCGACGTGATTGAAACAAGTAGCGGGAACAAGTTCAATCAATTTACTAACGCGGTTGGCGACAAAGTCTGCCAGCGGTGAGGAGAAGAATAAATCCAAGCGAGCACTACCTTGGAGTTGGAAAATGCGTATATTTATTAATAGAGTAGTGGGGCAAAACTGTGTCTTGAACCTTGTGGAGCAACTGAGACAGCAGAAGGGCCGCGCACAACTCCAGTCTCGCAACCGAAATGGTTTTAACAGGCGAGACCTTAGACTTGGCACAAACTAACTGCACCGAGTAGTTAGAACCAATGCGGACTTGCAGATATACGACTCCGCCGTAAGCACGTTCACTGTCGTCAGCGAAACCTATTGAGTTGATCCATCTACCAACCCAAGATGACGCGGAATAAACTTGATTGAGCGCGGTAAGCTCAATACAAAACTGGCCCCAAGCGGCGACAATATGGTCAGGGGGTGTTGCATCCCACTCACACTTTGATAGCCAAAGCTCCTTGATCAAGAGCTTGGCGTACAAAATTGTGGGAGCCACAAACCCATTATGTCCCATAGTCGAGCCACTGTGGACAGCATAGTGCGCTTGGCGCACTTATCATCTGGTGGTGAGACGTCAAACCGAAAACTATCACAGGATTTGTCCCAGCGTAAACCGAGAACCTTATGCGGTACAGACTTCTCAAACTCAATGTCTGGAGAAGCTTTATGAGAATCTGGTATGCGTGCGAGAATCTCCTTAGAGTCGCTTGTCCATTTGACAAGATCAGTTTGGCCTCGCTTGAAAAGCTGAATAAGCTCTTCACAAAGCGAAATTGCTAGCGGAGCGGGTATGACATTACAGGCAATGTCATCTATATACAAAGCGGATGTGTAGTATAGTATAGTGTAGCGTAGCGTAGCTTGGCATAGCATAGCGTAGCATAGCATAGCATAGCTAATTAGTGCTTTATCTTACACACAGTTTTAGCACCTACCTTGATCTCTTGAAGAGCAGAACAACAACAAGACGTAATACAATGAGAAGTATGTAACGTAGGTACGGTACCCATAATCACATACCCAAGTACCGTCTCAATAGCGGGCGGTAAATCATATCGCTCACTACGTACTATTTTAGTTAGTAGCAAGTGCGGAAATATTGAAGCTCCGATCAAAAGATCAATGCCTGCCGGATTCGCAAACTCCGCGTCGGCTAGCGGCAATGATTCGAGATGAGTGAGTGATGCTACGTCTACATTAGCGTTCGGCAATGCGTCCGTGATACGCTCCACGATAAGCGAAGAAATGTTAAAATTAATGTTCCTATCAAAACGCGAATGTATTTTAATATCTACGGAACCCTTGCAATGCTTTTCTGATCCGCCTATCCCTTTGACGGTTGAGTTAGTATTTTTAAAGTTATTCCATAATCCGAGGCGTTTGAAGCATTCCGATGTTATTAGATTGGTCTGAGATGCGCTATCTAGCAGACAACGTACCATGTGCGGCGACCCATTAACATCGTGTACGATAACTTGCGCTGTCGCCAACAGTACCGTGTTAGACGCCGTACACTGCGTTTTGGCCCTGCGCGGATCATTATAGATGCGCGAGTGCAGTCCTCGCGTGCGCGTCGCCCGCGCAATGGATGTCATACACAACCATACTTCGCCCTCAGACGCGGAAGGCGCAGCTACCGTGTTCTGCACTTGCGTGAGTGTGTCAAGGTCAGCGGCTTGACTTGACAACCGGTTATTTTTATCTAAATCTAACAGTGTATGATGTTTTTGTTTACACGTGCGACATCTCGTTCTACTGGAACAATTACTCGTTTTATGTTTTATGCTTAAGCAATTAATGCAAGCTTTGTTATCTTTTACGCTTTTAAAACGAGCAATTGGATTTAAATCATTAAAGGTGGGACACTTATAGTAATGGTCGTGCACTATATTACTGCACAGACACTTCTGTGAATTATTACTATTAGATTCCGAACATGTTACGTAAGATTGTGGATTAGGGACTGAGTTATTATTACTATTTCGCGATTTATTCAACCTTTGTTTGTTGTTGTTAGTGTTAGACGGGCCAGGTGAACCAGACTGCGTATTATGAAATATTCGACACTGATCTTTGATGAACGAAATAAAACTATCTAGTGTAGGTATTTTATTATTGCGTTCCGTCATCTCGAATGCGCGAATTGTATCAGTGTCAAACTTTTTTAAAGCGAGTTGAAGCAACATAAAGTCGGAAAGATCTTCTAATTTTAAATTCCTAAGAGAATTAACCGCGGTTACGAAGTTATCAATAAACAGCTGGAAATTCGAGACAGACGCGTTGCTGGACGGTTTGAGATTTAAAGCTTGGTCAAAGTACGTAGACGCTAGAACGCGCGTGTCTTGATATCTGTCAAGTAGTGACTGAAATATGACCTGATAATTCTCAGCACTGGGTGTGACACCTGCAAATACGGACTGGGCCTTCGGTGACAGTTTACCTATTAAATAGTACAACCTGTCAGCATCTGTCAGAGAACCATTATCGTGCACTGTAGACTTAAAACTTGCATAAAATAACGGCCAATTTCGTATATCTCCGTCAAACGACATAATCTCGATTGGCGGTAATCTCGGTTTGCGGGCAACGGGCTCTGCCGAACATTTACCCTCCAATTGCGATTGTATACGCTTAATAATACAATAAAGATCTTCGAATGCGGTATAATAATATAATAATAATTATTATTTATTTAGACAACAAAGGCCCATTCGAAAGTGTTAGTTACATAGGTACTTACAAACTAATGTTAGTATTCTTAAAAACTAAAAGATACCGAAGATAGACATACGTATACGCCTGATAGTTCGGTTTTTCATCAGGATTGATAGAAAGTAATCTTGCGTTATAATCGTCTAACAACTTATGAAAATCTGTTCGAATACTATCTACTGTTGTACAATAACTGAGAAATGCTTCGCTATTGCTGTCAGACATAGATGCGGTTTTTGAGCATTCATATATGTTTTGGATGCGCTCAAATAAAATATTGCGTTTTGCTTCTAAGATTGTCATCTCTTTGTCTTCCGACACGCGTGACTTCTTTTGTTGTGACATGCCTACGTAAGTATAAGCTAATGAGAACGAAACAAAATAAGAATATCTAATGTATCTATTATTTTACCTAAGTAGGCAACACTTTAGAGCCGAGGAAATAAAAGTTGATTGAAATATGAGATTTATAAGACAACTATGATAGTTGCAGAAATAATAATTTAATAAGTAGGTAGCTACATAAAAGTTTACCTACTAATGCGGGCGGAAATAACCATGTGACGGTTATATGAATATATTAGGAGTATAGCTAGGTGCTATAACTGCCTAGGTATAGCGGTATAACGTATAAAACGTAAATGAATCCGACTCATATGGATAAAAAAAAATGGTATGGCGTGGTGTCGAAACCGATTAGGTTCTAGGCGACTTGGAGAAGGAAATGGACTGTATACAAAGGATAGCGGGTTTAGCCGCCTAGGAGGGAATAAGGGAAGAGGAGATGGATACGGGAGGAGGTGATTGAGTGGGTATAGGATATTTCCAGGATGGAAGGCACTTACCTTATAGCCTTCTTCGTTTCTTTTCCTCCTGGTGTTTTCGTGATGTAGCTGCTTGTTTTCACTTCACTCACGAGCAGGTTTTCCTTGGTGGAAGCGGCAAAATCACATACAGCGGCGCGGCGCGGAGCGGTATCGAGACGGCGTTCTCAGCGAGCGGAATGTTCGAGACTGTCCCTCGCGTTCACGTTCGCGGCGACGAATCAGGCGTAGGCAGTGCCTCTTCCAGGGAGAGGGAAAGAGAGGGACGGAAATATGATATCACTCGCACTAGACAAGCGTGGAACGATTCATGTTGATGCGATTAGTTATATATAGGAAGGTAGATGGCGCTACCATACATAAACAGCCAAACAACGTATGTATGCACAACTTATTCCATTGCTCATAAGTCATAACACTTGCGTGTTATTTTTTTACAAAACACAAAAATATATATCTTTACGTTAAATTCTGTATATTTCAGGGAATGAAGCGTAAACTTTACCGGAGCCGAAGTCGATAGACTTCAATCGTTAATAACCAAACATCAAATGTATTATTTTGTAAGAAAACCGATGCTATAAGTAGTAAGCAAAAGGATAGCGCGTGGACTTTAATAGAAAGCGAATTTAATGCCCTTGGAGAGATCCCGCGCACTGTGAAGGAGCTCAAATACAAATTTGAGAATATCAAGAGAGTGGCAAAAAAGGTACATAAATAGATACAATGATAAATATGTTGCAGGGCCTGGTGCTCAAAATTTCATACTTATTTATTGTTCGCGACAGACATTAAAAAACTCTATAGTGAATAGTGTATTCGAAACCGCGAGTGAAAATCGTTTAAAAATAGTGCTATCCAATCGTGCGGTAGACCGGGTTCGGTTCCCGGACGCGTCAAAGTGATAAAATAACGCTAGAATAGTGAAAATTCGCAAATCGGTAATAAGAAGTGCCGTGTAGTGTATAAACATTAAACTTATGCTTGTGCTAACCGTTGGGACTTAGATATCGATCATAAATAGTGTTATCAGTTGTAATAGATAAGAATTAATAGTTGATAAACAGTTGTTTTGTTTAAAGAGTAGTTTTATAGTTTTATGTGTTTTTCAGCTTTGAATAGGCTTGAAATCATATTTAAATAGTTTCTTATTGCTATTTATTGGTTTATACAGTCGAAATAATCGTAATAATAAACATTTGCATTTTTATCATAAACTTTGTTTTGTATTTTTACTTATGCATCGTAGGCTTTACTATGTTATCTTAGAATTGAATAAAGATATATTCATGGCGTTTGTTTTATTAGATGCTCCATATAGTTGCACACAACGGCCCACCAAAATTACATACATAGCTATAGTATTTAACTTAGTGATGCAAACAGTAAGGTTTATGTTTATATACCGTTCGATAGAACTTTTTGAGACCTATATAGCTATGTATAGAAGATATATGCATGTAAGTACCATAGTATTTAAGATAATTACATGTATGTACTTTATCACAAATAAAGATTTGTTGTGCATATGTTCGGTGCGGTGGTCGTCATTAAGCTAAAGCTCCGAAGTAGCTAAGCGACCATATTTTCGGTCATTTTGTTGGCGTCCCAACCACCATCTTATAACCAAGTAGCCATATTATGTAGCTATCCAGAACCGAACACCTGAACAGCATCGCTCTCAACGTATGAAGATGTTTTATTTCTGAAGCCCCGAATAGATCGAAGCCATACAGTCCACTAGCACATAAAAGATCATCGTCGTAGAAACACTCGCCAGTCACACACCACCAACGCACTGTGACGGACTAGCTAAGGTTCGATTCCTGACATCCGTCACATTTATCTTTTCATCTGTTATTATTTTAATTTCTACCTAATAATATTTCAGGTAGCTAGCACAGAGAGTGTTCCAACTGTTGAGCTAGCCACCGCGCTACATTTTTGGAGACTTGAAATCTAGCCAAGAATGATTTGAAAATCTATCAGTTCTGAGAGAAATACACTTTTCTTTTCCTAGGCCTTACACTTCATCATCATCCTCCTAGCGTTATCCCAGTTTCAATCTAGGGTCCGCTTACTAGTCTAACAGGATTTGTCTGGATATTAGCTTTTCCACAGAGCGACTGCCTGTCTGACCTCCGCAACCCGAAGGGATAGCCATATCCTATGGTTTAGACTAGTGTCAGTTTATTTAGAAGATACTGACGCCCTATAACGACTGTCAAAGATCTTCATGACAACCGGGACTGACGGCTTAACGTGCTCTCCGAGGCACGGGACAAGCGATAATTGACAATTTAATACACACATAACTCCGAAACGCCATTGGGGCGCGCCGTGGATTCGAACCCTATGCATGGCAGTCTGTTGTTACCTCTACTAGGCTATCGCTGCCTTACACTTATCTGGTCTAAATCACATTCGTCTTCAGAAGAACTAGTTTCTGCGAGTATTTCTCGAAGCAGTGACATTTTTGGTGGTTATATTCGATGCATATCAGCAATAGAACAATAGAACTGACTTTAACAATAACATTAACCGGCCAACATCGGGCGGTTACAGTTAACGTAAAATTATGACGTCATTTTAACAATTGTCAAGTGGTGCAACTCATTTTTTGCATAACCGGTACTTTGACAGATGTTGCGATCTTTTTCATTGTTAAAGTAAGATGGTGCAACCTGCGTGGGTAGACGGCTGTAAGCTTACACGGTATTACATCGATTCTAAATATAGCTGACGACCTGTGAGAGATGCACGTGTGCTTTAGAATTCCGAAATATATAGGTGCGAAATTGCAAGGTTAGTTAAGTAAGAGTTTAAATGAAATACGTGGCGCTGTAAGACTATTCGTTTACACAGTCATAAACCTTGGAATACAAGCATTTATTAAATACATTAATTATTATGTTTTCACTTTCAGTTCATAATCGTTCATTTTAAAAATAACCACATTTTAACCTTCACGATTTTCACATATGTTAATATCTACGTAACCATCATTAAAAAACAAAGGTGTAGTATCAATATGGGAGTTCATTGTGTCCGTTGTTTGTATGTCATGTCTGTAAAGTCCCTCGCGACACAGGATTTATTCCTAGTGCAGGAGTTGTCTTTTTAAATAATAATAATAATGAAATAATCACGCAATTGAGACTCGGTACATAAATATGAACTTTTGTACCAATTACTATCTATCTAACTATCTATATCGTCACGCCTGTCTCCCATTGGGGTAGGCAGAGACTATAGAACGCCACCTGCTTTGGTTCAAACATACTTCTTTCGCTTCCTCGACATTCATTAACCTCATCATGCATGCGCGTCGGTTATGGGTACTTTTATTTTGGCTCTTTTTCAGTACATCACCTATTTGGTCGGCGTACGTCCGCCTAGGGCGTCCCCTACCGACACTTCCATTCATTCTCGCACGATACACTCCTTTCGTATTCCTTCTTTCATCCATCCGTTCCAAATGTCCAAACCAACGCAACATTCCTTTTTCAACCTTTGTCACTACATCTTCTTTTAGACACACTTCTCTCGTATCACACTGTTTTTCACTTTATCAATCAGCCTTACTCCGCACATATTCCTTAAAGCTCTCATCTCCACAGCATTGATTCTACTTTCATGCTTCTTCTGCCATACCCATGATTCACTACCATACATCAGTGTTGGCGCCAAAACTCCCTGCAGTATAGCAAAGCGAGCTTGCTTTGGGATAATATCATTGCTGATGATGGACTGTAAGTCGCCATTCACACAATTTCCTGCTTTCACTCTCCTTTCAATATCTCCCTCACATTTTCCATCTCTCGTAAACAAAGACCCTAAATACACAAACTCGTTCACTTGCTCCACTTTTTCATCTCCTATCATTACGTCACATTCAGTTACACTATCATCCCTCTCTATGACCATGACTTTGGTTTTGTTAACATTCACTTTCATACCTTTCTTCTTATACGCTTCATTCATCGTGGTGACCATCTGCTGCAATGCTGCAAATCCAACGCTGACGATGCAAATAGAACCTGATCGTCAGTGTATAGCAGGGTCTTAAACACTGACCCACCCATTCTTAATCCACATTCAGACTCTTTCAGATCGGTCAAACAACTGTCCATGAACAGATTAAACAGCCAAGGAGACGCTACACATCCCTGTCTAACACCACGATCAATGTACCAATTACGAAGGTTCAAAATCAATTATGAGAACTACAAATCGATGCAGGTTTAATAAAGTATTTGATCATCCTATAATTTGAAAATTTTAATTCCTCATCTCAAGACTCTTTTAACATCTTATAATAGATGCATGGATGCGATCAACATGCCGATGAACAATAAAATAATTGTGTAAATTACCACGTCAGCTTAAATACACTATTTTCCATCTTGCTAGAATATTCAGACTTTTCTTTTGATACAAAATAAACGGAACACGAAACTCGTTCACAGACTACCCACACTAGCTCCGTCAGTCTCGTTACGGACGATGACACTGGCTATACAACTCGTGCGTAACAAAACTGACGAAACAACGGCACGGATTCCAGGCTGCGCGGTCATACATCATCTCACTTCAGCGGATGATTGATGTTGGTTCGCAAAACGTCGACTCTTTGTTACCAGTGGAGACTGGATCTATAAGTAGGTAGTGTTTACGGCGTCGCGGCGTGATTTATTTATCAAGACATTAAAGAGGAACCTAGAGAAAAGCTTATTTTTCGGCAAGTTTTGAGCCTTGTAATTTTATAACCGTACTGGAAAATATTTTGGCATTTATGGCGATTAATTAGGCAATCACAATCAAAGTATCTTTTTTTTATTTCATTGAGTAGATTACTATTGAAACATTTTTCCTTTATGGTAATCTTTGGAAAGAACTTTACAGCTAAATATATATTTTTGCTTTTAAACTATTAAATTTCAAGTAAGGTGTGATCGTCTTCAATCATGTCCGCACTTAGTTAAGCCGATAAAGTTCGTCAGTCTTCTTCTTAATATCTGATACCTCATAGTCCTCATATGGTTCAACTCAAAGTCAATGATTCAAGTTATATACATATTTATTGGACTCTTAAAACCTCGTTCGAATCATAAGTGTCAATACACCGTACACTTAGTCATGTTTCTTTTTGTTTTTACTGCGTGCACATGTTTGTATTCATGTTCATTCTTACAAAATAATAACACTATAACATAATTGTATTTTCTCCACATTTGTGTTACTTATATCTCCAGAAAAATAAGTAAGTAAATGGTGACAGACATGAAACATTAATCTGTTGCCGCATACACTGTGCTTGGTGTTTATTACAATGTGTGTGTTATTACATCTACTGTAAGTCCCTTTGTGAGGAATCATAGCTACCTACATCTTGTGCCAAAACGAAAACAATACAGATCTGAAAATATCATATTATTATTTCATCATTAGTAACCATAATACACCAGTAATAATTTAGAAATTGATAAGGAGGTAGAAAATTACTATGCCTATTTGGAGTAAAGTTATGGGAAATACGTGTATAGGTAGAATCGACCGTTCTTGTTTAGTAACAGACTCTTATCGTGTTAGCATCTGTGGCTACGGAATAAGTAACAGATCAGGTTATCTCATTCTCAGTCGAATGAAGTGGAGGTAAAACTAGATGCTTATTTACTGTTTGAAAAATACTCATAATATATTTGGACATTTTTTAATAGACTAACGCCTGTTTTCCCGAAGTGGTAGGCAAAGATGCAATACTATAATACCCACATTTCGCCACGAATTTCTAGGCTAGAGGGCTAGCCTATTGCCGTTACCGAGCTTACCACCAGTCTCAGTGATGCTACTGAGAATTGGGAAAAACTCAGTAACAATTCTGCCCGACTCGGCAATCGAACCTGGTGCCTCCGGTCAACAGACGCATCAGTATCTAGTGGACCACGGAGACAAATTATTAAGATGATACAAACAGCTTACATACATTTATACTTCTCAATGTATGAAACAAAATATAATATTATATGATAAATTTGGTGATGTGATCCCTTTTTATATACATGATTTAATTGTTCATCAGTGAATTTAAAAGTCATTTCTCTTTTACATTGTATCATAGTAGGTATGTCTAATACAAGACTGTACTACCGCAGTCTACAGTCCTAGTTAACAGTAACTTTGAATTACAATACTTCAATAGTCGCTTTAAAAGTCCACTGTTATTAGGACGACGACGACATACTGCACGTAGTTGCATTGCAATTGAAATAAGATAGTCGCGTATAGTGAAAATGTTTATTTTATAAAGTTTGAAAACGCCTTTTTTCTGCTACTGTCGCAGACTTGACGCACTTGGCAAGCAGTTAAGATAAAAAAGGCAAAAATATGACAAACTATGAAACGAACCCCCGGAAAATGCTTCTTTTTAAACTCTATCTTGGGCACATAAAAACCACATGGGAATTCAGATTGATGAAAATGATACTAAAATTGCACGCCACGACTTCGATCTACAAACATAGATGTTTGAGGATAAGCTGGAAAGGTTTTCAAACCGTGTATCTCAATACCACGAGTTCGGATTGTGAAAGTTAAGGCATTGCAAATTAATTGGTTAGTTTTTTTTCTATTTTATTTTATTTTTAGTTTATTCAAGTTAATAGAAATATAAAAATATAGTCTGCCAACCCGCACTTGGCCAGCGTGGTGGACTATGGCCTTACCCTTCTCATAATGAGAAGAGGCCCGTGCCCAGCAGTGAGACAGTATAAAGGGCTGATGATGAATAGAAATATGAAAATAGGGGATAAAAATATATTTCTTATAAACAGCCCGTTAATTTAGTATAGTTATTTTTGGTGTCCTATTTGTTATTTCACAAATGTTTTTCTATTTTCATAATACTTTCATATTTGTTGTAGTGATGTAACAAATATTCGCATTCATATTCGTATTCGCGAAAATTCGCATATTTTTGGATATTCGCATTCGCATTTGCGAAATTTCTGCGAATGTTTTGCGAATATGAAAAAAAATTTTTTTGAGGGTAATACTTAGTTGGTCATTAAAACAAAATCCATTAATTTCTTATGTTTTTTTAATGTAACAAAAAGTAACTAAACCTCGTAATCACATTATCAGTCTTCTCTTTATAATTTGGTATCATTTAGACTACGTTTTAAATCTTGCAAACAACTGTCCATGTTATTGCAAGCTATCAAACGCGTGTGGCCGACACCTACCGCAAACGTACGCATTAAAGTTATATCGTAAATATTAATAGCCAATATCTCTGTTCAATCCTCCGCCTGTGATCATCGTGAGATAGGCTTAGTATTACGCAATATGGTTTTACTAACAAGCTCACTATTATGATAACGCCAATAGTGTAAGTTTCGTTAGGTCTTTGGATTGTTGACTGATGTTAATACTTTAGTCAAGGAGAAATTAATACGTTCTATCATCCACACTAGTCCATACATATTAAAAACAATCGAAGATCTGTCTGTCTGTTATGGTTTTGTAGCTAAACCGTTAAACCGATTTTGATGAAATTTAGGATAGTTTAAGGCCAACAGACAAATATGAGCATTTTTTTCGAAAATCGTTTCTTACCCTGTACATTTACAATATTATTTTACATATAGCTTTATGTTAATATGCGTCTACTAGGTTTCACCAAGACAACGTTCGGACAGACTATCTCACTGCTTCGTATGCATGTTCTAACACTGAAGCAATGAAGTCGTTTATGGGCTACGTATTAGCAATTACCGTTCATGAGTGGTTCTACTATCTTAATATATAAAATCCTTGCGTTACTGACTGACTGACAGACACGCTACAGCAGAAACTATTGGGCGCAGGAAGCTGAAATTTGGCATGTATGTTCCTTGGGGAACGTAGGGGTGTACTAAGAAGGGATTTCCCGAAATTCTCACGGGATCGGCCAAAACGGGTAAATGAAAAAAAATGCAGGCGTAGCTGCTGGCGTCCTCTATATGAAATAAATATACATTGGTTCATAAGCTTATGATGCTCATTATAGAAATCAATTGTGAAGTCCCATCTTCAAACCAGGACCTATATTGGGACATAAATTACTTGATAAAAGAGAAGCCGTGTGGTTGACGGCATAGAATACAAGTGTCACCACCCCCTATCTTCCCGTGGGTGTCGTAAAAGGCGACTAAGGGATAACAAGATGCAAATCTTCCATCTTCCATCTTTGCGTAGAGACGGAAAACTCGACATCAAACCCTATACGACTGCCTCGTTGGTCTCGCGGCATAAATGTGCGCGTGGGGTCGAGAGGTCACGGGTTCGACTCCTGGGCCGGGGAGTGTTAGTGTTTTTTTCTGTCATGAAATTCTCAGTAGCAGCACGGAGTCTGGAAATGTGCCCGGTACGGCAATAGGCTCGCCCCTTATTACGTGGGACTAAAGTATATCTGGCGAAAAGTGGGTGTAGAAATACACCTCTGCCTAACCCTTCGGGGATAAAAGGCGTGACGTTATGTATGTATGTATGTATAAAAGAGATTCTTTGCTATGGACTCAATAATCGTTATATACATACCTATTTAAAGTGGCTGTGACTCTGTTTATCATAAATAATTCAACCCATTAGCGCTTAAATCACAGTGCGCCTGTAATCCTTTTCCATAAGCTAGCGTTTATTTAATGTTTAAATACTGCACTTATTGTAGGGATTAGATAAACTCAACAAGTCCCGTACAATACCCGTATTGTACGCGACGCATTGCAATGTGTAAGCACACACATATACACGCTTTACTTTCAAATAAAAATGTTGTAAGCGTTTGAGTGCACTTCTAATTATTCTTATTTTATCTAATCAATAACCGTATACCGTATGCTTTTGAAGCGCACTGCTAATTATTCCTATTTTATCTAATCACGACCGTATTCTGCAAATGTAATTTCTAACATTAAAAAAATTACACTACGTACGATTTTTGCCGACAGAAAATACCTTAGCACATCTACGAAAATGACACATCACTTTTTCTAAATATTCTTCAGAAAACTCTTACTATCTATTTCATTTCATATGAAATAACACGCTATTTGAAAAAAACTTAACGTAATCAGATTATTAATTCCGCACAGCTAGAATTTACGAGCGACCTACATTTAAATAAATTAATAGTTTAAAAATACTGAAACACGCTTTTATAAATGCACGTAAAAATAAAAAATAAGTTATGGATCGTTCAAGTTGTCTTTATTTCTGGGCTGGGGGGTGAAGTTGCTTGCGTCTGTAGGACTCTCCATCTCTTCCTAAGACACATCCTACACGTGCCCCCTAGGTGGTGGTAAACGAGCAACAACGCCGAGCAACAGGCGGCGGTGAAATAACCTGACGATGGCATTCACAGGCAAAGTACTATTAGTATTCTGCCCACCGCTTTTAATATGGAAATGTCGAATAAAGATTTTGACATGTCATGCGATCCGGCTAACCCCCGGCGCCTCCCAGTATCCGGGCTGGAGGGTGTGAAATCTGCTACCGAAGACCCCACGTGGGTGGGTACCCAGGCCCCCGTGACGGTAAATGCTACTGATCCAAACAAAAAATATGTGCAGCAAGCCTTCCACCCAAAGCCTTGTTTCCTACTGAGGCACTTCTAGTTCTTATAAAGAGACCTTTATAAGAACTAGAAGTGCCTCAGTAGGAAACATACCACCCATTGCCAACAAAGATGACAAAGATGCCTAAAAACACACATCTAGTTACACTATCCAACCAAGCACCAGTACAAATACTGAGGCACATTTAGAACGTACAAACATACTCGGTGATTTGGAGAGTAATAATAATAATAATGGAAACCATTAAGATCCATCAACCCCACAATCAACGGAAAATGGAAAGGATTGTGTACAAATTACGAATAAAAAACGGCATCTATCTAGCCCCAAACACAGCATACAGAAGCAAAGCACACCCAGTACATACTGGTTGTCCCAACCTACACCAACACCGACATCCATTTTATTTTAGAAGACGAACAGTCGCAAGAATCCTACAAGAATACCGATGCCGTACCAAATGTAAAAATAAATAAATCACCACCAATCTTTGTTGATAGAGTAAGTAACATTCAACCATTAATAGAGCTGTTGGAAACGTACGCATTCAACAAATACAACCAAAAAGTGCTCCGAAATGAACAGGTGAAAAATCAAACAAAAACCTCAGATACATACTCTATAGTAATCAAAGAATTGGAGAACAAGAAAGCGGAATTTTGAACATATAAACCAAAGCAAGACAGAAGTTTCAAAGTAGTCTTAAAAAACATGCATGCATCTACTTGTACAAATAAGATAAAAAGAGCCCTCCAAGATCTTGGTCATGACATCACCAATATCTGGAATATCAAACAGCATTCTACTAAAAAGCCTTTACGAGCATAGTGGAACTTTTTTTTTTATATCATTAGGCGGCAAACGAGCAGACGGATCGCCTGATGGTAAGCAATTACCGCCGCCCATGGACACAAGCAACACCACAGGAGTCACAAGTGCGTTGCCGCCCCTTGGGGTTGGGAAAAGAGATAGAATGAGGAGTGGGATGAGGGAGAAGGAATAGGGGATAGGGCCTCTGGCACTCTCACTCACCGAACAAAACGCAACAGCTTAGGTACTGTTACTTTACGTCGATTTTCTCTGATAGGGTAGTACTTCCCTTGTCGAGCCGGCCCATTCATGCTGAAATCAGCAAGGCTCTACTACCGTACCGTACTAAAACAAAAGGAAAATAATAAAGATATTTATGACATAAAATATCTCCTGTATTGCAAGGTGGCTTTCGAGCGTCCCAGACCTAAACGGGAAATCCCTCAATGTGGAAATTGCCTTCAATATGGGCACACAAAAACCTATTTTAGGAGAAACCCAAAATGTATTAAGTGTGCAGGAAATCATTCGTCAGTTGACTGTTCACAAAAAACTAGGCCCAATAGCGTAAAATATGTGTTGTGCGGAGGTAATCACCCAGCTAATTACAAAGGCTGTAAAGTCTACAGGGAATTACAAAAAATCAAATTCCCACCGGCACCTCATCCTCTTAGCGTTATCCCAGTTTCAATCTGGGGTCCGCTCTCTAGTCTAACCGGATTTGGCTGAATATTAGCTTTTCCACGGAGCGACTGCCTGTCTGACCTCCGCAACCCGAAGGGATAGCGATATTCCATGGTTTAGACTAGTGTCAGTTTATTTAGAAGGTACTGACGCCCTGTAACGACTGTCAACGATCTTCATGACAACCGGGACCGACGGCTTAACGTGCTCTCCGAGGCACGGGACAAGCGATAATTAACAATTCAATACGCACATAACTTCGAAAAGTCATTGGTGCGCGCCGTGGATTCGAACCCCATACCCTCTGCATGGCAGTCTGTTGGTATATCCACTCGGCTATCGCTGCCTTCCCACCAGCACCTGTAAAAGAAAAAAGATAGTCACTCTTCTACAGTAGAAGACAAATACATAATAAGGCACCATTAACAAGCGCAACATATACTGAAAAAGTAAAAAGTAGAACTCCATCGCAATTAAACGAATCTAATAATAAAACAAAAAGTGATTGTCATAGCGACATAAAATAATTAATGGAAACAATGAAACAAATGATGCAACAGTTGACAGCAATGACAAATCTTATCTTGAATCTAACGACTAAACTAACTACAAACTGGATTCCATAAAAATGGTACTCTGGAACGCCAATGGGCTGTCAAAACATACCCTTGAGGTTAAAAGATACATGCAAACAAATAGTATTCATATAATGTTAATCTCTGAGACACACTTAACAAAGAAAAGCTATTTCAGTATACCTGGACACAAAGTGTATCATGCCATGCATCCCGATGGAAAAGCTCACGGAGGCAGTGGAATATTGATTAGGAGTAAAATTAGACACCATTTAATTAATTGCTTTTGTACCGAACAGTTTCAAGCTACAAATGTTATAATAGAGGATTGGTCAGGGCCCGTCACAATATCAGCCGTGTACAGTCCACCAAAACATAACATAAAACAGGAGGATTATGATGATTACTTTAAATCCTTGGGACAAAGGTTTGTGGCTGGCGGTGATTTCAACGCTAAGCACACTTTCTGGGGTTCTCGGATAATAACACTAAAGGGATGACAATTACTATTGACTGTAACCAAACTGCAACTTAGCGTTGTGTCAACTGGTGAGCCAACATATTGGCCAACTGATACAAACAAGAAACCAGATTTAATTGATTTCTGCGTTATTAAAGGCATAGGGGGCGCATACTTTGATTGCAAATCTAGGGCTGACCTATCCTCTGATCACTCCCCTGTAGAAATAATAGTGAATCTATATGGAAAATCCATGTTAACTACATACACGTAAAACGAACTGGGAATACTTTCGAAGATTAGTAGCAGGCTCTATAGATGTTAAATTACCACTATCAACAGATGAGGATATCACAAGTTCGGTTGAACACTTTAACAATATTGTCCAACAGGCAGCATGGGAAGCAATGCCGCCTCCATGTCTCAATTCTCGCAACGGTCCCCAGTGTCCACTGCCTATTAGAAACCTACTAAGCGAAAAACGTAAAGCTCGAAAACGGTGGCATACTACAAGGTACCCGGCTGATAAAGCAGTATATAATAAACTGACTGCACAACTTAAGCGATTACTACGTGACGACCGAAACCAAAACCTTGCAACATGTCTGAGTAAACTGGACGCAAAACCCTCGACAGACTACTCATTATGGAAAGCGACAAAGTACCTCAAACGCCCAATAAGCTACCAGCCACCTTTGCTTAAATCAAATATTTGCTGGCCCACCAATGACGTCGAGAAAGCGGAAGTCTTCATGGAACATCTACAAGACGTTTTCAAACCAAATCCCGACATTGGTTCCACACAGACAGAAACAGTCACCGAGGCCTTGAATAAAACTTACCAAGTAGACCCACCAATTGATAAATTCAGTAAAACCGACATAAGACGTGCAATCAGAAAACTAGATGCAAGCAAAGCTCCTGGTTACGACCTAATTACAGCTACTATCCTGAGAGAGCTACCAGAGGAGGGCATAACATACTTGACACAACTTTACAATGCTATATTACGCAGAGAATATGTACCTCCACAATGGAAAGTGGCGAAAATAATTATGATCCCCAAACCAGGCAAAAGCTCTGAAGATGTTAAATCATATCGCCCAATTAGCTTGCTTCCCATTCCCTCAAAATTAATGGAAATCTTATTTCTGAGCAGGTTAAATCCTTTAATTAAGGAAATCAAACTAATCCCAGATCATCAGTTTGGCTTTAGGCAAAAACACAGCACCATCGAACAAATCCATAGACTCGTCGATGGTATTATTACAGCTTTTAATAAAAAAAATACTGCACAGCTGCCTTTCTGGACATATCCCAGGCATTCGACAGAGTTTGGCATGATGGACTCCTGTACAAGATAAACAAGACATTGCCTATTAAATACTACAAACTAATTAGATCTTACCTAACTGGTAGACACGTTTTTGTCAGTCAAGGAGAAACAACTACAGAAACAACTACAAAAGAAATCCAAGCAGGGGTGCCGCAAGTCAGTGTAATGGGGCCTACACTGTATCTTCTTTATATTGCAGACTTGCCAATATCTGATGACGTTATCATGGGGACTTTTGCTGACGATACTGCTGTAATGGCCACGGATGACACGCCAAATGAAGCCTCCCACAAACTACAAAACCGTTTACATAAAATAACGGCATGGTTGAGAGACTGGCGTATCAAAGTCAATGAAGCTAAATCTGTACAAGTTACTTTCACAACCCGGCAACAGAAGTGTCCACCTGTTACACTAAATGGTGTCCAGATTCCACAATCCGGGGAAGCAAATACCTTGGCATGTACTTAGACCATCGCTTAACATGGAGGAAACACATATTCACCAAACGGCTCGCCATGGGGCAAAAAGTACGCAACATGTACTGGTTAATAAACAGGAAAAGTCATCTCTCCATAGAAAACAAGCTTTTATTATATAAATGTATAATAAAAACGATTTGGAGATATGGTATACGGCTATGGGGCACGGCTGCCAACTCAAACCTAGAAATCTTGCAAAGGTTTCAATCAAAAATATTACGGATGATAGTGGATGCGCCTTGGTATATCACTAACGAGAGACTGCACCATGACCTTGGGATCAAAACAGTAAAAGAAGTTATTAAAGAACAAGTCAAAACATACAGCAATAGATTACAGCTACATCTAAATGCACTCACACATCATCTTATGGATGACATATTTCCAAATGCTCGGAGACTTAAGAAAAGAGTACCCCAAGACTAACTCTAAATCTAAATATAAAGAGAATATGTCACTGGACGTAATGCCTCGCAAGCCATTTATATAATCACTAGAGGACGCCAGCAGCTACGCCTGTATTTTTTTTTAATTTACCCGTTTTGACCGATCCCGTGGGAATTTCGAGAAATCCCTTCTTAGTGCACCCTTACGGTCCACAAGGAAAATACATGCCAAATTTCAGCTTCCTGCCCCCAATAGTTTCGGCTGTAGCGTGTCTGTCAGTCAGTCAGTAACGCAAGGATTATATTAAGATTTAAATATTGTTGAATGTCATGTAGACAGATTGCAATAAACATAGACAAAAAAAAGAAAAAAAATCTGGGCTGAAGTGTGAACTATGTGCTTTAATTTATAATATTTGATTGTAAAAGCGTAGGGTGCTTAGAAAAGGATATAAAGGATTAAAACCTTGAAACCTGATCGTGTTCAAAGTCCATTACGTGGCCTTTCTTACAAGTGCAAACACGACTATGATCCGATATTCCATCATGGAATGCCAGTGCGTTTCTTCCGGCTTCATCATCAGACTTTGAAACCTAATCGTGGTCAAAGTTCATTACAAGACTTTTCTAAGAAATACAAAACTGCTATGATACGATTTTCCATCATGAAATTCCAGTTCATGTCTTCCAGCTCCATCATCAGATCACCATATTATTGTATTGTCATCTGAACTACATACAACCGCCAATTTTCACTACGCTACGACTCTTGGAAGATTAAACAGATTCCATTACAGACCTATTTTTTATTAGAGGGTATCGGTTTCGAATCCACGGCGCGCACCAATTACTTTTCGGAGTTATGTGCGTATTGAATTGTTAATTATCGCTTGTCCCGTGCCTCGGAGACCACGTTAAGCCGTCGGTCCCGGTTGTCATGAAGATCTTTGACAATCGTTACAGGGCTTCAGTACCTTCTAAAATAAACGGACACTAGTCTAGACCATGGAATATCGCTATCCCTTCGGGTTGCGGAGGTCAGACAGGCAGTCGCTCCGTGGAAAAGCTAATATTCAGCCAAATCCGGTTAGACTAGGAAGCGGACCCCAGATTGAAACTGGGATAACGCAAAGAGGATGATGAGATTCCATTACATAGTTAGTTACATACACGACGACCTAATAAAAGCGTGTTAAAAACTGAAGAGTACAAATGTTATGATATATTAATTATATGCAACCCGTTCGCAGCCATATTTTATAATCTATGTATGAACTATGTTTATTCCTTTCAGATTTTGATAGCGATAAATGCGTGTTACCATGACGTTTCATGTTTACCTACTTTTGATTAGTGGCGCCAAGTGGAAAATAAGCTATTGTACTTTGTTATTATGATTTTGCCGAAATAAAATGTATCTGCTCGTTATTTTTTACTATTTGCTTTAGGGTAAACGAATTTTATCACATACTCGATGATTTATAAGATACATGACTATGAGTTTTGCTGCTTTGCAGGCTAATCACTGTTGTGATACCTACTGGGTGGCTTTGGTATGCAACCTTAGGCCGAGCTCACATTGCGTGTGCTGGGCGAATGCTCGGCGTTCACTCTATAGTATAAAGTGACCGCCGCGCGCCGTTCGCACGTCCAAGGGACGCTAGGCGCACGCTTAGCGCACTTGCTTATTTATCTGACGAAAAACGTGCAAAAAATAACACATCAAAGACATAAAGACATATTTATTTCTGCATTTTGGTTGTTTATAACACTTATACAAGTCAAAACCCTATTCCAGATGATGCCGGATTTTCCTATCTAAATGATTTCTTGAGAACAAAGGCTGAAACAAACTCAGAGTCAGAGATTAATTTGCTGTATCTGTGACCACGTTGGCATAAAAGTTTTTCCAAATCGTTTTTCGTATCATCTGTGTTTTATGACTCTGTACAAGTGACAAGCAAGATTCACATTGGACCGCTTCTTGAAGCTTCAGTTGGTCTTTTACAAAAGCAGTAAAAAAGAAAGAGATCCATTGTATACACAAATACACGCTCAAAAACTCAAAAAGAATCATAATAATTATGCTTACGCACCCCGCACGCACCCCGCTACATCACCAATCCCATTGTCCTTGTCCGCTTAAACAATATCGACTACAATACAATGTTGTAATTTTCTTTGATATTATTTTTATGTAGTAGGATGTAATTAATTATTTTCTTTCTTTCAATATAGCTTACTAAAATAGGTACCTACGTGCCAATACAGAATTTATATGCCTTTGTGTTTTCGGTAATGTATGCGCTGGATACATTATATGTACGGTAGTTGGCGCGATAAAGCTTCCTACATGCCAAATGACCATGATATTTGCCACATAGTAATTTATTGCTTCTCATAAGTATAAAGCATAGCATGACTGATCTAATGTTTGTGTGAAATATTAATCGGATATGTTGATGGCAGTTGCGTAGAATATTGCTTAGTTTAGGTCCTGGCCTACATTCATAAATAAATGAATTGACATTTACTGGTGAATCAATAGTAATAGAAAATTGAGATCAGTACGCATTTTAGCCGTTGATGCCACGCTGAGTGATTGAATTGGTTCACCTAAAGATTTAACTGCAATTTTCTGTAGCATTTTGTGTCTGAAGAAACGGATCAAGTACCAATAGGACTTGTACACTAAGGGTTCTGTATCATTGTATATCTTTGTCTATAACCTGCCAGTAGCTTAAAAGCTAGCCGATATGCCTACTGGGGATGTGATTAAATGGTAAAATATAAAGGACAATGGCAGATCTCCATACATCAAAATGTCTGAAATTAAATTGAAGCGCTCAGTAATAAAAAATATATCAAAAAATTCGGCGTAAGTAACAGAGTCTATAAATTATTCTATTTTCACTCGGGAAAGCCGGAAAAAGAAGATATCGGTGTTTAATGTTTAGTTAAGAATGAGCAATGTGGGTACGTTTGAATTATCAAAGGCATATCATTATGTCAGATTGCAATCTAAACGCAGAACTATTCTGTAGCATCTACCTGTCACAGCCAAAGACAAAAGTAGAGCTGCACATTTTAAATCGATTTTATGTGAAATCGATATAACGTTAAAACGATGCTGTGACGTTTTTATTTGATTTAAAAGTTGTTTTGCTACAAAAGAATTAGCTTATTGATATAATGTTGATTAACAATTAATTAACTGCATTTTAATTATTATATTTAAAACCAAACTAACCCTATAAAGGTGGATCATATCGATTACTTATTTAATAATCGATACGCATCAATGTCAAACGTCTATTCCTGTCACACCATTGTCTATGGCAACAATCAAATAATAAAGTAAGCACCTAGTTCGTAATCAATTGGAATGCTTCTTATCATCATAAAATAATCCGGCTTTATTGAGACAAAGTGAAAATATAAAAAATATTAGAAAAAATAAACAATTTGTTTTGTTCATATGAAGTTTAAGCTCGCCACAACAAACCCAGACCTAATTCTGCCATTGTTCTTTATTGTTATACCATAAACTAACGAAAAATATTTCGTCGAAAAATTATTTCGCTTAAAAGATTAATTTTATTTGTATTATGAATCACTCGTGAAAAATTCATAGCAGTCACGTAATTGGTTTATGTCACTGACTCATATACATAGGTCGCGCGTAGTGTATACTTTTTGGTACAGCTAGTTTATTGGTTTATGACGTAATTAGATCCAAGTGTTGTTTCATAACAGCCACGATTTTGTTATAAGCTTAATATTTTATGGGTATATTTCTGGTATTCCTTTCAAAATGCACCCATTTGAAACAAAAGCTACGTATTTATCAGAACATTCAGAACCAACATAAGTCGCATAATTAATTGCCTGACCTTTGCAAATTACATTGCAAAGGTAAAAAAAGCATAAATAATATGGTAAAAGTGAATGAGGTAAAAGAGATAAGTAAAATGAAAGTCGATAGCCTATTTTAATAACGTAATGGAGCGAAATCCACGGGCGTTCATTCAGATTGAACGAAACGATACCGATGAATAGCACACAGTTTCGGATACGCAATGAATGCTTCGTATTGTCTTGTCATTGCTGCAGCACTATTATTCGCTGAGCACAGCATACTCTGAACAAGCAGATATTACTTTTTTACCCCGCAATACGAGTTTATGCATAGATATAACTAGAATAATATTCTCAACGCCAGAATTATTCATGTAGCGATAGATTAAGAATCCAATATGCCACTACCCCATTCCATTCCGTGGCTGCAGTAAGAGTGGCCAAACTCGAATATATGTAAACACTAAAATCGACGTCAAAACCTAAACTGATCTTACTGGCCAGCGTGGCATACTGACTGGCTATTCAGCAAAATCCTTATAGTGACTCACAATAAAATTATCCTGAAGGAAGTATGACGTACGTAATTGTAAAGGCATAAATGTAATTTACTCGTATAATAATATTTTCTTGGCTGATTTGTGAGTTCTGAGATACTTTGATGATAACACTATATTCGTATTTTTCTTGTAAAGCACGTACTATCGAATCTCAATCTAAAGTTCAATATCATTTCCAAAAACAACTAGCAACCCGTAAAATTTTCATCAACTCTAATAGTTTTTTCGAGCTACATAATAAACTAGAAAACAACACCACGACTCCCTAATGGTAACAAACTACTACAGGCTAACGCAAAACGAGAAATGCATTTTTCTGCCTCGCTGATTCAATGATTCGCTCGTGCTTAGTTTTTGGAAAGGCGGGGCAGTTTTTAGTTTTGTGTTGCAAATTCTCGAAAACAGCGCGGTGTTAGGAAATATGAAGGGTTGTATATATACATATATAGTTATTCAGGTAGATAATAATGGCTTTTTACGAATACTTGCCTGTAAAATCTAATATTTGAACGGTTATGTTTGCTAGGGTGGTTATGGTCCTGAAGGAAAGATACAAGAGTTCCATGAATTCCGATTCCGTTGACAAGTATACAAAGCAACGCTTGATGTAAGTTTTAACAGATTCATCTCCGAGTCACTGACATGACGACTGCCGTGATGATGGTCTCGGGTTCGATCCCCAGGTACCCTGGGCATACACCTCTGACTTTTCGTTATGTGTGTATTAAAAAATGTTAATTATCGCTCGCTTAATAATGTGGCTGGTAGATGGCAAATAGGCTCGCCCCCTATTACATTGGGACCTAAACATAACTGGCAAAATGTGGGTGTGTATACGCCTCTGCTTACCCCTTCGGGGATAAAAGGCTTGAAGTTATGTTATGTTATCTCCGAGTCAAATGCAATTTATTTGTTTACACTTACGAAAACAAAACAGAATAGGAAGTTCAAAATATAACAGAAATTGTGCGTGTTACAGAGATTCTGCGTATTAGCCACGAATATTATATTCATAAATATTTGTATTAAATTGTTAAGCTACTATGGGCATAACATTACATCATAATCGCCACATCATTTATGTTAGGTTGTGTAAACAACTTTGTATCATATGGGTCACTGTATTGTGGTTTCAGACTCAGACCACCAGATTAAGCCGGGTACGGATACGTAATAGCTATAAACAACCTTACAGGAGACAGGACCCTTCGCCGCTTGAAGATGTAGGTTTGCAAGGGATCACAACGACCCAAAATATCTCAGGGTAAATAAAAAATAAACTTCCCTAACATAATATCGACAGTTATTCTTTCGAGTAGCCAAAGTTATTTTACAGGTAAAAATATAATTCATTATTCTTTTACAAAACTTTGGGAACAAAATTATAAGGCGTTTGAAGAAACGAAGGAAAAAAGTTTTCAATAACCGATTTAATTGAAACTTGAACGGGCTGAGAATTTAATGTCTATAAAATTTAGACAACTCTTTGGCATTTGCTAACAAGAATATCTTACTGCCGCTCGGGATTTTAAAAATAAATTTACAATGAATAAACTTTTAGTTTAATTTGTTACGAATTGGCTTACCATTTTTGTTTAATTTGTTACGAATTGGCATTATACTATAAGTAGTCAAATATTTTTCATTTCATGAAAACGACTATTTATTGTACTACTGCACTACATATGTACATTGTGTGGGTACATTCAAGTGTCACCGGAGTTATTACAAATATACAAACAAAGAACACAAAGAACACCTAGACTCTGTACACCAATTTGAGGTAAAATTTATCATAAGGCAAATTCTATATCGTCGTTTAACACGCATACATTTATACATATTACTTTATACATATTCACAACAAGCGTAGATGTAAATGTCGGTAGGTAAATTTTTTTTTTATTAAATTTTAATATGATGATGATGATGATGTAGACCAAACAATGAAACTGGTCAATTAACCGTAAATTGACGAACAGAACTTTTCTTTCACTTTGTGTTTTCTTTAACCAAACCTTAGCCTTATAATTAGGAAAATGGACATGATTCTAATGGATTGGCTTGCGTTTGATACACTGATATAAATTTCTGTATTGAGGTTGGGTATCGTAAAAATAAACAAGTCGTTAGTTCATTCTGTGATGGACGTCAGCCCCTCCTAAAGATAACTTAGTCATAACTATCCGTTTTAGACAAAGTGCTACAATTTAAGATATATGTATATTCAGTGAAGGAAATATAAATATAATTATGTAAATAGTATTTGACTAGTTTTTTATCCAGATGGATTCGTGACGGATTAAAAATACAAACTGTCACTACCCATTTCATTGCGTGGGTATCGAAAGAGGAAAGAGGCGACTGAGGAAAATATATGAAGAAAATAGTACCTTGCGGAAAGACGGAAATCTCGAATCAGATCCTATACCAATCCGTTTAGTAGGCCACATCCTCCTGCAGCAGGACTGGACCTCGGCTTTTTCAATCGGGGTTCGATCAGTATCTGTGTACGGTGGCAGGGGGAGTCGATCGTCGACCTGACATGGGCCACTCCAGACGCCATCAACCTGGTGTCAGGATGGAAAGTGGCAGCGGAGGTGATCACTCTGTTGGACCACCGCCACATCATGTTTGATATGGCCATCGGCCGCCCTGGCGCTAACCAGACCTGCCGCAGTAGTAGCCTTCCACGTCGTTGGTCCCTAAAGCGAATGGACAGAGACATGTCGCCGCGGACTGGCAAGAGGAAGAGGTCTCGTCTGATCCCGAAGCACAGGCAGCCTGGTTCCGTCGCGTCATGACAGACGCGTGTGACGCATCGATGCCACGGGTCCGGCCAGGAGGGAAAAGGGGCTCGGTATATTGGTAGTCGCCCGAAATAGCGCAATTACGCACAGAGTGCGTCAGGGCCCGCCGCCGATATCAGAGAGCCCGACGAAGACGGCGAGCCACAGCCAAAGAGGTTGTTGAAATGAGGCGGGAGTATGGAGTCGTTGCAAAGGCGCTCAGTTTTGCGATCGCGGATGCCAAGGCTCGATCCTGGAAAGAGCTTATAGAGGGGCTGGACATGGACCCATGGGCGTCCGTACAAAGGAGAATGGCAGGCATGTATGGGACTTTTGTATCGCTAAAAAAGTTGGTGTTCTAACTTCTTTGTATATTTATTTAATAAACAATATCATGAAGAAGCCCAGTTTTAATTATTAGATTTTTAGAACATGGGGATAAGTAGTTATTTCAATTTGTTTTATGTTTGTAAGGTTACGTTTTTATCGCCATGTTTGACACTTCTGACAGATGTCACAATTGAGCTGTCATTGTAAAATAATTAATTAGATGGTAACAGATAACATAGTAGGTAAATACGGTGTGTTATCGTTTAATTATTTTTATTCCATAAAATGATTGGGTATGCCAACGTTATAAACATCGGGGATATCCACCGAGTCCTGTAATTACCTGTTCTTGCCAATGAATGGTACTTACCAAGACTTATATTTACTGATCGCTACGAGATTCTTAAGAAAATAGACATTGCATTAGCTTACTAAACTGTGGAATGATATGGAACGGGCCTACAGTGTTTATGATAACCTTGTTTAATTAAAATCTCTTTAGATAGAAGTACCTATATCATCTTCATCATCATCCTAGCGCTGTCCCGGATGCGTTCTAAAACCTACGACTTGGAGCCCGGGGTCCACTTGCCGACTTTCTCCTCAACTTCGCACGGTCTTCACCATCCCTGGTGGTTAGTTGATTTAAGTACCTATATATCGAGATATAAAATCGGACTAATGTGGCTTCTCCAATTAGTAAGATTTCGTATCTCGATTTTTTTACCTATTGTCAGCGTGCAGAGGCTCATAGCGTGATATTATATAGCCTTTAACCTTCCTCGATGAATGGGCTATCTAACACTAAACGATTTTTTTAAATCGGTCCGGTAGTTCCTGAGATTAGCGCGTTCAACCAAACAAACAAACTCTTCAGCTTCATATATTAGTATAAGATAAGATGAGCCCGCGGTTACACTCGCGTTATTTGAGGCTACTGCTCCGCTCCCGTGGCACATAGCATGATGTTATATTGTTTATAGCCTTCCTCGATAAATGGGCTATCCAACACAGAAAGATTTTTTTAAATCGGTCCAGTAGTTCCTGAGATTAGCGCGTTCAACCAAACAAACAAACTCTTCAGCTTTATATATTAAGTATAAGATACATAGCTATATGTATATAAAAATATTCACTTGAATCTATACATACATTATTTCTGTCATAATAGAAAAATAAAGGGGAAATAATACTGTTTAGTATTTAATACTAATCATTTATTTTTTAAACACAATCATATTATTCTTAGAATTACATCATCCAAGAAGGGAGCCGGCCGGGCCAAGCCTTCGTGGCGAGCATATCCCAAGTACCAAACTATGCTCATTACATGGGAGCAACATCCTACTGTTCTTAAACCAACAATACAGTTGCAACAATAACTTTTAATTGCATCCCGCCCATTCATGTTTCTTTCTGCGACTATAAAAACAAAATATGTTTTATTTGAAGAATGGCGGGATTTAATTTTTGCACCAATCAACAAAGGATCTATTCCCTTTAAACCATCTAATCGGTCACGTGAAACTTCTATTGTATAAACACCATGAAAACGAAAATGCTCACCCACATAAGATCTCGCCTATCGTAATTGATATATGCCACATGCGAATAAAGTTAAATCTTCCATGGTTAGCCGCGGAAATGACACGGTTGTTGCGTCGATGGGTACAAATAGGGAGCCACGCCTGTTTATATTGTTTTGTAATACTAAATCAGCAATAGTATTTGTTAAGAACAATCTATCAAAGATAGATAGCAGTAACAAATTGATCTGCATTTTCATTGTCCCTCAATGGTGAAGTAAAATGATTTAGTAAGGCTGCTGCTATTTTAAAATCTGTCATTAAGTGAGGATAGGCGCGGTTAAAATATTCATGCCGGAATATTTTAAAATCTCTTTTAAAACGGCCATTCACAACTTCCACTACCCATCTAGTAATAGTAACACAACGTGATCTATTAGCTTCAAGGGTAGTGAGCTGTGATTGGCCGTCTTCTTTAATTTCTGGCATATGCCCTATATAACCTTTGTCATGTAAGCTATCCATGGAGTCACAAAAACCACGATCAAGAATAAAAACATCATTTTCATTGTAAAAACTATTAAAGTCATCCTCATTCAATAAATCTCGCATTATGGCAGCATCATTTGTGGTAGCACTATATGGTCCTCGTACATCTATAATATATCTATTAGAAGTACACATTATAAATGGTTTAACCAAATTCCTATACTTATGTAGGGAATATGTATCCTTTTGAAATAAATAATTACTACTTTTCTGTGTATAATTGTATGTTGCATCAACTAAAGTGATTGCTGGTTTTTGTTCAAAAGGTGCATCAGGCTCACTAAAAATGTGCTCAGCAATATATGAAGTTTGTCTGATCACTTGCTCCCTTCTTAAATGAGTAAACCCTATGTACTGGGGTACATAATCATTTAGCAATATATTTCTAGCCGTGTTAATAAGGGTTTCCAAAGTTCTTCTTGGAACTTGAACTAGGCAAGATAACCTGTCCCCCGAGTCTCCTGTCCTCCACTTGCACAGTAGTGCAGTCAAAGCAAAACTACCGCGATGCATGTTTCTAAGCCTTAGTGTGGCTTCCAATATTTGTTGGTGCTGTTGCTTGGTAATGCCTATAAAATATTGTACTTGGTTTTCCGGGTAGTTTTGAATGTTTTCATAATTTATATTATTGAGGCCTTCCATTAACATAAAGATAATTTCCTCAATATAGTTCGTTGAAAATGTATCTAAACTATACTCTGCAGTATATAAATTCTCAAACCGTGCCTCCTGTAAATGGTGAGTACAGATGCGTGCACCTCGGGGGATAAAATATTGAAATTGTGTCAGTACTTGACGCCTTGTTTCTTCGGGAATAGAATAGAACTGCTGAGTCTCCTTCGGCGTTCCAACCTATTTGCCTGTTGGATGAGGTGGCGAAACTCTTCGAGAGAGTTATCGCCGCCCGTATCACCGAGCATCTGTCACGTGTGGGTCCCGACTTATCGGATAGCCAATTCGGTTTCCGGCAGGGGCGTTTGACGCTGGACGCGATAGAATGCGTTCGGTCCCTGTCGGAGGTTTGTCCGTCGGAAGGGAGGGCTTTGGCTGTCAGTCTTGACATAGTCAACGCCTTCTTCTCAATAGGGAGGCACTATTACATCATAATGTGCCTCCATATCTGCGTAAAATCGTCGGGACGTATCTGCGCGACAGATCTATTTCGTATAATGGTCAGGACGGTTAAGAACATCGGAGGGAGGGCACGTGTGGAGTTCCCCAAGGGTCAGTGTTAGGACCCCTGCTATGGAACCTCGCATACGATGCGGTTCTGAGAACCGGTCTACACCCCGGCGTGAGTGTCGTCTGCTATGCTGACGGCACTCTGGTATTAGCAAAAGGGCATGGCTTCCCTGAGGTAATTCGGCTCGCGGGACGGGGAGTGGCTTGTGTCGTCCAACAGATAAACGGGCTGGGGCTACAGGTAGCGCCTCATAAGACCGAGGCGCTGTGGTTCCACAGAAAACGTTAGAGTGTAGTTCCATCCAGCTCGTTTGTAAGAGTGGCTGGTGTGGAGGTTCAGGTAGGTCGGTACATTAAGTACCTCGGCCTTACCCTGGACAGTCGCTGGGGTTTTGAGGAAGATTTCGAGTGGATGATCCCCCGAGTTAGTAGGGCAGCGGGGGCCCTTCAAAGGCTACTGCCGAACCTCGGGGGTCCCAGGGAAGAAGTACGCCGTCTCTATTGTGGCGTCGTACGATCCATGGCCCTCTACGGAGCGCCTATATGGGCCACACGCCTAGCGGCGTCCTACCACTGCAGGGCTAATCTCAATAGTGTGCAACGGGTAGCGGCCATTCGGATTGTACGAGGATACCGCACAATTTCATCAGAGGCGGCGACAGTTCTGGCACGCTTCCCACCCTTTGACTTCCTGGCGGACATGAACGCGAAGGTCTATAGCCAAACTCGCGCAGATCATCGTGAAGCGAATGGGGATGTCCAGGACGTGCTCGAAATGCGGCGCAATGCTCACTGACAGGCTTTGTAGAATGCGCGCCAACGCGTTGTTGGTGCCATTCTGCCAAGCCTTGAGGCGTTGGTTGGACGCAAACACGGCCGCGTTACCTACCGATTCACTCAGATACTCACCGGGCACGGGTGCTTCGGTGAGTATCTGAATCGAATAGGACGCGAACGGACGGCACAATGCCACCACTGTGCAGGCGACCAGGATTCTGCCCAGCATACGCTGGTGGATTGCCCGGCATGGGCAACGGAACGTGAAGTTCTGGTCGACCAGATCGGACAAGATCTGTCGCTGC
Source organism: Euclidia mi (assembly GCA_944739405.2). Taxonomy (NCBI): domain Eukaryota; kingdom Metazoa; phylum Arthropoda; class Insecta; order Lepidoptera; family Erebidae; genus Euclidia; species Euclidia mi. Next base: position 43,511,552 of record OX123186.2, on the reverse strand, counting down.
CAGCAGTTATTGCTGCCATACTGGTGGGCGAGGAGGGCTGGGACGCAGTGGCCTCCTTTTGCGAACTTAATGCTCCAAAAAGAGGCTGCTGAGCGGGATCGGGAGAGGGCTGATCCCGCCCGAAGACAAGGACGACTTCGCCGAGATCCGCCAATGGGGCCGCGGGCCACCACAGCATGGAGAGCTCTGGTCGGCGATTAAGATTCGTTGCTCCGGAAATAACGGACGTACGGGCAGGTGAGGGCGTGTAGCCTTCCCTGAGAATGGGTTCCGTTGAACCTGGCGCCATGGGAGGAAGACTGGACAGCTCATGTACCCAGTCTTCCTCTCGTAGGGCGTCTTTGGTTGACAGTCGAGGTGGTTTTAAGTGACAACACCACGTACTCCGTCTCATTTCCCCAAGAGACGGAGGTCCGAAGGGATTTTCCACCTCGTAAAAAGAAAAAAAAATGGACTCCTATTGCCTTACAATTTTATTGTGAGTCAAATAAGGGGAGGCCTATGTCCAGCAGTGGACTATAGTAGGCTGTATGATTATGGTGTTTAACTAGTACATGCTCTAGGTACTGTATAATTTTGAAAATGTTTTCCATGATGCCCTTTTTAGGGTTCCGTACCTCGAAATGAAAAAACGGAACCCTTATAGGATCACTTTGTTGTCCATCCGTCTGTCAAGCCCCTTTTTCTCAGAAACGCGTGAAGGTATCAAACTGAAATTTATATCAAATAGTCAAGTCTACTGTCCCTTGCAGCTGTGAAAAATCAAACTTCTAAGCCAACGCAATCAAAAGATACAGCCGTTATTGCTGGAAATTTCCGCAAATATTCGAAACTCAAAACCTACAGGGTACTTCCCACAGAAATAAATAGTAATAGAACGGTGATATGGGCATGGTGCGCGTGTCAAACTATTGCACTATAGCGCATGTGTTTACACATGTTGTACAACATTATTCTGCCTGACAATCAGCAATGGTCAGTTTTTATATAAACAATAACATAATTTCATTTGCCACAGCTACATCACACACACACATCAATAATAATTCCTTAGTGTCCCCTCATTATCTATACGTCACTGTGGACCGGGCTTGTTGAAATGTGGCACGCGCGAAATGTACGCGATGACGTGACATTCACCATTCTATTACTATTTATTTCTGTGGTACTTCCCGTGTACTCAGAATCTTTAAATTTGGTACCAAGCAATATCTTATAGCATGCATAAAGGAAAAATTGCGAAAACCGTAATTTTTTTGTTTCATCATATAAAATTATTTTTGTATTCATTTTAAAGTTAGTAACCTTTTCCTCATGAACGCGTAAAGTTATTAAATTGAAATTGGCATCAAATATTTGGGTCTATTATACCTTTAAGCTGTAACAAAATCAAACTTCTATCTCAATATAATCAAAAGAAACAGCAATTTTACTATATTTTCAAACTCGCAAAGAGGGGTGTTAGTACCTACTCTTATGTATGGTAGTGATAGTTGGGTATGGCAGAAGAGTCATGAAAGTAGAATAAATGCTGTAGAAATGAGAGCACTGCGAAGTATGTGTTGTGATAAGAGAGTGTTGTGGGGTAAAAGAAGATGTAGTGACAAGCATCGAGAAAGGTATGCTAAGATGGTTTGGACACGTGGAGAGGATGGATGACGAAAGACTGACCAAGCAGATATATAAGGCAAGTGTGGAAGGGACAGGACGAAGGGGAAGACCTAGGCGGAGGTTCTCTGACCAGATTGGAGACATCCTAAAAACAGGACAGGTTAGAGGCACCCTGAACAGAAGAGCATGCATGAGGAATCTGATGGGAGTGAATGAAGCAAGAGAGATATGTCAAGATCGTTGCAAATGGCGCTCCGTAGTCTCTGCCTACCCCTCCGGGAAACAGGCGTGAGTCTATGTATGTATGTTTCAAACTCGCAACTACTGGCAAGGGATTAAAAACCTACAGAGTATTTAGAAACACTCGCGTTGCACGTTTAAGAATATATATATATATATATATATATATATATATATATATATATATATATATATATATATATATATAAACGGGAATTAACGCAAACGTGCATTAGGAATTTACATACCTTATTTTGCTTGACGTTTCGAGACGGTTGCATGTCCCGTGGTAGCAAGCTGACTGGTGTAGCGATGTCACGTCTCCGAGTGCGAGGTAGAAGATTCTATTTCTACCCCCGGGTCGTTGATTTTCGAAGTACCGGCGCAAAACACACTAACCGTATCTGTATATTGAACATTCGCCGACTGCGCATTAAAGTGGGGTGTTGTTAGTCGAATCACTGGATTACACGCCGATGTTAATTTGAAGCCCTCTTCCCGATTGAAATTTTTATGTTTTTTGATTTCGATCGCTTCACGCACAACTCTTGGGTAAAAGTGGCGTTCCGTCGGGAGGACTTGGGGACGATGAATTCTAATCTATGCGTTCATAAGGAAAGCCTTATGAACGCATAGAGGTATTAAATTAAAATTCATAACAAATACTCAAATCTATAATATCTTTAAGCAGTTCCAGAATCAAACTTCTAAGCCAACGCAGTCAAAAGATACAGCTGCTTATGCCGCAAATTCATGCAAATTTTCGAAACCCGCAAGGGAATCAAAATCTACAGGTTACTTACCGTGAACTTAGAATCTTAACATTTGGTACAAGGCCACTTCTTATAGCACAGATTAAGGAAAAATTTCCATAAATGTAAATTTTTAGTTACATCATATACTACAAACAATATTAAAATTTTAAATTTACCTACTACCTCTTTCCTCATGAACGCGTAGAGTTATTAAATTTAAATTCATATCAAATACTCAGGTCTATAAAACCGAGCTGTAATAAAATCAAACTTCTATGTCAACGCAATTGACAGAAACAGCAATTTAAACATATTTTCATTTGGTACGAAGCAATGTCTTATAGCATGCATAAAGGAAAAATTGCAAAAACCATAAATTTTTAGTTACATAAATCATAAAAATATTTTTAATAATTTTAAAGTTATTACCATTTTCTCATGAACGCGTAAAGGTATTGAATTGAAATTCATATCAAATACTCCGGTCTAAAATTCCTTTAAGCTGTAACAAAAAAAAATCAAACTTCTAAGCTAACGCAATCAAAAGATACAGCCGTTTATGCGGCAAATTTCCGCAAATTTAAAAACTCGCAAGGGAATCAAAGCCTACAGGGTACTTCCCGTTAACTCAGAATCCATTACCATTTTCTCATGAACGCGTAGAGGTATTAAATTGAAATTCATATCAAATACTCAGGTGTATAATACCTTGAAACTGTAACAAAATCAAACTTCTATATCAATGCAATAAAAAGAAACAGCAATTTAAGCCGCATATTTTCTCGCAACTACTCGCAAGGTAATCAGAACTTACAGGGTAATTTCCGTGAATTCAGAATCTTGAAATATGGCACGAAACAAACTCTTATAGCACAGATAAAGGAAACATTTGCGAAATCCATAAATTTTTAGTTACATCATATACTTAAATATTTTTAATACCTTTAAAGGGGCTACTCCTTTCTTCATGAACCCTGGATATAAACTGCAATTCATAGCAAATGCTCAAGTCAAAACTAAAGAGTATTTCTAGTCGATCTAGAATCTTGAAATTTGGCATAAAGCAACGTTTTATAGCACATAAGAAAAATTTTGAAAATCCTAAATTTTTAGTTACTTACTTCACATATTTTTTTTAAAATAATTATATATACCTACAGGTTTGTTCGGAACCCTCGGTGCGCGAGTCCGACTCGCACTTGACCGGTTTATTTATTATATACATGTAATTTGTTTAATACAATGGCTTACATTTGCACACCTATTATTGCTCTCATAATGTGCTATTATTTACACTTGTGGAACAGACTTTATCGATTGGCAAAAATTATTTGAGATGTGGTAAATATGTCACTACAACGTGCCATATTTATCAGGTGTTTTTTTTGTATTAAGAAGTTTCGTGATAAAGGTCACTAAATACCACAAACTTTGTACATAAAAAAGGCTTATTTAACCTTCATTTTACTATACGGCATAACAATATAAAAACAATGTAAACATAATTACTAAGTTTACTAACAGCTATATACTATTTTTATTTGCAAACATGAACAAAATGGTTATAAATATTTACAAACAGTTTACAAACATTTATTGCGTTCACAAAACATAAATAGTATGAATCTTTATTCAATTATAGAATGTCACATTCAATTGAAAACATAAATAATTTGAAAGTTTCAATTCGAACAACAGTCTTTTTAATTTAACATGAAGCACTCGTTATTTAATTATGCTATTGAAACTGGCCTAAAATACCTGTATTTACTTTTCCCATTCAAAAGTTCTGCGTCAACGTTTTCGTTGGCTATTCAACATGTATTCCTATACAGGGCTTTTTATCATTCGAACTCCAAGCTTTTTTGTTGGTTTTCCTCGTACTCTGAAAATAACCAATGCATATAAAATGATTCATGTTCTCAGCGTAGCCGTGCAGCGCTGCATATCTCTGCTCATACGGTCACATTAATTACAACACGTAAAGCATTATGCAGCGTTGTTTTAGAGTTTTCCCGTTTCAGTTTTCAACGAGCTTAGATTCTAATAGTGATACAAATAATGGCGTCATTGATAAATAAAACTTCATTTAAAAATAATGTGTGTATTTCAGTGTGCATTGCATTAAGACATTAGTAAACAAAACGGGTTGTTTCATGGGACGCTTTCGTATAATTATTGTGTCGCCGTCGCAATAGGATGCCTAATTGCCTAACTCTATGACAAGAGGCATAATGGACTGCACGCCTACTTCTCCAGAATAATAATCTTCTAAAACTTGCTCAAATATCGTGGTGCTACCAAAAATTTGGATTTCAGGCTGACTGGCAGGAGTGTAAACCCCTGCATTTCAACGTTTTGTTTAAAAATAACCCATTAAAAATGAAAGAACACTATTGAATAAACTCTGAGAAATAATTCATAACGCAGATTGAACATAAAACATGTGGTGATACCAAAAATTTGGATTTCAGGCTGACTGGCAGGAGTATAAACCCCTGCATTTCAACGTTTTGTTTAAAAATGACCCATTAAAAATCAAAGAATACTATTGAATAAACTCTGAGAAATAATTCATAACGCAGATTGAACATAAAACATGTTTAGTGAGATCGAATAATACTACACATTTGTAAATACATCTGCTTACGTTTGCACAAAACACATGAAATATATGAAGGTTACTAAGATCTCTAAATACCATTGTAATTGTGCGTGTACCGCGTAAATCCTCCATCAGAATGAACGAGTTATACTAAAGCAAAAACATAATAGGAATAATGCCGATTAATAAGAGTACGAACCTGTATGTAATATTCTGGGCTAAAAGTCTTAGTTAGTATCTTTCTTACAAAAAGCACAATACTAAAACTCAGTGCGTGTATTAGATTAGATTAGATATACTTTGTACAGCCGCTATAAAAATAAACGAATCCAATTTTCCTCATGTGTTCCCAATAAAAACATTAGTGATTGCTGGCGCGTGAAATTTCCTTTTTAAATGCGTGCCTACATCGAATGAGATAAATCTACGATGTACTTAATGATATGGGTATAAGGGGACATATATAATTACCATTTTTGAAGTCAATTAGAACGATAAGGCAAATGCAATCAGAGAGTCTCAATTTCAAATTCTCGGCATGTCCCGATAACTATTCAAAGTAAACTGCGTATTACGTTGATAACGACCGTTTGCATATCTGAAAATTCTCCATAATGTTCTCGAAATAAATGTTCGTGAAGTCGGCCAGCCCACACTTGTCCAGCGTGGTGGCCGGTGGCACTATGGCCTTAACCTCCTCATAGTGAGAATAGGTCTATGCCCAGTAGTGGGACAGTATATATATACCTACAGGGCGTGAAGTCAATTAGAATAAGGCTTGAGACAACCTCATACATGGATTAACAATATCTTCTTCTGTTTTTAGGGTTCCGTACCTCGAAATGAAAAAACGGAACCCTTTTAGGATCACTTTGTTGTCCGTCCGTCTGGTAAGACCTTTTTTCTTAGAAACGCGTGAAGGTATCAAACTGAAATTTATATCAAATAGTCAAGTCTACTGTCCCTTGCAGCTGTGAAAAAATCAAACTTCTAAGCCAACGCAATCAAATGATACAGCCGTGTATGCTGCAAATTTCCGCAAATTTAAAAACTCACAAGGGAATCAAAACCTACAGGGTACTTCCCGTAAACCCAGAATCTTGAAATTTGATACGAAGCAATGTCTTATACCACAAATAAAGGAAAAATTCCGAAAACCGTAAATTTTTTGTTACATCATATCATAAAAATATTTTTAATAATTTTAAAGTTATTACGTTTTTCTCATGAACGCGTAGAGGTATTAAATTGAAATTCATATCAAATACTCCGGTCTATAATTAATTTAAACTGTAACAAAATCATACTTCTATCTCAACGCAATCGACAGAAACAGCAATTTTACTATATTTTAAAACTTGCAACTACTCGCAAGGGAATTAAAACCTATAGGGCACTTTGCGTGAACTCAAAATCTTGAAATTTGGTAAGAAGCAATGTCTTATAGCACAGATAAAGGAAAACTTCCGAAAATTGTTAATTTCTTGTTACATCATATCATAAAAATATTTTTATTAATTTTAAAGTTATTACCATTTCCTCATGAACGCGTAAAGGTATTGAATTGAAATTCATATCAAATACTCCGGTCTAAAATTCCTTTAAGCTGTAACAAAATCAAACTTCTATCTCAACGCAATCGACAGAAACAGCAATTTTACTATATTTTCAAACTCGCAACTACTCGCAAGGCAATCAAAACCTACAGGGTACTTCCCATGAACTCAGAATCTTGAATTTTGGTACAAAGCAATGTTTAGTAGCGCACATAAAGAAAAAAATCCGAAAACCGTAAATTTTTGTTACATCGTATAAAAAAAATATTTGTATTAATTTTAAAGTTACTACTCCTTTCCTCATGAACGTGGAAAGTTATTGAATTGAAATTCATATCAAATACTTGGATTTATAATACCTTTAAGGTGTAACAAAATCAAACTTCTATCTTAATGTAATACAAAAGAAACAGCAATTTTACTATATTTTAAAACTTGCAACTACTCGCAAGGGAACTAAAACCTACAGGGCACTTTGCGTGAACTCAAAATCTTGAAATTTGGTACGAAACAATGTCTTATAGCAGAGATAAAGGAAAAATTCCGAAAATTGTTAATTTCTTGTTACATCATATCATAAAAATATTTTTTATTAATTTTAAAGTTATTACCATTTCCTCATGAACGCGTAAAGGTATTGAATTGAAATTCATATCAAATACTCCGGTCTAAAATTCCTTTAAGCTGTAACAAAATCAAACTTCTATCTCAACGCAATCGACAGAAACAGCAATTTTACTATATTTTCAAACTCGCAACTACTCGCAAGGCAATCAAAACCTACAGGGTACTTCCCATGAACTCAGAATCTTGAATTTTGGTACAAAGCAATGTTTAGTAGCGCACATAAAGAAAAAAATCCGAAAACCGTAAATTTTTGTTACATCGTATAAAAAAAATATTTGTATTAATTTTAAAGTTACTACTCCTTTCCTCATGAACGTGGAAAGTTATTGAATTGAAATTCATATCAAATACTTGGATTTATAATACCTTTAAGGTGTAACAAAATCAAACTTCTATCTTAATGTAATACAAAAGAAACAGCAATTTTACTATATTTTAAAACTTGCAACTACTCGCAAGGGAACTAAAACCTACAGGGCACTTTGCGTGAACTCAAAATCTTGAAATTTGGTACGAAACAATGTCTTATAGCAGAGATAAAGGAAAAATTCCGAAAATTGTTAATTTCTTGTTACATCATATCATAAAAATATTTTTATTAATTTTAAAGTTATTACCATTTCTTCATGAACGCGTAAAGATATTGAATTGAAATTCATATCAAATACTCCGGTCTAAAATTCCTTTAAGCTGTAACAAAATCAAACTTCTATCTCAACGCAATCGACAGAAACAGCAATTTTACTATATTTTCAAACTCGCAACTACTCGCAAGGCAATCAAAACCTACAGGGTACTTCCCATGAACTCAGAATCTTGAATTTTGGTACAAAGCAATGTTTTGTAGCGCACATAAAGAAAAAACCGAAAACCGTAATTTTTTTGTTACATCGTATAAAAAAAATATTTGTATTAATTTTAAAGTTACTACTCCTTTCCTCATGAACGTGGAAAGTTATTGAATTAAAATTCATATCAAATACTTGGATTTATAATACCTTTAAGGTGTAACAAAATCAAACTTCTATCTCAATGTAATCAAAAGAAACAGCAATTTTACTATATTTTCAAAGTCGCAACTCATTAGTTGCGACTTTGAAAATATAGTAAAATTTCATGGCAAGGGAATCAAAACCTACAGGGTACTTCCCGTAAACTCAGATTCTTGAAATTTGGTACGAACTAACGTATTATAGCACTAAAGGAAAATTGCGAAAACCGTAATTTTTTTATTACATCATAATCTAATCAAAAATAATTAATAATTTTAAAGGTACTAGCCCTTTCCTTATGATCATTGATGAATCATTTAAAATGTAAATTCAATGTCTTTTTCAAAGATTAAATTTTAACCGTAACTCCGATTCCTATTTGAAGATCAAACAAATTATAAATTCACAGATTATTTTATCTTTTGCTAAATTTAATAACTTTTAGTATATTGATAGGTCTTAAATGCAATACAAGTGCATAATGACTATAAGCACAATACATTTTTTACATAAAACACAAAACCAAATAATTATACTTAACTGAGAGTTCAGTTTTCTGATTCAATCAAAATCTGCACTTAGCTTTCTTCTGCTTATTCACTTTCTTATATGTGTAAAATAAACGCATAACTTATACCGAACTACTATATTTGTTCATATTCAGTAGCGAGGTATAAATTCATCACGTATCACGCTTCTAAGTAACTTTTTACCTGGACCCTACCTCATAAATTTTACCTCGATAAACAAAAATATTTTAACAGCTTCCATAAAATATTCGACTCACGTCAAAACCATAAAATATTGCAGCAATGTATCGAGTTTTCCGTTGCATTAATATTCTCCAAGTTATACAGTTATGTTTCCACTCGAACAGAAATCCTTGCGAACAAAGTTTGACATTAAGAAATGACAAACATTTAAAATCGTGCATAAACTATTCACAAACAAAATACGTGTGTGTATTTACGTACGTGAATTTGCGAAGGTTGATACTAGGAGCGGAACTTCAAAGGATGTTTGTACTTGGTACTTGGTAGCACGGGCTGTTTCCGCTACTCCACGTCCTGGCGTATATTTTAAGTGTGGCCCACCCACACTGGTCTTGTCACTCGAGCCACCCCAGCTATTCGAGGAAGGCCAGCAGACTCTTGATGTGGCACACTGCTTCCCACAGGGTGCTGTGCGTCCGTCTGTGCGTGGGATTGGGAGGTCTCGGGTTCGATCCCCGGATCGGGCAAATCGTTATTGGGTTGTTACGTTAGGAAATTCTCAGTAGCAGCACGGAGTCTGGTCATGTGCCCGGTTCGGCAATAGGCTCGCCCCCTATTACGTGGGACTAAAATAAATCTGGCGAAAAGTGGGTGTAGCAATATAACTCTGCCTACCTTTTCGGGGATATATGAGACCATAATGTATGTATGTATGAGACCAGCGTTTATGTACTTAATTAAGGGTAGGTACTAACTTCCTATAAATATTCTCTTCATAACAGCCGAGAACAGCGGCTTAACGTGCTCTCTGATGCACGCCGCAAACGATTCAATACGCATATATTTTACGGTGGGCGCCGTGGATTTGACCCCAATACCCTCTGCATAGCAGTCTGTTGGTATCTCAATTTTATTGTGCGACCTCAGGGCAGTCGAGGAGCAGGTGGGCTGCCGTCTCGTCTGCTGCCATACAGGCCCTACACAGTGGGCTGTCGGTGATACCTATAGTAAATAGGTGTTTATCAAAGAATCCGTGTCCTCTGTAGGCGGCCGTGACTGTTCGCAGTTGTTGTTTGGACAGCCGGAGGACTTGTTTGGCTATCTTACCGTCTGCTGCGGGAAGAGCTTCCTTGGCCTGCCTACATGTTTCAATACCAATCCAAGACTGGTTGTGCTGGGTCCTGGTTTTATTTCTTACCAGGTTGCGATAAAAACCAGAAGGGAGGAGAATAATGGGCTCGGGTCCCACCACCTTTAAGGTGGCAAGTACGTCGGCTGCGTCATTCCCTCTTGAGCCACTGTGGCCCTTGATCCACTGCAGTGTTAATTTGTTTGGTTTACCTACCTCTGTTAATTTCTGGTGGCATTCAAGTGTGAGTGCCGAGGTGATAGTATGGCTTTTGAGGGTTGAAAGGACAGCCATACTATCTGAGAGGATCCTAATGGATCGTTCCCTTACCTCACGTGCCATGATTGCTGTGGCGGCTGGGATTATACCAAAACATTCGGCTTGGTAGACCATGTTGTAGGCTCCCAGCGGTGCTGCGAGGTTGATGTTTAGGTCTTCGGAGAATACTCCTGAACTGTATCCGTCTTAGACCCATCTGTGAAGATTGTGAGCTCGTTGTGCTTAATAGCTCCTACGTGTAGATCCTCGCACAGTTGAATTTTGTATTTCTTGTCAAACACAAATTGTTTCGGTATCTGGTCGCCGATGGCTTGTGTTACGGGAATTTCTTTGAAGAGTGTATTTAAGTTGCTAGTGTGCGGTGTATTGGTGTCTTTTCAGAGCTTCAAAGCTCCTTACCGAACCGCCGACATCGTTGCTTCATCGTTGTTGCAGGTCCAGCAACACTTCAAGTGCCGCTGTAGGTGTGGTTTTTATGCAGCCCGTGGCCGCTAGGCATGCAAGTCTTCAAAGGATTTTATTCGGAGGACGTTTAGCGGAGCCAGATGGAAGCCAGGCCGCGGTCATCTTCATTTCCGAATGAACCCAGATCAGTTGCTGTCCGCAGGGTTGACGGAGTCTTACTTTATATATTTATGAATGGCTTTTTCGTGTCTATGTTGGTAGGCACACATATTAAGCGACAGTCTGGACCACTTCGCATGAATAACGGTAGGAAATTATTGCCATTAGCATTAGAAGTTTATGTTAAAAAAAACACACAACACAAACCACAACATAAACCAAGGTTTATTTACCACTTTTGTTAAGATTTTATATATATTTTATATAACTAACTGAACCTCTAACCTACACTAAGAAACCGTCTTACATACAAAGTAAAAACACGAACAGTTCAGTTCACCTTTGCTTTTGAAGTCCATTGCATTATTTTTACGGCGGTAAAGTTGGTAGCTAACTGAATTCACTATAAAAGAAGGAATGAAAACTAAAGTGGAATTCGAGTCATAACTCATAGAAAGTGGCTCATACAAACTAGTTTGAAAATTAAATAAAGTGAATTAACAGCCCATGTTTTTAACTCGAATTCGCTGATATTTCATTTATGAGTTGGTTTAAAATTGTCAATATGATTTAGTTACAAGATAAACTTAGGCTGTGTTAAGCATTGCATTCAAGAGATGTATATTTAATTTCGATTTCGATGGAGTACCCGTATTAATGTTAATGAGTGGGCTGAACTGCTACTACCAAGAATGTGCTAAAACTGATAAAAAACCAAGAAAGGAACATATTTTATAAGCGGTGTCATCGACCTGGTAAGTAATGTGTACGACCGCTGGAATCACTCTCTTTTTAATCATGGTACTTCAATCTAGGTTAACTTGCGTGAATTTACGTTAAAGCTTTCACGAAATAAAGATTCATTATAATAAGAACACAAAAAATGAAGCACTCCCTGTAGCCTACTTAGAACCTGCGCATAAGAGGCTTTTATGAATATTTCTAAATAATGTAAAATTAAAAGTAATGTAAAATTTGACTTTAACTGTGACTTTGACTTTATTGTAATTGTAATATGTATTAAATTGTAATATGTTAATAATTAATATGATGTTAAATTGATATTTAATGCATGATCATAAACTGTATTTTTTTATATGTAATTTAAGCATGACTAAATTGCAATGCCCTAACAGGCCACTATGTTCTAAGAACCTACATACCTTTAATTAACAACTTTTGTACACATAGTTCGCAATAAAGAATTTGAATTTGAATTCTTTCCGAACGTTTAAAGCTTTTGTAAAAGAACGTAGGTTTATATAATGAGTGATCGAACACTCAATTTATCTGGCCTTAGACATGATAAAATAGATAAACTTAGGAATTAGAAATGACAAGAGGTACACTCATATCTGATTTTATAACAAAATCACATTATCCCCAATATCTTGGCCATTGATTTAAATTGAATATTATTCCTAAAGAAAATAGTTTCCAGGCGAGAAAAGAAGTCCCAACAAAAACGCCCAACACCTACCAACATAGTGTTAACACGCCTGGATTTTTTAATAAGATGTAAAATTAACCACATTGATTTCTAAAGATCACTTTCAGACACACTCCTTTTTATCTTCTGCGCTTTTATAAAAGACAACAAGATCCTTTAACCCATGAGAAGGCGCGCTATGAGCATTTTGCTCACGCATAAATTTATTGCTGTAAATTTCAACTTTAGCGATACTGCGGCTCTACAAGTTTCACAGTACCTTCCTAGAATTACACCCCTTCTCCCCTGACGCAACTCCCGTGCTGCTCAGTGCCATCTCCACTGCTTTGTGATGGATTTTTGAGAGATCCATCGTGAAGCGCGGCATTTTGCTCATCGCGCGCCCGTTCGTGTAAATATTTTTTTTTCCTTATAACAGAATTGAATTTTTTTTTTCGTAGTTATTGTGCACAGTTATTGGTTAACTTTGTGGATATATTATTTAAATGTTTTACTTGTTTCTTATAGTAAACAAGGTCTACAATTGGTGATTGGAAAGCCGCTCAAAGGAAAATGGGCGGTTTCGTCCCAAGTGTTGTAACATCTTGAGACCTAAATCAAATTAGAGGGTGCCCGCAGCTAGGCCCGCACATAAACTGTTTCAGCCGGATTACGTTGGAGTTTTGGGCAATCCTATTTTATCGCACTCTTAATAATAATAATAATAACTGGAAACACCTTGGAATCAACATGAATACATATTTTCTTGCAAATTTACATTTAATTTTGTATAACAGTTTTGCGGTACAATTTATATAGTAAAACAACTAAAAGAAGATACAATATCCGATAAATATACAGACATAATTTATAAAAACCATAAAATCAGAAGAAATAGTATTTAGAAAAACATAGCGAAGATGACACCGTGTGTCAAATGCAAAATTGTAAACAATAATAAATAATGATAATATCAAGAAATATCTATGCTGACGAGAGCCAGAGCAGCAGTAGCACGCCTTAGACCCCCGGACTCGTCGCTCAGCTCCACCTCACAGCCGCCGGCACCAGCGCCAGCATCGCCGAGTGTTGAGGCGTCGAGCTCGTCGAGCGACGAATATTTTTCCCCGCCGTCGTCGCCACCACCAGCATGTCGCCGGGGAAGAGGCCGGCCACCCTTACGCTTGGGACCCCGAGACCCACCGGTTTCGAACAGGGCCCCCGCTAGCGGTGGTAATGTGCACCGCATGAGATGGACACAATCCATGAACGAAAATGTCATGCGGGCATATTTTGTGGCTACAGAGGGAGTTACCAACCTTATGGCGTACCGTGATCGCATGCTGCCTCTGTTTCAGGGCTTGGAACCGGCTGTCAACGTTTCGGCACAGCGACTGTCGGATCAAGTGCGAGCCATCCAGCGCTACCGCCTGCTTGATGACGACGCACTTGAGAGGCTACGCTCAGACTTGCCAGTTATCCCTGCCAACCAACCTCCTACACGCAATGTGGCTTCAGTGCCAAACATATTTCACAGACAACAAGAAGGAGGTGAAGAGGTGGTAGACAGAGATACACAAGTAAGTGCCCAGTGCATTGATAAGATAAGGAGTGCTTTGGAGTGTGCCATTGGGGAATATCGGTACGTTGCATTGCAAGACAGACCTCGGCTACCGCGTTTGCCCACGCATAAAAAGAATATGGCGCTTGTGTGTGCCCTGGATTCACTATTGCCTATTTACTTAGACAATAGTGAAAATCTTAGCGATACGCACACAATTCTGTACTGTGCGGCTGTAGCAGCGTGTCGAGTAGCTAATATTAAAATATGAAACAGTTTTGATATTGCTCCTCGAGATGCCGTCCCGGCTTGGCAGCGTAGAATTGAGCGGCGTATTGATGAGACCAGGGCACTCATAGGCAAACTAATCTGCTTCAGGTCGGGCAATACCCGCCCGAGAGTGATGTGTTTTGTGAACCAGGCGTTTAAAGGAACGGGACTCCGTCCTCAAGAGTATGTGTCACGGGTCACAGAACGAATCGACCTCCTGAAGCAGAAAGTTTATGCGTGGGCAAATCGTATCAAACGATACAAGAAAAGGGTAGCCCGATACTCCCAAAATCGCGCATTCCAAAGAGATGAGAAGTTGGTTTATAGAAATTGGGAGCGACCTGACCCACGTGTGGATGATGGAAGTCGGCCAGATGATGCGAATACGATTGAATTTTGGCGCAGCATAATTGGTCGACTCCCATCAGCCATACGGAAGATGACTGGATTAGAGAGGTTAAACGATCATGTGAGGCAATACCTCACATGGAGCCCGTAGCCATTGACACCACAGATGTATATTGTGCAGTCCGTCAGTTAGCCAACTGGAAATCGGCAGGACCGGACGAGCTGCACAATTTCTGGTTAAAATGGCTACGCAGTGCACATGCTCGTTTGGCTTCTCAATTTCAGTCATCTCTGGATTCAGGGTCGCTACCTATTTTTGTGACAACTGGCGTAACTCATCTGCTCTTTAAGGCTGGTAGTACCACGGAGCCTACGAACTATAGGCCTATAACTTGCCTGCCTACAATGTATAAAGTTTTTACATCCATTTTGAGAACGAAATTAGAAGCACATATATTTAGAAATAACATCTTATCTTTATCTCAAAATGGATGTAGAAGTGGGGCCCGTGGTACTAAAAAGCTACTCCTTATTGACATTACCATAAGCCAACAGGTTTGCCGTAGTCGAAAGAATCTGGCGACATGTTGGATAGACTATAAGAAGGCCTATGACTCTGTGCCACATACGTGGCTCTTGAGGGTGCTGGAGTTGTACAAAGTTGATGCAACTCTTTGCGCCCTCTTGAAGGCATTTATGGGGCAGTGGAGTACGGTGCTTCGCTATCCAGGGTGTCGACAGCCTTGCGGGTATGGCGTACCTATAAGGATCAAGCGGGGTATTTTCCAAGGCGACAGTTTGAGTCCACTATGGTTTTGCCTAGCACTGAACCCACTGAGCACTTTGCTCGAAATTTCAGGGCTAGGCTATAGATTGCAGAGTAGAGGTCAAGTTATTTCTCACCTCCTTTAAATGGATGACCTCAAAATATTTGCCCCCACTGACCCCCAATTGACTGAGTTACTAAAGATAACCGAAAACTTTAGTAATTCAATTAAGATGGGGTTCGGTGTGGATAAATGTGCGGTCATGCATGTAAGGCGAGGCAGGAGTGTGGAATCCGATGGTATAGAACTTTCAAATTTCACACAACTTAGATCTCTATCTGCAACCGAAACCTATAAATATCTGGGTATGTCGCAGGCATTAGGCATTGATGAGGCTGGCATGAAACAGGCGTTGCAGGTGCGTTTCTTTGGCCGCCTGAAGAAAGTCTTAAAAAGCTTTCTATCGGGCGGAAATAAGGTGCGTGCCTGTAACGGTTGGGCCATGCCAGTCTTAATATACTCCTTCGGCATACTCAGATGGACTCAGACAGAATTGGACGCCTTGGATAGGAAAGTTCGTTGTCGACTTACGACATACCGGATGCATCACTCGCGTTCGTCGGTGATGAGATTGTACATCCCGCGGAAGTGCGGGGGTCGTGGCTTCTTAAGTGCCAAGACCCTCCACAATCGCGAGGTGTGCAATCTCAGGGAATACTTTCTCCACATTGCCGTGGGTGTGCACTGAGATGTGGTCACTGTGGACAACGGACTTACGCCGCTGGGTCTGGCCAAAGAGAACTGGCGCAAACCTGCCGTACTTGGTGTAGAGGAGCGCAGGGAGGTATGGAGGGGCAAAGAGCTGCATGGACGATTTTACCGGGCCTTGCATGGGCCTGATGTAGATTTTCCAGCTTCGGTGTCCTGGCTGCGTTTCAGCGATCTTTTCGCCGAAACAGAAGGTTTTGTATTTGCAATTATGGACGAAGTTATCATGACGAACAACTACCGGAAGTATATTCTGAGGGATGGGACGGTCGACATATGTCGGGCATGTCACCAGCCTGGTGAATCGCTCAGACATATAGTATCCGGTTGTACTCGTCTTGCCAACGGCGAATATTTGCATAGACACAACCAAGTAGCCAGGATTGTCCATCAGCAACTTGCCTTAAAGTACCAACTTGTCGACTCCGAAGCACCGTACTACAGGTATGTGCCCGACCCAGTTCTTGAAAATGGTCGTGCTACTCTGTACTGGGATCGGTCTATCATTACTGATAGAACTATTGCGGCTAACAAGCCGGACAAAGTGGTGATAGACCGATTAGAGCGCCTTGCAATGATCATCGACGTCACCATACCCCATGACGAGAATCTCGTGAAAGCCGAAAAGGATAAACAAATTAAGTATTTGGACCTGGCTCACGAGATTGTCGACATGTGGGATGTTGACTCGGCGATCATTGTACCAATAGTCGTGACCGTAAATGGTCTTATTGCCAAGAGCCTCGACCACCACCTCAAGAGGCTCTCGTTAGACGGCTGGATCAAGTCCTCTATACAGAAGGCAGTATTGCTGGACACGACACGCATCGTTCGGAGGTTCCTCTCTCTGGAGCCCTAACCACCGGTAGCTTGGTCCCTGTGCCCGATGCCGGTGGGTCTCCGTGGTCCTGTTTTATATGGTTAACTTTTTTTTTGTTAAGTGATTTAATTATATAAAATAAGATTAATGAGAATGAAAATAAATAAAGAGGAATAATAATAATCCTGCCACGCGGATGGATTCTATAAGAGTATCAGGCAGGTGCCGTCTGTAATCCATAGTTTTTATATATACCGGTCCATTAATCACCCATCCTCATAACCTTATTCTAGTAGATTCCACATCCAAGCAATAGTCCTGCACGTGCTGCGGCTAGTCCATAGCTGTACTTAATAGTGCAGTGGTGGAGGCTCCGCTGCACGTGTCCCATCACATTTTAGATTAAAACTCTCTACGGGCCACTGCACGTTGGATCGATATCCCCGTGTAAGCCTACCAAAGGTCCGGTTATTCTTTTAAAACCAAATGTTAGAAGAATAACCGTGTAAAGAGAAACATAATAATATCATTTATTGCGTCAAGCATGGTAGGTATTACATAGGTGTTACAGTAGATTTGTTTCACATATTTGGCTGTTATACAGCGTGTAACATCAACATTCAGACAGTCAACTATAAATCATAAAATATAAATTAACAATACAAATTAACAATGTCTATGCCTTATTTGTTCTATGTTATAAAATTTACATGGATTTTTATTTAAAAATTCTTCAATAGAATAATAACATTCCCGCAACAACCACTTTCGTAATGCGCTACAAAAATTATTGTATTGCAACACAGTTATCGATTTCGGCAGTGAGTTATAAATTAATGGGGCCATATAGACGCAACTTTTCCTGAACATTTCTGATTTGGGGACGGGTATTTTGTAGTCCAGGTGCGTAAGTTTTCTTCTATTTTTACTATCAACTTGTTCAAATAAATTGTTTGTTATTAGACCGTAGAAACTTTGAAATTTCATAAATATATATGTAGGGAACAGTAAGTAAATTTTGAGACTTAAATACAGGTCTGCAGGATTCACACCAATTCATGCCGAAGATTGCGCGAATGCATTTTTTTTTGTGCAAGAAAGATTCTCGAGATGTCGGTTGAATTTCTCCAGACTATTATAACATACCGTTTGATTGAGCATATGTAAGCATGGTACGCGATTAAGCATGTATGCCTAGACATGATATTGTTTATCTTTTTTAAGGCAAATACGAAGCTATTCATTTTGCTACAGATTATCTCAATGTGGTTATTCCATGAGAGATGTTCAACTTTAGTTACACCCAGAAATTTAGTGTTGTATACCTGCTTAATTATGTTGTTATTAAAGTTCATATTTACATTTAATGGCTTACATTGCCAGGGTCTGAAGTGTAAGGTATTAGTTTTGGTTAAATTGAATTTATTGGTATCTAGCTATAATGCTAAAGTGGCTTGGACACGTGGAGCGAATGAGTGGAGAAAGAATGACGAATAAGATTTATAAGGCAAATGTGTGTGGGCAAGTCGGTCGCGGCAGACCTCGTCGGACATTCCTCGATCAAATTGGGGACGTCCTAAAAAACGGCTAGGTCCGAAGTACCCGAAACCGGCGAGCATGTATGAAAAGAGTAATGAGTGTAGAGGAAGCGCGTGAGGTTTGTAAGGATAGAAGCAAGTGGCGTTCTGTTGTCTCTGCCTACCCCGACGGGAAAAAGGCGTGAGTATATGTATGTGTATGTATGTATGGTATCTAGCCATTTGGTTACCTCATTTAACGCATCCTTTAATTCCATACTAATATTCTGTTTTTTATTAAATTTATTACAAATG
This sequence comes from Euclidia mi, assembly GCA_944739405.2. Lineage (NCBI taxonomy): Eukaryota > Metazoa > Arthropoda > Insecta > Lepidoptera > Erebidae > Euclidia > Euclidia mi. The sequence continues at coordinate 43,492,686 of OX123186.2, read as the reverse complement.
TCAGGTCCAGATGTCAGTGATACAGAATTGACCAAAATATTCGTTATGAATTCTTTCGGTGCCGTGCTACCCATGGTGTGCTTTACAATATCCCACGTGACTTTAACTTTATTTTGTGAGTAGGCTATTAAGTCTTTGGTTACATAATGCTTGAAGCCCGCACATACATTTTTTCAAAAAATTTGAGTATATTAGGTATTTATTTTTATTCTCACAATTTTTATTTGCGTAATATTTATATCTCAGCTGTCTCTTAGTTTTACTGCTATTTTTAATTCCTTTCGTTATCCATTTAGATTTTTTAGAACAATGTAATATTTTTTTCAGTTTGATATAAGGGAAACACAATTTGTAAAAGAGTGTCAATGTGTCATGGAAATTATCGAAAGCCTTATTAGTATCTGATATATCGAATATTTCATTGAAACTTAGACAGCTAATATAGTCGACAAATTAGTTGACATACTCTTTGCTCAAATTATTTACAGTCGTGAAATAGTAGTTTTTTCCCGTAATATTGCATATTTGATTGTAATTATTTGTGCTGTATTGTGATCAGAAAGATTGAAATTATATGTTTTACCCGTGTTTGTGTTACTAATAATATTGTCAATGCACTTATTAAACCTAGTTGGTTCGTGTATATGGTATTGCATTCCGTAATTGAGAAGAAGTTCTTTAAATGTCGTACTGTTTTTGTCAGAATTTTGTAAATGTATGTTAAAGTCGCCACAGACTATAATTCTAGATTTTTGTTTTGGAGATTTGTTAGTGTTTTATTTAAGTTATCAAAGAAAATATTCACATCAGAATTTGGAGTTCTATAGATTCAAATTACAATTATTTTTAACATTTTAATTTCAATACCACATATTTCAAAGTGTTTATCAATGGCAAATTCAGTTACGACATTTAGATGTGTGCTCTCATATCCATTCCTACACAACATGCATGTGCCTCCACGCCGTTGATCTTGACGATCATATATTGAGGCAATGTAGATTTTTTTTATTTTCAAAAAAATTTCCTCGGTTTTTTTATAAAGTGTTCACTTCAACATATAATAATAATATTTTCATTAACATCATACTGAAGGTCTTGTAGTACTACCTCTTAATCTTGCATTTTATTTAAGACTCCGGCAATATTTTGGTGAAAAACTGCATTCCTATCACATTTAGTCTCGAAAAAAATCGGTTTCAGCTGTCATTTCCGTTTGTGACATTTTCTTAACTGACGGGAAGTAATACGGTATTGTACCTTTTTTGGATTTAAAGGACTACTAGGTCGCGGAAGAGAATCGCGAATTGAAGAACGCATTTTATGAGATTCATCTTTCTGTTTAAATATGTTGCTTGTTAATTTGCGGTTGTTGTATGACAGGAAGTCATTATTGTAATGAATAACATTAACCCTAGATCACTAACCTTATTTTTTGACACTTATTACTAACCTTCGTACTTTCGACTACGGTATTTAATAAAGGGGATAATGGGTTTTATTTGAATTAAACATGCATATTTTTCATTTTTATTACAAATTTATTATATTCTTCTTATTAATTAATACATTTACATAATGGTTTACGGCATATTTATTAAAAAATCTGCCTTATAAATGAGATCGTAGGTTTTATGCCAAATTAACAATGGTAACATATTAAAAGCCTTTTTTTTGGTATTATTTTAAAGTAAATGTGAAAAATAATTTTCAAATATTAGTGATAACGAATGAAATAAAGTAATAAAACAAAAATTTTGGTAAAAATCTATCAAGTTATACATTTGTGACAAACGTCAAGTTTGTGCTCCCCGCACAACGATTTATTGCTCTTGGTGCAACTACTTTTAGTCATCCTTCGCTTTGCGGAGGGACACAAGGCTTATATTTTCCTATTTTAGGTAGGAGGTACATCAGTCGCATTATTTTCACAAATAAAATAAATAAACAAAACAAAAAAAAAACGCAGAAGTTCACCAACTAAATAAGACAAAATGTTACGTTAATACTAACCTTTGTCGATGCGACGAGCCATGGTTGCTGGATCGGCGCTCACGGTGCCCCCCCACTCAAAACACTACCGTCAGTCGGGGGGGCAACGGGTCAACTGAGATTGGCTAAAGTGTGGAAACAGTGCGATCGCGCGCGCAAAAGTTAGCACGATTTAAACAAACCCGCGTAGTCGAATCGACGAAGGTTAGTAATCTAGGGTTAATTTCATGTATTATCTGTTTACCGATGTCCTGCGTATTGTCTTTAAATAAGTACAGTTATTGAAATTTTGAGTAACGAGTCTTAATTGTTGATTGAGCTTAAGTTCATTGAGATATCTATTATAGAATACATTAACTACAAATATATTACAATTGTTAAGAGAGTTTAACGCTATAGACATTGCTGACATAAACTCAATTGGATTTGAGTCATTACTCCCCGTCATAATAACTACGTTATCATTTTTTGTCAATGTTTTTGCTAAGCTACTACAGTCCTCTAACACATATTTTGTTTTAGCACCCGGTTTTCGTATAGATTGTACTTGAACATCTTGACATTTATGCAGGTTGTGTTTGTTATTTAGTAGTCTCTGTGCAACTCCTCTACCTTGATTGTCCGAAAGTAGAATTATTTTGCCTGTGTTTCTAGTGGTTTTAGTAACCTTGCTGCATCTCAATTTATCCGTCAATATCGTGACTCCATTTTTTCCATTTTTACATTGAAGTTTCTCATTTTCTAAATTGATGTCAATTTGCTGACTGAAATCATTCTTATGTATTATTTGAGTGCTTTCCTGAGAACATTTAGGGGTATCAAAGTCTAATTTTCTTGGAGGGATGTAAGAAGTCGCCTTTGTCAGTTCTTTCTTTTTTTGTTTTGAAGTGGTCGACGTTGACTAAATTGTTTACTAGTGCTTAAACCTGTACATAATATTTTGAGATGCTCAATTTTCTTAATTTCATGTTGTAATTTCTGTTGCAGGGAAACATTATTTAAATTTAGCGTATCAATTTCAAAGTGAGCACTCATTAATTCTTCCTTCAACTGTTCAACTGTACGATCAGATTTTGCAATTCCACAACCTCGTTACTTTTAGTATGAGTGGACAAATCCATCATGCTCTTTACACTTAAACTTGGCGAAGACGTATCCAGAGATTCAATCGACAGTCTGGACTGAGATCGTACAATACGTCGGTTTCTCTGGGTGATATTATTATTGTCGTTATTATCCATCATATTATTAGCCCGTAATGTATTATGATATATATATATATATATATATATATATATATATATATATATATATATATATATATATATATATATATATATATATATATATATATATATATATATATATATATATAATTTAAATATGCATAAATATTTACGTATATATTATATTATGTTATATAGTATACATTTAATAATATAACCATGTATTTATTATTATTAACGTAAAGTACACCTCGATGCCCCCAAGAACTCGACAATGTGCTATTATGAGATTTATGCTGTTATGTCAAAATCGGCATCTATGGACTAGAATACACCTTAGCAATTTTTTTCAGATTTTTCCTAATGATATTTACGAAGAGATCATGACACACGTGTTTATTGTTGGGAATTTAGACACATTAATATTTCGCCAAAAAACCTATTATAGATCTTTACGAAAATACAATTTATACTTTATTTTGGTAAGTTGCGATTGCCGGGTTATTGGCGTAAATAATTTTCATAAAGTTTTTGGTAAACGTGTTCATGGGATATTTGTTGAAATTATTTTAAAATACGTATTCCGCAATATGCATTTACAATGTTATTTGAGATAGGAATTGGCTTATTAATGTACGTAATATTTCAATACGGTAAATTTATTTCATATGTCAATACACCTAGCCCTGTTCTGGGTATTACTGTTTTTGTCTAGCCGCACAATAGTTTGCAAGTGGCAATTGTCTCTTTCTTTTGCTAGCTGACAGACAGTAATAGATATATGCCACGCCCCCTATAAGTGACATTGGCCATCGGCCCGCTGAGTAAAGTTTGTTTACGTAAACAGTTGCATTCAGATTTCTGGACTTGCACGCAGATATTTGCGCCACGCTCGATATTATTTAAGTTTTAGTGATAAACGGATAGTTTATTTGTGAAGTTATTGAGTGCAAAGTGATAATGAGTTTTAGAAGAAATAGACCATTAATAAATGAACGCGTGAAACGAATGCTTCAAATGGTTGAGGATACAAAAATACAAGTAAGCACTTACTATATCTTAGTACCACTTATTGAATGATTATATTATGATTGTGTATTATTTAGTTTTTTTTTCTATATGATAGGCGGCTATCAAGAGGTAGAATGTCCAGTGATAACGCCGAAGCAAAGTGAAAAACAATCTACCACTGCAAAGTCTGACGTCCAAGCATTATCAAAAGGTTAATAGATTTTTTTTTATACCTAATATCACTACTTACTAGATAATAAAAAGTTATATTGTAACTGTGACATGGTTGTTACTTTAATTCGTAAATTTGTCGTTGCGGCCTGGTCACGAATTCGGTTTAAGCGGCGAGCGGCGCGGCAGGTGGCGCGAAAACTTTGAATTTGAATTTGACCTACAATATTGTCGACATTGGATCTTCATATCTTATAAGTATTTTATATCAAAGGAAAAACGCATATTCACAATAATTAATGTGGTGATGTATGTCATGGATAGGTGTCTAAGTTATGTAGGTAAATAACTTTTTTACTTTCATAGTAAATTTTTTTCGCACTGTTGTTGAGAACGGACGTGTTGAATCGCATGAGTAATTATTAATTAAATATTTTTAAATCGTGACCTCAATCAACGCGTACAACTATCTGCGAACGTAACAAAACTGTGTGTTATAAAATGTATCGTGATTGATATTGTAAGCAATATATAATGGATCACAGTCCTTTCACTCCGAGTAGGAAGACTGCTCGGAGTCCTCCTCCGACACCGGCACCTGCACCTGCACCTGAGCGTCCAGCACTTGAAGTCATCCCTACGCCTGAAATCCAGAACTGGATGTCATCTATTGAGCAGTACCTCAACGAAGTGTGTTCTATAGCACAAGAAGGAAAACTAAACTCTGAGCAGAAGATGAGAGTCAGCAATCTCTGTCGCCATGTGGGCACTAAAGTTTCGCAGTTGGCAGTTCAGTACCAGTCCCTTAAGTCACATGCTATCCAGGCCCATTCTACCATCAAATCCCAGCAAGAACAACTTGATTTGTCTCAGAGCCTTCAAGATCAAAAGCAATCCATACAAGAGTCTTCGAAACCTACCACCTCTGCACCGTCTTTCGCTGAGATGGTTAAAAAATCTGCACATAATTTTATTCAGCCCATTAGCGTAAGTTCAGTGGCAATCTATCCAAATGACAAGCTAAAATCGAGTGACGACACAAAATCATTAGTGCAAAAAATCATCAGGCCTGAACAAATGAACCTCCACGTGAGAGCACTACGCAAGATTAAAGATGATATTGAGAGAGTAAAACAATCGGTACAACATGCAAACTCAGGCCTCATAGTCAATGAACCTCACAAACGGAAGCCTAAAATCGTGATCGTTGGAGTGCCTTCAAATATGAAAGAGACGGAAGTTTTCACGTGCCTGTACCACCAGAATTTAGCGGAGAAACTTCAAAGGTGCAACCTAGAGACCTTTCTCAATGAAATCAAGCTGAGTCATAAATCGGGCCGTAAAGATGCTGAGACCTGTAACTACGTAATAGAAGTATCTGCAGCCATTCGTTAAGCACTGATAATCCAAGACAGGATCTTTATAAATTGGTCATCTTGCCCGGTGAAGGATTTTACCCTAGTTACTCGCTGTTATAAGTGTCAGCAGTATGGTCATGCGGCTAAGTCTTGCAGAGAGTCTCAATGTACATGCGGTCATTGCGGCAACCAAGGACACACGATAAAGGACTGCACTAGGAAATCCGAAGACCCAAAATGCGCGACCTGCTTACACTTCAAGAAGCCCAGCAACCACAACACCGGTTCTAATGACTGCCCAGCAAGAACAATGGCGGAAAAGAGGTACATAAACTCCGTGGATTATGAAGGCGCCTAGGAGCGACGTAATATCATATTTTTGACCTTTTATCTACTATTTTTTTCATATTTATTATTTAATTTTAAGACTTGATATTTCATTTTGTGATTCACCTAACACACCTCATAAGAATATTGACCTACTAACATCAAACATCTAGTTTAATAAAATGCACACATGAGTTATTTACGTCATACTAAATAATAAAGGTTTAATTAACATTGACATCATTTACGATTATGCTGACCCACAGCTTTATAAGTTACGTTCGTGAATTCTCTAAAATGCTCGTCAGGCAATTATATCGTATATTACATGATCATCTTAATTATATTCATGTACCTATTAATTATTAACTAAGTTTTATATTGACCACTGTCTTTTGTTAAATACGTAATATTATTGCTGTATTGTAAAATACAAATCTCAAATTTGTAAAGAGAGACCCAACTGCCTGTGATACAGTTTCTTACTAGTACAGGGGTATGGTGTTCTTTCCAATCAATTGACAATCCACAGCATTTATACTATTATTATATTAGAACATTTTTGTTTGTATTTTATGCTCTCTGTATTACTGTGAATAAAAAAATTATTATTATTATTATTATTATTCACTTTATTCATCACATTTCTCATAGTTAATTTTATATTATTAAACTACATTAAAAAATGTTTAAAAATATAAAAGGGACCACGGAGACCCACCAGTGTCGGGTACAGGGACCAAGCCACCGGTGGTTAGGGCCTCAGAGACAGGAACTTCCTCACGATGCGTGCCGTGTCGAGAAGAACTGCCTTCTGTATCAAGGACTTGATCCAGCTGCCTAGTGCGAGCCTCTTTAGATGTTGATCGAGGCTCTTGGCGATTAGCCCATTTACCGACACGACTATCGGCACAATGATCGCCGAATCCACATCCCACATGTCAACAATCTCGTGAGCTAGGTCCAAATATTTAATCTCCTTCTCTTTTTCTGCCTTCACGAGATTGCCGTCATGCGGTATGGTGATATCGATTATCATTGCGAGTCGCTCTGCTCGGTCTATCACTACAATATCAGGCTTATTGGCTACAATAGTCCTGTCTGTAATGATAGACCGATCCCAGTACAACAATGCACGACCATTCTCGAGAACTGGGTCGGGTACATATCTGTAGTACGGTACCTCTGAACCAACGAGATTATATTTAAGGGCTAGTTGCTGATGGATTATCCTGGCCACTTGGTTGTGTCTGTGCAAATACTGACCGTTGGCAAGACTCGAACAACCGGACACTATATGCCTGAGCGATTCCCCGGGTTGGTGACACGCCCGACATATGTCAACCGTCCCATCCCTCAGAATATACTTCCGGTAGTTGTTTGTCATGACAACTTCGTCCATAATTGCAAAGACAAAACCTTCGGTTTCTCCAAAGAGATCACCGAATCGCAGCCAGGAAATAGAGGCTTTAAAATGTACATCGGGCCCATGTAAGGCCCGGTAGAATCGTCCATGCAGCTCCTTGCCCCTCCATACTTCTCGTCGGTCCTCAGTACTAAGTACTGCAGGTTTGTGCCAGTTCTCTTTAGCCAGAGCGAGCGGGGTAAGCCCGGTATCAATTCCGACTACATCGCGATGCACATCCACACTCATCTGCAGAAAATAATCTCTGAGGTTGCACACCTCGCGGTTGTGGAGGGTCTTAGCACATAAAAAGCCTCGACCCCCACATTTCCGCGGGATGTACAGCCTCATTATTGATGAGCGTGGATGATGCATACGAGATGCAGTCAGCATTGAACGGACTTTTCTATCCAGGGCATCTAGTTCAGTCTGGGTCCACCTGAGTATGCCGAAGGAATACATTAGGACTGGCATGGCCCACCCGTTGCAGGCCCGCACCTTGTTGCCGCCTGATAAAAGACTGTTAAGTACTTTTCTCAGGCGGCCAAAGAACCGAGCCTGCAACGTCTGTTTCATGTCAGTCTCAGAAATATTCAAAGACTGCGACATACCCAGATATTTGTAGGTCTCAGTTGGGGAGAGGGATCTAAGTTGTATGGAATCTGAGAGTTGTATCCCTGCAGATTCCATAATCCTGCCTCTCTTCACATGCATGACCGCACATTTATCCACACCAAATTCCATCCTGATTGAATTACTAAAGGTTTCGGTTACCTTAAGTAATGCAGTCAGTTGGAATTTGTTGGGGGCAAATAATTTCAGGTCATCCATAAAAAGGAGGTGAGATGTAACATGACCTCCTCTCCTCAACTGATAGCCTAGCCCTGAAGCCTCTAATAAGGTACTTAGGGGGTTCAGGGCAAGGCAAAACCACAGAGGACTCAGGCTGTCGCCCTGGAATATACCTCGCTCGATCCTTATTGGAGCACCGCAACCCAAGATCGATCGACACCCTGGATAGCGCAATACGGTCCTCCATTGCCCCATACACGCCCTTAAGAAGGTGCATAGAGTTGTATCAACTTTGTACAACTCGAGCACCCTCAAAAGCCACGCATGAGGCACGGAGTCGTACGCCTTTTTGTAATCTATCCAGCATGTCGATAGATTCTTTCGGTTACGGCGCACTTGTTGGCTAATGGCCATGTCAATCAATAGGAGCTCTTTAGTACCACGAGCCCCACTCTTACATCCATTTTGAGAAACAGATAGAATTGAATTATCAAATATATGTTTAGATAATTTCGTTCTCAAAATGGATGTAAGAAGTTTGTATAAAGTTGGTAGGCATGTAATTGGCCTATAATTCTTGGGGTCCGTGGTACTACCAGACTTATAAAGCAGGTGGGTAACGCCGGATGTTAAAAAATCAGGCAGCGACCCTGATTCCAAAGACGATTGAAATTGAGATGCTAAGCAAGCATGCGAACTGCGGAGCCACTTAAGCCAAAAATTGTGCAGTCCGTCCGGTCCCGCAGACTTCCAGTTCTGTAACGGACGGACTGCGCTGACTATGTCGTCGATAGTAATATTTATAGGCTCCATTATTGGAATTCGTTCACATGCTCGCTCAACATCCCCAATCCAATCACCCTCCGCATGGCTGACGGGTGTCGACCAAATGCTGCGCCAAAATGTAACAGTGGCATCATCATTCGGTCGACACCCATCGCCATTACTCGTCGAGGAATCAGGGTGCTCCCATGCCCTATACACCCGCTTTTCGTCTCTCTGGAATGTGCGATTAAGGCAATACCGGTCCACCCTTTTTTTATATCGCCTAATACGGTTTGCCCATGCACAAAGTTTTTGTTTCAGAAAGTCGATGCGCTCTGTAACTCGAGATAAATAATCTTGGGAACTGATACCAGTTCCCACGAAGGCCCGAGTCACAAAGCGCATCACTCTTGGTCGCGTATTACCGGTCCTAAAAGAACATAGCTTGCCAATGAGTGCCCTGGTCTCAGCGATACGACTCTCAATCCTGCGCTGCCAAGCTGGCATCGCAGCGGCCCGTCGAGTAGTAGTATTATCTACAGGGAATTTAACTCCCGCTACTCGACATGCCGCTGCAGCCGCACAATACAGGATTGACTGTGTATCGCTGAGATTTTCACTATTCTCAAAATAAGTTGACAATAGTGAATCCAGGGCACCCACTAGCGCTATGTTTTTCTTATGCATGGGCAACCGAGGCAAAAGAGGCCGAATATTTGGATTTATGGATCGGTATTCATCAATAGCACATTCCAAAGCGCTCCTTAAACGATCATTGTACTGGGTAGTTACATGAGAAGTCTCGTCATCTATCTCTTCATCGGCGACATCAACCTGTTGTAGTTGTGCAACCGCCGTCTGAGTTCGCGATGGAGAAGTGATGGGGAGACTTCTCTGCAAGTCAGAGCGAAGTCTCTCAAGCACGGTGTCATCCAACAGACGACACCGTTGGATGGCCCGCACTTGATCCGATAGCCGTTGTGTTGACACGTTGACAGCTGGCTCAAGTGTCTGAAACAAAGGCAGCATACGATCACGGTAAGCACTGAGGTTAGTTCCTCCCTCTGTGGCCACAAAATATGCCCGCAAGACGTTTTCATTCATTGAACTCGTCCATCTCATGCGGTGCACATCACCACCGGTAGCGGGGGCCCTGTTCGAGACCGGTGGGTCTCGGGGTCCCAAGCGTGTCGGTGGCCGGCCTCTCCCTCGCCGACGTACAGGTGGTGGCGACGTCGGCGGCGAGAAGTACTCGTCGCTCGACGAGCTCGACGCCTCTGCAATTGCCGACAACTCTGTTGTAGGTGCCGGCGGCTGCGAGGCGGAGCTGAGCGACGAGTCCGGGGGTGTAATTCGTGCAGCAGCTGCCCTAGCTCTTGTCAACATTTCATTTTCTCTTCGTATTTACATGTTTACCTTTGTTTATTTACAGTTTTCGTAGGGGATTTGTCATTGACGCAAGACGTCATCTTGAATAATGTTATTATATTTACTTTTCATAATTAATTTAATGGTTTCTTGATATAATTATGTGTTTATGCGGTAAAGAAGTCCTTCTTGTAGTAATAAATTATATATCTGAATCCAAAACTATGTTAAATAATATAGATATAAATATGCGAGAAAAATTGTATGTCGTCTTGTTGACGTGTTGCACGTACGTTTGTTCCCGCCGGTCGCAGCACCGCCCGCCGCCGCCTCGATCTCTGCGCAGCCATTCATTCCGAGTAAACCGCGCGCATTTTCGCTGTGAACGACGGCTAATAGCGTGCTTAAAATGTTTTTATACATTAGAACTTACCAATGTCTAAATCAAGTGTAATAGGATTTTTGTGCAAACAGATATTTTTTTAAGGTGGTTAAGCCATTTTGAATTTTTCGTCTTTACTATTTCAGATACAGATTGCAATATTACTGCAGTTGATACCGAATCTAGTGTAAAAGAAACTTTTTCTAATCAAGTTCTGTCAAGATATGAGATCCGAGGTACGTATTAGAACCTAACATAAATATTTAAATCATAACATTTTATTTTATAAAATGCGTAACAAAATGTGGTGATTTAAATTTATTTCATAAGCCTTTAAATGAATTAAATATAATAACTTGGGTAATTTTATTGTTTACAGACAGAACGAAAACAAAATACGATGATGCTGATCAGGAATCAGATGAAGATTTTTCGCCAGACGTCTCGGAATATGTTCCGAGTCCAAGCCCAAACATATTTAAAAGTCCATTAAGTAGCGTTTCAAGTCTAAGTGCAGATTCTGCATGTATTAATAAAATTATAGCGTTTCCAGAAATTATTAGCACTCCATCAACAATTTCGAATCTATCATTGTATTTGACCAACGTTGATTTCGTGGCTTCATCATCAGAAATATATATAGCCACCTTAAATTTATCTCAACCAAGCATTGAAAAGGAAAACCAATCAAGACAAAACAAAAGAAGGAAAATAAGTAGCCAAGAAGATTTAGATGACACGTTAAAACAAGATGAATTTTCAGAAATTAATCATAATGAAACATTGACCTATAGTACTTCAAATGATTGCTCATATGCTAAGGAAGTTGGTACCGATAATGAGGATAGTCCAAACTACATAGGGAAAATAATTAGTAGCGAAGAAGAAAATAATGAAACTTTAAGACCAGAAGAGCGGTCAGAAAGTAACAATGACACAGCCTTGACCGGCAGAATCTTAAATGATTGCTCACATGCTATGGAAGTTGTAACCGACAATGAAGATAGTAGCGAAGAACAAAATAATAAAACTTTAAGACCAGAAGAGCAGTCAGGAAGTAACAATGACACGACAATAGGCGGTAGAACTTCAAGTGATTGTTCACATATGGAGACAGTAGGTAGCGTTAAACAACTTACTAGAAAACGCAAGCAGGTTAGAACTGAGTGGCGTAGTAAGAAAAATAAAATCCTAAAAAATTACTGGCAAAGCCTACGAAGGGTGCAATTCAAAAAAAAAAATATCCTGAAAAAACAATTGGCTCCCCATGCGCGTGTAAAAAGGGATGTAGCCAAAAATTCAGTCCGTCAGAAAGACAAGCTATATTTGACAAATTCTATAGTCTGGCTGATCGCGAACATCAATGGCTGTATATAAGCAGATATGTTCAAGCACAAACTATTAAACGAATGACGTTAGACCGTAAAAACAACCGCACACAAACTTGTACAAGTTATTTTTTATGTAATTCAAATAACGAAAAAAATCATGTATGTAAAAATTTTTTTTGAATACTTTGCAAATTGGAGAATATGTGGTTTATACAGCAATAGAAAAAATTGCGAAAGCAGATGAAGGACTACAAGATAAACGGGGAAGACATAATAATAGACCTAACAAGATGAATACTATGACAGAAGCCACAATTAAAAACACATTGAATTATTTCCTAAAGTAGAGTCGCACTATACGAGAGCGACTTCAAACCGGGAATATCTTTCAGAAAACTTGAATATTTCCAAAATGTATCGCTTTTATACTGAGTGGTTTACTGAACAAAATTACAGTGATGTTGTAATGGCAACAAAACGACAATATGAAACAGTTTTTAACACCCAATACAACTACTCATTTTTCAAATCCAAAAACGATCAATGCCTTACATGCTCCATTTATGAACAATCGGACGATACTATGAAAGCCACCCTTGAGGAAAAACAAAGTCTCCATTTACAGAAATAGGAAAAAGTAAGATCATTAAAAAAAGGAGAAATAGAGACAGCTGACAAAAGTAATACAACAGTAGCAATATTTGACTTGCAAAAAGTATTGAGTGTACCTCAATCTGAAGTAGGCATATTTCATTACAAAAGAAAATATCCTTGCTATAATTTTACAGTTTTTGATGCATTGCGAAAAATAGAATATTGTTATGTATGGCACTACCAAATCGCTAAAAGAGGCAGTTTAGAAATAGGAAGTGCTTTGTTATCTTTTTTTAAAACTGAACGTGAGAAAGGTATAACAAAGTTTTTATTATATTCGGATGGATGTTATGGGCAGAACAAGAATCGTTACATTTTCGCCCTTTATGTGTATGCTAGCAAACTTTTTGGTATTACCATAACTCATCGTTTTTTTTAAACTGGACATAGTCAAAACGAGGGAGATTCCATGCATGCATGCATAGAAAAAAACTTAAAAAATAAAGTTATATATACACCGGATCAAGTTTATAATATTATTTTAAATTCAAAGATTACTGGAGAAAAATATCGAATCAAAGAATTAGAACAGTCCGAAGTTTACAAATATTGGCGGTGCGATAAAGACGGAAATGTGATACGCTGGGCTGATGTCATGGAGGTAAGCGTGGTCGATTCACAAGAAAATAAGTTGTTTTTCAAATATAATTTTGATGACACTTATTCAGAGCTTAATATAATAGCACTCCCCCTACCTCAGCTAGACGAAGAGGACGAAAGCGTATAAGTATCCAAGGTACAGCTGCATACATGGAGAATGTGCAGTTGCAACGCGCATACCTCCAACGGATACCTATAAGCAAAGCTTTGCATACGGATCTCTTAAGTTTATGTAGAAGTGGAGCTATTCCTCAAAGTTACCATGCTTTCTATGAATCCTTGTCCTGTTCTGAAGCAGGAAACGAAAATATTTCCGAAGAGGATCTGAATTGAAGAGTTTGTGTAGGTCAATGTGGATGATCTGATTTGATTTATTCAATTATTGATTAAAGTGTCAAATTCCATTCTGTGGTATAATAAAAATTACTTTAAATCGATATTATTGTCTTTTTTTTCCTTTTATACCTTCTAATATTACATTTAAATATTAAAAAAAAGTGAGTATCGAGTGGTAACAAAAACACAGTTTTTCTAATTTTTCGCTTAATAATTATGTTATTTACCAATACTATTTTTTAAATTATTCGATATTACCACAATATCTCGGTAAAAACACGTTATGTATCACCCCTTCAATATAAAATAACGCTGTAGAAGCCCATAATACAATGTTATGAAATATTTTATTTGATAAATTTACTGCAATAATCTCGTGAGTACTATCACTGTAATATTCTATGTATAAAATTTTTGGTATTATTTATTTTCATTAATTACTAGGTTTTAATTACATGGATTTTCATGATAATAAAACAGTTATACCTCGCAAAAAATTAGCTTTAATTGAATACATAAACTTCTAACTAAGACTTCAATAGTCCAACTGGTCGAAAATATATTTGATAAAATCAGTAAATCTTTTCTCCTGTAAAATTTTGATTTTTCGATTGCCGAGTTATTGGTTGGAGGGGTCAACCTTATCTTTTTAACGTGACCAAAACTATTTGTACACCTACCATACCTATCTCTGCATCACCCTGTGGTTGACTGGTAGAGAATGCTTATAGCATTAAGTCCGCCATTGTACCTATGAGTTGTACATAAAGTTTAAATAAATAAATAAGGCAGCTGACTATAGCCCAAAGAATACAGTTAACTCCGTGGGCTGCTTTGGCCTGAAGGTGAAATGTCCGTACCTGGAACGCGCCCTGTAGTCGTGCGGTTAGGTTGGTATTATTGACATTTATCACTTTTCACTGTTTTGAATGACAAAGTAACGTATTTGATGGTCTGCAAAGTTTATTTTATATTAAATCCGAAAGTTTTAAGACACTGTATTATGCGTGAGTGGTTTATTTACGGTGAAGTTTTGTGAAACACTAGTTATTTGGTGATTGTCCACTGTTGTAATGTTAATGAGTCGTTATTATGTAGCCACTTCACTTAGTTATACTATTTGTGTGAAAGTTTATAACTTTTAAAAGACTTATTTGTTTTAGTCACAAATGATATCACTGAACTATTGGGTACTACAAAACATATTAACATTATTTTTACACACTATTTATTAAGTTCTTGATACATAAAATTATTTATAAATACAGAATTATTGTTTAGATCTCAAGTGACAGTTTGACTTCACTTCTTATAGTCACCAAGGAGCATACATGCTAAATTTAGCGTCTTACGGCCCGTAGTTTGTGCTGTAGCTTGTCTGTCAGTCATTCAGTAGCGCAAGAATTTTGTATATACAGATATAAGATCCCAATAAGTGTATTTTTTATATATCTCTGTAACATGTGTCTTCAAATCGTATAGTGGTTTAAAAAATAAAATTTGCTCGGTCTTATTTGAGCGAACACCTAAGAAATGGCATATAAAGAATCACAGTATGCATATCATGCTAGGTAAATTGATTGTTGTATAACAAGTAGATATCAGTCGAATTAGGCGCACAATGCTACATTCGCAAAATGACACATGGACGCAAAATGCCACACTTCCTATACACCACATAAGCAAAATGCGTTAAAAAAATGCATGCATTTTGTACAGTATGTCAGTGTGCACCGAGCATGTTACTTTTATGTACCATATGTGCTATGAAAAACACATAACTCAAAATCTCATGCAAGCTGAAATCATTCCATTTTTATTGTGATTTTATTTTTTATAGATTTTTTATGTAAAGTTAGCAAAATATTAAGGCCAAAGTGCTATATTTTTTTAGTTTGCACATAAGACTGAATTTTTTAATTCTTAATTTAAGTAAATAAAGACTTATAATTTATTATAACATGTAAATTTGTTGTAGAAATATAATTGGTCTTAAAGAAAATGTCATTTGAAGTACCTAGCGTGAGAGTTTTGCTCACGCGCGCCTGCTGGTGTAACTTTTTAGGGCGCGCCTTCTCATGGGTTAAAAGATACACGTTTTACCTTTTTAAAATTTATTTTTTCTTACACAGTATTTTAGGTTATAATAATAATAATAATAAATCTTTATTTGCTTAAATATGGGTAAGCAGTACATAGCAAAGAAAAACAAAGCAATACAATTTTAAATTACATTAAATTTTATAAAATAAAAAGATATGTCGGTAATCAAAAGTCACACATTAAATAATCCAATATAATTTTCAATGAAATAACTCAAATGTCGAAAATGTATTATAATTAAATTTAAATTTATATGTCAGTCAATGTAGAACAAAACATTGTAAAATATTATTAATTAATTTATTGTATATATTAAATAACAGTTACGTCAAAAGAATAACAAAAGGTAATACGATTATGGCATGAATAATTTGTCCATTAAATATTCATCAATAGTGTAGTAGCACGAAATATTAATATTTCTTTAAGCTTCCTCTTTAAGAACTCAGAATTTGTTGTCTCTAATATTACCTTTGGCAAATGGTTCTAAATACGTGGTGCCATACAAAATACGCTATTGTTAAATAATGTTCTTTTATTTTGAGGACAACATATTCTTAAGCAATGTCGTTTACATTTATAATTCTTAAAATTGTTTAAATTATTTCTGACATACATCACAATTTCCAATATATAAATACAAGGCAATGTTAAAATACCAAGCTTTTTAAAATGAGGGTTACAACTGTCAGTCTGTTTAATTCCGCAAATTGCTCTTTTGCACCTTTTCTGTGCAATAAATGCCATTTCTTTATACGTTGTATTTCCCCAGAATATAATCCCACATCTAATTAAAGAAACGATGTTACCGTGGTATGCTATTAGTAATGCGAGCATATAAGGGCATATGACTGTTGGTATAAATTTAGGGATAAGATTTCAACGTGGGTCTTCCAATTAATTTTACAGTCTATGTTTAAGCCTAGGAATTTAGTTGTTTCTACTTCTTTTATTTTGTGTCCAAGGTAATCAATATTTAAGTCCGTGAATTGAGCTTCTCTATTTTGAAAAATAATTATATTTGTTTTACTTAGGTTAATTTTTAAATTGTTACTTTCTAACCATTTAATCATATTAATTAAAGTATTATTAATGTCAGAATCCATTGTTAATTTATTTTTACCGGTAAAAATTACAGTGCAGTCATCAGCAAATAAAAATGTAGGGTGATTTATTATTCTTGGAAGATCATTGATATATATATTAAATAGAAGGGGTCCCATTACGCTACCCTGAGGGATGCCCATATTTACTTCACGGTAACCGGATGTGTAGGTTATTTTTTTATTTGCGTTTGTGCATACACGAGTGACCTGAGTACATTGTTTACGGTTTTCCAGATATGATTTGATTAGTTCTAAGGCCTTACCTCGAATCCCGTAACTACGTAACTTATCTAAGAGAATACTGTGCTCTACGTGATCAAATGCTTTACTGAGGTCCATATGTAGAGCACATACGGGAACTCTACCATCAATGCAAGACATAACTTTGCTTAGAAATTTGTGGACAGTTTGGTTAATTGACTTATTCTTCCTAAATTCTGTTTGTTCTTGGGCAAACAAATCATATTTTTCAAAATAGTTGTAAATTATGTCATAGAATGTTCTTTCGCAGACTTTCGATAGTATTGGAACCAAAGCTATTGGTCGATAGCAACTAACACTATTCCTGTCTCCTTTTTTTAACAATGGTTTTATAATTGTTATTTTCAATTCCTCTGGAAAAGTGCCATAAATCATCGACAAATTAATAATATGGCTTAAAACATTCAAGACCTGTAGAGATACTCTTTTAAGAATTTTTCTTGTTACTTCATCGTAGCCGGTACTACTAGTATCTTTAAGATTAGTAATTATTGTATGAATCTCATTTGGAGAAGTCGTTCGCATGAACACAGAATTTAGGTAATTTGGAAGATTTTTATTATTGCTATTTGTGGTATGCTTCTTTGCCTGATCGATAAAGAAATCATTAAAACAATTAGCAATAGCATAGCAGTATTTCAATTATTTCTTTTTTCGGCATGTTTAAAGTGGCGTCATTAATGATAGACCAAGTTGCTTTACACTTACTTTTAGCCTTATGTATAAACTGGTCATTTTGAACTTTTTTTGTGAATTTAATTAAGTAAGTAAGTAAGTAAGTAAGTAAGTAAGTAATTCATTTTATTGTCACATCTCATCGTACAATCATCGATTACAAACAAAGGTAAGTAAGTACATATAACTATAACCTGTTACAAGTAAGTTTGTAGGCATGTACAAATAATCTTATTAATACGGGTACACATTACACAGCATTACCTACATACATTTTACAGCAATACCCACATTAAAAATATAACAGGATAACTGATTACAACTGTACGCCGCCGATGTGACAAATGAGGCAGGCATTCAGCGTTGCGTCGTTCGTGACGTTAGCCGCGACACGACTTGCTGGTTTTCAATGCCTGCCCCAAGTGACGTAACGAACGTAGGTACCTAACGTTACAAAATAATAACCTAATAAAATAAATAATAGTTTAAAATAAAACTGCTTATTACGCATACACAGTAAACAAATACAAATACAAAAATATTTGTTCGTACATAATAGTTGTGTGTTAAAATTAAATGTTATAATAAAGTGCCAGTGATAATTATGTTTACAACTAAAAACGACCACTTAGTTATTCGTGTTGACCGGTGGTGGCGCTGCGAAAGCAGCGCGCGTCAGTGAGCGTATATAAAACAAGTTTTTAGCTCAGCGTGGTCACGTGATGTAAACATTGCATTGCATCATTTCTAACAAAACAAACATACATCTACAGCTTGATAAATAAGGCTGGTTTAAATGTGGTTATGTGTGGATATCAACTGGATCTAGCCTACTGAGCATTTTAACAGGTAATTATATAATTACAATACCTAATATTATATTTTCACATGAATACACTTATTACATTTTCATTTGCTTACACAAATTATCAATCAAACCATAAACCATTTAAATACCTATTCATATCATAAACCAAATAAAACAGCAAACATCATAATTTAGGTGATTTTTTTTTTCTATACCCATAGCTCGTGTGCCTCTCTGTGTTATTGTGAATTTTGGATGATATATGCATCTTCAAACAATACCCAGAACCAATAAGCTAATTATGCGTTTTAGTCTAAGTGATAATGTTTTTTAATTAGTCTTAGTTTTTTCTGTACGATTTCTACGCTATTCCCATAAGTGTTGTCATTTGCGCATACAACATGTTTTAATACCCTAAGACATCCATCTAGGGCGTCTTCGTATGTGTATTTTTCTAAGGACTGATGGAAAGCATAAGTAATAAAATAATGTAAATATTTCATAAAACTTTTTAAAAGCTATGTTTGGGTCATTGGTTTCAAAACTCTCTGTTAATGACAAGGAATTAATGCTGTCTATAAACTATTTAATATTCGTCTGGTTATAATCCCGTTTCTTAATGTACCAATACTTAACCAATACTTCCTGCTAGGTCGCACAGGTTGATTAAACAAGATAATAGACATTTGCTTTTGTATGAAAATTTCGTATAAATGGTAAATTCTACAAACTAGACAGTATTATATCTTGTAATATACTACAGACCTTTTTTTTAAAGTACCTACCAACCTACGCAAAGCTAAAGGATTTCTAAAAGAATACGCTTGAAAGAGCACGACTTGCTTTTAAAAGATTAATTCTGACCCATTATATTCAGTCTGTCATTATATTTTTTTTTCTCGGGATATGTTCAGGTTTTACAGGTTTTTTGTTATGTGAATATATGAACTAGATGATGATAATGGTCGTAAATTAATTAGTGCAGTCTTATTGTTTGTTAATCTTAATTCATAAGGGTTTTAATAAAATCAAGGGTGAATAAGTAGTTAGCTCATCACTACTATTCGTTAAATCATAAAATGTAAGGGAAGTCTGCAATGACCTGAACTTATAAGTAGAATCAGATCAAACTCAACTATACACTGCGTTTAGTAAGTTTATTAATTTAATTTTATTAAAAGAGTAGGCAGATGGTAGGCAGAGGTGTTAATATTACACCCACATTTCGCCATGAATTTTTATACATACATACATACATATCGTCACGCCTTTTATCCCCGAAGGGGTAGGCAGAGGTGTATTTCTACACCCACTTTTCGCCAGATATACTTTAGTCCCACGTAATAAGGGGCGAGCCTATTGCCGTTTGAGATGAATTTTTATGGTGCCACGTAATAGGGGGCGAGCCTATTGCCGTTACCGGGCACATCACCAGACTCCGGGCTGCTACTGAATATTCGGGAAAACCCAGTAACACTTTTGCCCGACCCGGGAATCGAACCTGGGACCTCCGATCAGCAGTCGCATACGCTATCCACTGGACCAAGGAGGCAGTACCCTGCCCGCATAATGAGCGCTTAAAATCTGCAAGGGCTCATTCAGTATTAGCAATGCGTAATCATACAATTATCTCGTTGTGCTTAGATCAGAATGCTTTGGTTATGGATAGATACAGGAACATATGCTTTAAAACGCCACAATTTAATTCGTTATTTTTATAAGCTGTATAGACTAAAGCAAAAAAACAAAATTTTTGATTCACATCATCGGTAAGAAAAAAATATTTCGTCACGTACATTCTTCGATCTGGCAACCCTACGTACGTAAACTGGAATGTCACATTAGACCCTAAGCGTCTAGTATATTGTAAGCTATCCGCCAACAAATGAAGCTGTTGCGGTTGGTCTCCTGCCTGCCGAATACTCAATTGACATTTGAGAACCAATACGAAGCTCTGTAGACAGAATTATTTTTGTTCAAATCTTTTCTTTGCAAACTGCGTATCAAGATATGCCAACAGTTAGTACCAATACCAATTCTGTAGTTGGACTCGCTAAACTAAAATTAGATTATTTATTAAGTAACGAATAACGCAGACTATTGCTGTCTTTACAACACACAGTGTGAGAAATGGCAATGTGATACGTTACAGATACGTACTAAATGTCTCGATTAATAGACTAAATTAACATTTCACATCCTTAGTCAAAATTTCTCGACGTATCACCTAAAACTTATTTTAAAGTTTTTTTAACCTCTAAGTCATATAAATATCTTAACTTTATCTGATTCTTTCTAATCGTAGTTGTATCGAAGAGAACAAGAGACCGTTGATCTATATCTAAACGTGCAGTGTAGTAGCTGACTAACCACCAAAATATGGATCAGTAAAGAAGAAAATAACATGAAAACCATATGAAATCGTAATAAAAATGTACATACATACATACATAGACTCACGCCTGTTTCCCCGAAGGGGTATGCAGAGGCATATTAAACGCCCACTTTTCGCCAGTGTTTTGATCCCACGTAATAGGTGGCGAGCCTATTGCTTTTATTGTTTGCCAGAGCCTCGTCCGTTGATTGGCAGGTGCACCACTTGCAGGTGAGGTTGGCTTGGGACCCTAAGTTCTTGGTGGGAACCCTATGCACCCTATGCAATAAAAATGTAGCCGCTGTAAAACCGTACACAGAAGATTGTAATTAACAAAGGTGATATACAATTTTACCTATAACCCTTTACAAGTACATAAATTCATTTTGAATTCAAAATCCAAGCAACATAGTTACGTATTTTAAACTGTAACACAAAATATCCCATTAAAATCACGCATTTTGGTTTCGCAGAAATTCAAATCAGCAGTACACACAACATGGTAAAAACAGGAGCAATAAAAGATTTCGATTCGGAATCCGAGCGTAGTTTACAAAGAATCCATTCTTAATATCAGGAGAGGCGCTACGCGTCAGGCGTCACCGTAGGAAAACCTCGGCGTGAAATAATTTCACCCGTCGCATCGGCTCACTTGACCTTACTCAAGTCGATAGTGCTCGTTGACGGACCTCCTCACCCTGCCCCCTATATACGCCATAAATAAATAAGTGTCTACCCCACGAACACTTGAAGCTGGTGCGGTTTATAACTCCGCCATAAACTTTGTTACGGTGCTGTCACATTACATCAGTTCAACTATTTCTGAGCAATCGCAGCTGAGAAGTACTTAGATGCGCTTCCTTATTTTTAGATCACTGAATGAAAGTTACTTGGATTTTTATCCCGGCACAGCTGCAGTATTAGTCTGATTTCTCTGAGATACGTGAAGCTTATTTGGTTTATATATCTGTTACGAAAACAGGAGCAATAAAAGATTTCGATTCGGAATCCGAGCGTAGTTTACAAAGAATCCATTCTTAATATCAGGAGAGGCGCTACGCGTGAAATCAATGTTAATCATGTGATTTTCCTTAGATTCACGCAAGAGATACCATTCGTAATTATTTTAAGGCAGAGAAATATCTATCCGTTCTAACCGTTAGCAGCTATGCTTCGTAATGATTAATCCTTCTGTTACGAATGTTCTATTTTTGTGTATTTTCATGGTGATCGTATCGGGACCTTGTCACGTGGGTTTTTAATTTAATATAAAATATATTTATAAACTGCTGAAAGATAATAAATACATACGGATATGTTTGTCAAAGTATGCTCAATCATCATAGGTGCCTCTGCCAACTGATTCATAACCTAAATAAAGCTTGCTTGGTGTTCAGAGAGTTCATGATTGAGTATTTTATATTACCTCAAGACAAGGAACTGATAATTACCTCGGAAAAATACTTTCCCTTAAACAACCTTTCCTAAACGTTTATGACAAAAATAGGTCTTGTGGTTTAGTGAAATTACACTTATGTTGTTCTTACTTATAACTTATAAGTACCTATTATATATAAATTATATGTATTTCAAACATACAGTGCGTGAAATCAATGTTAATCATGTGATTTTCCTTAGATTCACGCAAGAGATACCATTCGTAATTATTTTAAGGCAGAGAAATATCTATCCGTTCTAACCGTTAGCAGCTATGCTTCGTAATGATTAAAAACGGCAGCATTCACACGTCGAGATGACCGTACAGCAATTTCGAAACAAGCTGAATGCAGTAATTGACTTTCAACCGTCATCTGTCTTCGAGAATGTGGAAATGCGTTTTACTATTTGAATTATATAGTTGCCGAAATATAACTGAATCCTTGATCGAGTGGAATTGTATTATAATAATTACAATTATAAAGCTTTGTACACACAAGAGCCTTGGATCGATCGGGTGGCTGTTCAGCCATCCGATTCCGACGAGTCAGCACAAAAATTAGACACTGCCATAACTTGATAGAATGGCGTACCTAAGTTTGAGGAGAAACTATTAAGATTTTCAAACACATACAAGGTCATAAAATAGTATTAGCGATGCAGCAGCTTACGCAGTTTGTATTAATTTAAACAAATGCGACCGCCATACGTTGTAGCCTGGAAGGATACTGACAATTAGGAGATAGAACCTTATGATTAATGCAATTCTCTGCAGTGATTTGCTCCAGATGGCAACAAATAGCAACTTGACTATAACAGACAGACTTGTTAACTGACTTGACGTCAAGACGACGTTTAGATCAAGAACCAAACCACTCTGAACTGAATAACGTCAACTACACTGCCGTCATAACGTAACAGGGCACAACTAACATTTTGTAAATCAGTAGAAAATTGAGTTAATAATATTTCTTAGTTTTTGTAAAAAATAAATTACGGTATCGTAGTTATAGAAAATGTCTGAATGGAAATAGAAGCGTCTGTGTGAATTCTATAAGATGATTTACGTATTTTATTTTATTTTCACTGTATTTATTCAATAATCTACATTTTCCATTTCAACTTAACTTAAGAAATATTGTAAAATCATTAATATTACGTATAAGAGGCATAATTAACCAAATGTGATTTTTCTTTCTAACATTTTGGGGAAAGAAGTTAAATATTACTACAGGTCTTATAACCTAATCGTTATAATTACTCTTTGCGATACTCTCGGCGCTCACTATTAAATCGTTTATATAAATAACTCATTATAGTATATAGATATAAAATAATCTCTGAGACACGCATTAGTGTAGCCGTGGCTAAGGCGATCAAAAGGTCGGAAAATTTAGTGGTCCTTACACTCTTAAAGACGCTTCTTGGGCAATTAAGAGCCTTTAAATTCTAAAGCATGATGTACAGTAAAATAATTATTTAGTAAAAATAAGAAATATGCGTTAAAAGAGGTTGATTAATATATTTTTAAAGTCCTTAGAAACACCGTATTGCTAGTTTATAACGTCAAGAACTCAATGTACTTAATTTAATTTGTTCCTTTGAAGAAAGAAAAATGAAAAGAAATTAGAATGGCCACTACTGGAGAAACGTTCAGGTTCAAGGTTTGTCAGTTGTATCGTGGACTGTCGACTGTCGAATATTTATGGTTGCGTAGAAAGTATAGTTATAATATATATATGTATAGATATATATATATATATATATATATATATATATATATATATATATATACTTACTACTATCATTTCTGCATTAAGTCCGCCTTGTGCAAATTGTGTTGCGGGAAGTTTAATAAATAAATAAAAAAAATAAAAATTACCTATGTTAGAAGTTTTAAACTACAAAGAAATATTTCGTTTAAATAATTGGTAGCTACACAATATAATTATGTACAATTGAAAATTTGATAGTTCTTTAAAAAATAACTTTTTAAAATATAACTAACAACAGTTGTAGTCATTTAGTCAATAACATTACAAATATATTGTGTCAATCAAAGATAAAAGAGTAAAGTTTTAAAATGAAAATACCGAAAGCTAGGATATACCTAAGCTAAAAGACTATGTTTAAAAACTTCAAAACTTCATCAAAATGAATTGAGGTTTTGAGGCTCTTATAAATGACTATCATATTCATCCATGGGGACTGCCATATATAAATGACAAGTACATACAAAAAAGACCCTGGTATCGAGTACAACCCATTGAAAAGAAATCAGGACGTCTGTAGTTTTATAAAAACGCTCGCCACGTCGCGTCCGTAAACAGAATAACAATGTACATTGAACTCTCTCATCATGAGTTAACAGTTTATAAAATTTGTTGGCCAGCTCAGCATGTATTAAGTCTCTCTAGATTTTCATTAACTTTATATCCGAGAAAGCACAATGTAGGCACATTACGCTTCACATAAAATGTAATTGTTTCAGTCAGAAAAATATAACACAAAATATATTGAGCCCTGCTGAACATTAAATTTAAATTATTCGAGAGCCTACGAACTTTACGTCCAGCGGTATTTTATTAACTTAATAAGACTTTAGTTAGGCATAATTATCTTTGCTAAATATTGTTAGGTACTCATAATTTATTTCTAGACTTCAATATTTTATTTCATTGCCCTGTTATTATTTAATAAATTACAAACAATGCAATAATAATTTTGTTTTTAAAATAGCCTGGAATTCTGCGCAAAGCACTAAATTATGTATTTGTGTAAAATAAAAAGAGATAGTCATTAATATATTTTAAAATTCTCTTTATAACCAGTAGACATAATAATTGTCATCCTAGGGCTATGCCAGTTGCATCTCGCCTTGGAGCCCAGGATCCACTTTCTAGTTTAGCCAGCTTTGTTTGAATTTAGCTCTGAGTTTAGCTTTTTTCAGCTTTTCCACAGATTGACTGTTGTCAGACCGCCGCAGCCCAACGGGACAGCGATATTTCATAGCTTAGCCCAGAATCAGTTTACTCAAGGGTTATGACTCCATATAAAGCCTAATTCATGACGGACGAAAAGATTAATTCATGACGGCCGATACCGTCACTTTTATAATTACTTCGATAAGTCAGGAATACGCGCCGTGGTCGCGTGAGTTTGAACCCAAAACCCACCACATGGCAGTCTATTGGTATCTCCGCTAAGCTATCCCTGCCGTTCTATATTCAGTAGCATTATATAATTATGTTAAATCAACCTGTTATGCTTAAGCAGCTAAACCAATGCACCGCCTGTAAAGAAATATATTAATTCATTCATGATGGCGCGGCGACCCAAAGAGAGTCATGGCCTCCAACACGAGATCTCTCCATCTATTCCCATTGTGGATAAATTCCTGCCAATTCATTAGAATCAAAATTAAATGTAATGTGTGTTCAATGAAATGTATTATGAAAGTAAATCTAATTATATAGTATTTGCTGAAAATATTATATATCCTTAGCTAATATATACATAGTAATATGCTGGCTAATACCTACATAGTAATGTCTTTCAGTTCATCGGCGGGAAAATATCCTTGGCTATACATAAATTGTATTTCACCCACTATTAGTTAATCCAGCAGCAGAAAAATCGAGAGCACACCAAAGCCTTACAAAACCCAGCCTTATTATACAAGACTAACACATCATGTAGGCAGACGATGCGTGGAAGCCAATGTTCTCCTCGTATAGATGCTTAATTAAATGTCTGGAAAGTCCTTATTACGTAAACAGAGCGAACAAAACCAACCATTCAAACATTTGAAAGTATAAAATTGTGTTTGTAGCAACAAAGTAGGTAAACCTGAATCAACATTGGTCGGAAATATAAACACTGTGGAAAAAGTTTAAAATAATTAATATTCGTTGTTGTTTTCCAATACATTTTATCATCGCTATAACAGCATTAAAAGTTCCGTTAAAATTCACATAAGGTTCAATAAACAATTTCGAGGTAAATCTTATAATCGCTAACCCTTGGTTACGGTGTTGGCAGTATAATTTAATTAGTATCTAACCGCCCCTCGGGGAAGCCGAAGGGTGATTGATTTCAATATAGATTAACGAAATCTTTTCCTGTTTTGCTTTTAGTTCGTTGGAAATACAGATACCTAATGTCAATGGAATCATGTATGTACGTATTTGTGAACAATAAATGTAGCTCTTTTATATTTTTATCTTGGTAACGTTCGCTTATAAAAGGATACTATTACAGTATTGATAATAAAAAATAAGCTTTCCGTACTAATGTCGGCAGTACAGACATTTAGGTTTAGCAGCACATTTAGGAGGCACGTTAATCGTTTCATTCGGGTACAGATGTGTGCGTAGGCGACGAGCCAGCAAATTGTTAATATTTATAGTGGTACGTGTGCCAACGACTTGTGTTGTTGTCCGTTAAATTTTACGGAACCCAAAGAAAAGTATAATTAAATGACTGCTTCCTGTTTCTAGAAATATGTGACGGCGCTGTCGACGATTTATCTAAAGGCTTGTTGTGCTTAGAATTAGAAGAAGAATTAGAATTCGTTTATTTGCCAGAATGTAGTACATACAATAGATGTTAGTAATTACATTAATGGTTCTGTACATTCTACCATAACAATGGTGTGCAAAAGGCTCTTATTATATAATTTTAGATTCAGCAATTTATTAGTATATAAGTAACATAATTAATTATAGATTGACAATAATTACTTAGGTATAACACTAAACAAATACAAAATTGCCGATATTGGAGTTGCTAATATAGAAAACAGAAATTATTGATTAAATTGTGTCAACGATGAACATCATAAACTATAATAATAACAATAAGGCTTTATTTCATTCCATATAGGCCTGTTTCCATTACGATATGTGCTGATTAATAAAATGGATAATTAAATTAAATTAATTTAACATTAAATCAAAAATTACACCAAATTTAATTAAATTCAAACTTAATTATAATTAAATTAAAATCAAACTAAACTAAAACTATAATACGTCACAATAATATTATATTAAACTGTATATTATTATTTGAATGTCATATATTCGTTGAGGTCATAAAAACATTTATCCAGAAGCCATTTAGTGAGTCTAGTCTTAAATATTGTCAAGAGAAGTTCTTTGAATACATTTGGTAATTTGTTATAAATTTTGATAGCATTTACATATGAATTCCTTTTAAAAATTTCTAGATTACAGTGGGGTTGGTACAATTTATGCTTATTTCTAGGGATTACATTTCTTTTTGACACTTGTGATTGAAGTTCATAGTATTCCGAATGTTGTTTAACAAATATGCAAACTTCTTTAATATACATACAAGCTAGTGGTAAAATACGTAATTTTTTAAATATGGGTTTACAGCTATCCATAAACCATGCCCCGATAATAGCTCTTACGCATTTTTTTGTACACGGAATACTTTTTCAAATTCGACCGAATTTCCCCACAACAAGAGACCATACGCAAGAACAGATGAGACATACCCATGATATGCACTAAGTGCTGCTTCTGTTGATACTGTAGTCCGAAGCTTTTTTATAGCATATACAAATGAATTAAGCTTGTCACAGATGTACTCAATATGTGCCTTCCAACTACAATTTCTATCTAGCATAATACCTAAGAACTTAGCTGTATCAGCTTCTTCTATGTTTGTATTATTATAAACTACATTTAAATCTATTCGACTACGTTTGTATGGTTGAAATTGAACTAGTTTAGTTTTTTCTAAGTTGATCTTTAGATTATTAATATTAAGCCAATCAATAACATTTTTGAGTGCATCGTTGCCTCGTTGCGTCGCTTGTTAACAACATGGATTGAGTGCCAAGCTTTTGAGGTTTAGAAGTAGCCAACGTAACGCAGAGGGCTGTTTGCTTACATTTCATGCCGTGCAACCAAGTTTACTCTATGTGATTTAGGCGGGTTGTCGTTGGATTTAGTCCTAAATCTGAAACAGGACAAAAATCAAAAATCGCAAAATAAACTGTTTTGATTATCAAATAAAAATTATCTCTGAATGGTATATTCTCAAAATGGTTTGCTTTCCAAAATCCTATAATCAAATCATTCCTATAAAGTCTTAATTAAAGTGCTTACTTCGCAGAGCACAGCTTTAACAGATTGAAAACGCTGTTTATAGCGATGTGCTCAATAAACACATAGGTCTTTGATTTTATTTCACTTTCTCCCCTAATAACTAAAAATCATCCAATTGATCTTCTGACTGACTGGCTTTTTACGGTTTTGTAATATAAAACGATAGACTGTAAGCTCTGAAGTTAATTATCCGGGAAAGGAATTCCGATCATGATCATTTCAAATAAACTTAAGCGCAAATGTAACAAAATTATGCTAAGAGATCAAAGGTAAAAAATGCAAGAAGTATCTGAAATCCCAATTTAAATTCTCATAAAATAACAAATTCAATTTAATCTTAACAATCAAATTGCTTTACAATTCTTTGAACAATACAAAGCAGATTCAAGTCTTTGATAATTATTCCCTACATGATTACCGGTTGCCGTTTGTCGATGGAATTACCCTGAATTTTTATATAATAGCAAGGAATTACCTACCCTAATAGCTGTAATTTCCAGTAAAATGAACTTAAATACCTATTCTTAATCCCAATGCCAGTATTATTCTGTAATGTGCATACATTTATTTCACTCATTTTTATCAGGAATTAAATGAGAGGACAATTTGCATTTCTATACAGACAAAAAATCCATTAGGTACTTGTGCGATGACGGCTGCGGGCGTAGGTAGAATTATATCCATAATAATAATTATCATTTTCTGTGCTTTCGGCTTTTTTTTTTTTTTTTGCTCCTCATGTACCCGTGTGTCGGAGGGTAGGGTTTCACCAAAGCATTCCTCGCTACCCCCCGACGGGTATTGGCCCGCCAGATGGTCAGGCGGACCCCGAACGAAAACCCCTTGGCGGCGGATGAAGGTGTTGGGCTCCGCCGCCAAAACACCCAGCGGGCGCAGAGGATAGGGAGGACGGCAACGCAACACCGCATCTTCTCTTCCTCTGCGGCCCCACCGCGACGCAACGTTGGTGCGCCCCCATTTGGTCGCGGGAGATAGGGCGCGGGGCAACGCAACACCCACACGCCTCTCCTCCCGCGACCGCACCCGACTGCGAGGGACAGACAGAACTGTCCCCCGCACCCGCACCATGGGACGCATCCTACGCAGGCCTCTACCAAGCCCACGTGGAGCGTCCCCTCCCGGGATCCCGCTTAGTTTCACCGTGGGTGGCTTCTAACCCACGGTTACTGAGCCCCCCCACCACGACAAGGTGGAGATCCCACGGGGGGGTCTGTGCTTTCGGCTACGACGCGTCAAAAATTATGCTTTAATCGGATAGTCTTTTTTTTTATTTATTTTACGTATAAATACTATTCATGTATGTTTTTGATATTATTTACTGTAATATTAGGATTGTTGTCAAACGTATCATACTACCGTGGATAATTTTATTGTTTGTGTGATGAGCACGATAATTTGATCTACTTCTTAGCTATAATATTTATTTTGCCAAGCAGTGATAGCCGAGTGGAGAGAACGACAGACTGCTACGCAGAGGGTTTCGGGTTCGAATCCACGGCTCGCACCAATGACTTTTCTAAGTTAAATGCGAATTCAATTGTTAATTATTGCTTGCTTATCGGTGAAGGAAAACATCTTGAGGAAACCTGCATGTCTGAGAGTTCTCCATAATGTTCTCGAAAGACAATCATGTGAGTTCTGCCAACCCGCACTTGGCCAGTGTGGTGGACTATGGCCTTACCCTTCTCATAGTGAGAAGAGGCCCGTGCCCAGCAGTGGGACAGTATATATAAAGGGCTGATGATGAATGTATTTTGTTAAGATCACATTAGTATTTTTATCGGTAATTTTGTTACCATTGTATAGAGTTTGCATCTTATCAGACTCGTCCTGAATCTGATAACTGTGTAGGAGTTTTACCATGATATTTTTTCTATTTGGCTACTCGTGCACTGTACACAAATGTTCATTCGGTAAGAGTAATTAATAATTGTCATTTTTTAATATAAATTATTACAATATCAGAATTTCCGAATAATGTAATAACATTATTCGGAATAGATCATTATCGTTGTGATGAATACATCACAACGATAATGATCTAAGTCCTTCGAATTATAAAGTTCTAGATTCAGATCTTGTTATGCGATCAATGTCCGCCAAGGTTCGTAATGAGTGTACATGTGGAACAGATTTCGTTATACAAGACAACACGGTATTTTATCAATAGATTACTTTAACGTGATAATTTGTCAGCGTTTTCAGACGCGTAAATATAGACACATCATCTTTTATTACAATCTTGGTTTTTATTATTAGCCCATTGAACTGTTAAATTTTTTGGGCTTAGCGTGCATTTGTCAGAGGATGCAATTTTATTTTATAGATGTCTAGAGGAGGTTAGTACAATGTTAAATCCAAGTTTATGGGGACGCAGTCCTTGTCCTGCGGCCGCCATCTTGAAATGAGTGATACAAATGGCTTATCTAGTTTATCTGGCAAACGATTAGCCGTACAAAACAATTTCAAAAGATGTTTTGTTGCAAATTAAATTCTCTATAACTTTGATTCCGCAGCATTTAGTCGTAGAATGAAAGATAACAAAGTTACAAACGAAAATCGAATGAAATTTGCAACAAATTTTCTTTTCAATGTGTTATAAGTTTTTCGTCGTCAGCAATAAATAATGCCTTTAATTTGTCATTTCTTCTTCCAAACAAGACCCAATCTTCCAAATTAAGACTCTGCAGTAGCATAATATATAATTTTCATTCATAACAATGACCCTAAAACTGGGGTTGAAAAAAAGACAAACTCTATCTCTGGGCATCTGAGGTTGATAGTCTGCACAGCCAGAGGATACTGAAATGTGTTCTGCAATGCTTAAATGATCTGAGGACTCGTACAGGAAAATTATTAGAGATAGCCAAATTCATAGATGAAAATGATGAATTATCGACAAAAAAGCGACTTCCCTCTAAATTTATTTATCAAAACAGTTATACAGGTGCGGCCAGACCTTGTGCCAAAAGCCTGACTCATCTCATAGACTGGGGACACAGTTGTAGTGGGAAAACAAAAAAATTACCAAAATACAACAATAATAAATATATATATTTTTATTTTTAGCTTTACGACAAAAGTTTCAAAGCCAAAGTTGTAGAGAATTTAATTTGCAACAAATAGCTCTTCACATATTCATTGTGCAGCCAATAGTTTACCAGATAATCAACAAAAACCATCTGCACCCGCACCCTTTCCAAGATGGCGGCCGAGGGCAAAGAGATACAACCCCACCAAATTGGATCAAGCTTTACACTAGCCTTCCCTACACATCTGTAAAATAAAATTGCGTCCCCTCATAAATGCAACCCAAATGTAACTTTTCAATGGACTATATAAGTATTATATGGCTAGAACTGTTTTTACGGCAAATAATTGTCTATTTTCCTGCTCAAATGTAAAGAATTATATAATTAACACTAATACAATGCACTCGTAGTCATACTTAACTTCATTCATTCTTAATTTTTATACCCGCATTAATAAAATACATGTCTACTACACCACATACATAAAATGCTTCAAGATGACAAAATGTTATTCATAAAGGTGTAATATTCTACAGCTTGCATGAAGCTTCATAAAATATAGATTTTTTATTTCTTTAGCCGAAAATAATAATAATAATAATAATAAAATGTTTTATTTATCTCCACAAATTACATAAGATTTAGTATTTAAGTTGACAATTATTTAACATTTGTAATTTGTGTAAATATCTTACCAAACTTCACTACCTATATAAAATTCTTAAAATTCTTTATAAAATTTAATGTTAACATCATTTTAGTACACCTTCCAACATAAACAACACACGTACGATCCAGTTACAAAGCTGGCACGATCAAACCTAAGATAGAAGTGTTGTACAAGTTTAGTGCTTGACCAGCGCTTTCTTGCAACTACTACAAGTGTTGGCTTGCGCCAGAGTTCGGCAGCAATTGATCGCCAAGTGCTGCACTTTGTGAACGTCGAAATCAAGCACTAGTTTAGCATGATTTTGGATGGTTGTTATTTCTCTGACGTTGCTTGACCCACGTTCTGTTTGTTGAAGACGAAGTGCTTTTAGAAGTAAATCAGATATATTTACAACTACTGTGAAGTCTACCTAATGAAAAGCCACTTTGTACTTTATGTTTTTTGTGACTTTATGATTATTAGGTTCATGAAAAATTTTACTGCAATAATCGTGAACTTTTCCTAGCAGTCAAATATTATTGAATGCTAAACAGTTTTTAAAGCTGGTATATTAGACCTGCTCTATAAACAATCGACTCGCCAAACAAGACTATTTTCTAGTTTACGATACTCGCCATCGCGTCCGCTACTGCTAAGGTACGTCCATGTCAATAGGTTGTGGTATCTGAAGAAATAATTATAATGAACACGATACAGGCCCTACGAGACTAGATTTGCAGTATAAAATGGTGCCTCGTCTTACTTTTCGGGGTTTGGTCAACAAGAAACGGTTGTATAAACTTAAAATTAATTATAAACATAAAAAAGTCATCATGTTCCTAAAAAAACTAAGCCTAAGCTGGTCAGAATCTTAAAATTTTGAAGTCACAAAACTTTAGTAAACTGTTTATGAGAACTAGTTCTTCAATAAGAAAACAAGTTTCAAGACCCGAAGGTCTTTTTACGAATTTGGTTTGAAGTACGGAGGAACTTTTTGGTTTGTAGCTTGCAAGCCTGCGACAAATCATTTCTAAAAAGACACACTATAGTTTCACAATATACTATAGGGCTATTTAACTTATTTTGCTCTTTTGTATTCTTTGTAGTTCACGGATGAAAAAATACTGGATAGGACCCAATCTAACTCTCTGCGATCTATAGAATAATCACAAAAAGATCAATTGGGTAACGCGGACGCGACTGAATACATTTTGATTGGCATTCACCCTTTCATATTCGTTGATAGGCGTCACAATCAAGCGTGTTCAGCATGACGTCATGTCAGACATTCCGTGAACGTTCATTTCAACTGGAAAATCGAGTCTTTTCAACTTCAGAACATTTTAAGGATATATTTTATTAGAAACAAAAAAACTGTATAGCAAACCAAAAAGGTTCACTATATTAAATAGGGCAGGTGTAAAATGTACATAAGTACATACACTGTCATCTTGCCAAGGGTGCAAGTCAATTTCCTTCTCTTTAATTTTCATCTGTGCTATTTCCCTTTCCTTCCTTTATGGCATTTTTTCAAAAATTGTAATACAACATTGACCATATCAATAAGAAGATAAAAGTCTTTGCAGCTTAAAATCAGCGGTTTGTGTATTACGCATATTCACTATGCATGCATTCAGTTATATGGCATAAGTGCGCTGTATTCTTCTGAAAAGTAACAGGGAGCGTTAATCTGAGCAGTCATGCACAAGCGTGGTTTCCACTTAAAGAACACCGAAAGCCTTATTTACTCCCGTCCAATCCTGGCACGCTGTCATAATAAGATTATCTTCATTACATTAAACGCAGCGGTATAATCCACTGATATTAATTAAAATGTACGCAATTAAATTAAATATTTCAAATACATACGTTTCCAATTAATAATTTTACGCCCATGTTATTTGATATTCGTGTTTGTTTCGGTACTCATTTGCGTTTATAATAGTTCAGTGTGAATTAATTAAATATTAACATGATTGTGATATTATGACTGCTGGTCCTAGAGGTAGGATTTAATAAAGGAATATTAATAGTTTTTCTTTGATTAGAAATGCTTCAGCACTAGACTCAAATGCTTCTGGAGGGACTTCAACGATAAAGAGTCCCCCTGCCCATGAATCAATATCTGAAAGTGAAGTGGATCGTCGTCATCATCGTTCTAGCGTTATCGCAGTTGCGTCCAAGACTTGTTAAAACCATGACCGCCATGTTAAAGTCGTCGACTAATGATTGTTACGTGAAGTTGCAATTTAAAAACGTGTTAAATCACATGCAATAAACTGTTGGAATAACTGCTTGTCATGGGGTTTTAACTTACAATGCCCGTTTTGGCTTCATCTTGTTCATAATGTAATGTCTTACTATACTATGTAAATAATTAAAGTTTGTTTGAACAACATGAACGTGTAGCTAATACTAGCATCGGGAATACCAACGATCCGAACACCATAGGCATAAACTGCTGTTTCTTGTTTTAAGACAAGTACCGAGAACTCGTGAAGCACTACAAAAACATATTATAACACTGCCATAAGTAATTGGCTATCTATACAAATAGTAATAGCTGTTGATGTTGTATAATCTAATCGGCCTATTAAAACGTCATATTATGTTTTGCTATACGCGCATTTGTAGTTTTTTATAGGAATCACTTATTGATCGTCACTAAAACATGTGTCTTATTGTCAAATTACTGATTAAATTACCGTAGACGACAACTATTACATAGGTAACTGAATATCAATTTTAATTGAAACATCAATCATCTTCTCTAACAAAGAGACTTCAAATTAATAATAATGTTTGTGACAAATAAATTTTCATCTGAATCAGCGACTATTGTAATAGTAAATTAACTATTTACTCAAACAATGATAGAAATCGACGGCAAATCATTCGCTATATTAATTTCAATCAAACATCGGTTCGAACGAAAATGCGTTTGACAGCACAATTTAGTTAGACAGTGTTAGATAGTTACTATAATTAGTAACTTCACATCACTCCTTTAATAATTGATTGAAGATAAATGAATACTCCTAGAAATAAAATTAATTTTAAACATAATAGGAGATAAGTGAGATTAATTGACTGTTAATTTAAAACTGCACTTTTATTTATGTTTTGTTCACATTACAATGTTTATATCGTTTGTTTATATCACAAATATAAAATCGACTTTAACTACATAATGCATATGATAGTAAAAGTAGATTAATATTCTACCACTTACACACATCAACATCTAGTCCCAAACTAAGCAGAGTTTGTACTATGGGTACTAGATAATGGATACACTACCTAGTACCCATAGTACTAGATAATGGAACATCCATGTAAGTATATTATTTTTTTGTAAATTTATACATACATATAGAAACATGACAAACATCCATGTTCATGGACACAAATGTTTGACTTGAGCGGGAATCGAACTTCGGCGTACCAGTCGCTTACGCTCCCGCTGCGCCAACCGGCCGTCGTATTTACTTTAATAAAGCATTTTAAAATTAAGTACTTATTAGACAAAAACGGCTACGCTAGCATGAGACACCATGGCCCTTTACCAAACGGCAGCTGCCCTGTGCAAATAATCACTTTGTACCAACTCTGCTAGATAATATGCAACATCTACTAACTCCGAAAGCGCATTTTCGAACAATTTTTTTAACCAATACCTTATGCTCATGATAACCTTGCGATAAACAACACGCGGTTAAGAGTAGATCTTTTGTAGGCAAACTATTTGTCATACCTTAATTACTTACCTTCTATTTGTGCTTACTATTTAAAAAATATTCACTGTTACAAAGGACATTACGACAGAATTGTGTACGCACTAGCATTTTAATTGTTTGTAAACGTTATTCTTTACTGTTCTGTTATACATGCCATGGCTTTACCAGTTTCCCACATACAATATTAATATACGTATAATTATTAATATTTTATGTGAGAAATAGTTTACAACTTCAAACAAGTAGACAATAACTTAAAGTTCTAAGCATAGAAAAGTGTCGACCGCGTTTGCCAAGAGCCAATTGACAATAACACTTTAACGATATTTTTATGCAGATAAATTCTGCAGTCCATTTACCTCGGTATGATTCCCCAGTGGCCAATAACATTTTGAACACTGTACCTTTTTATTTGAGCCAATTACTCAGCTACTCGACGTAAACAAAACATCAATTTGTAACGTCCTTACGAACCGAAACAAGCATAATACATCTTCCAAACAAAGGAATAATACTTTCGCTTTCAATCCAATCACAATTAGGTAAGTAACCCATGTAATTACTTAAAGTCGGTAGATCTATTCCGCCAAAAAAGAACCTGGACGTTTCATCGGTTACAAAGGGAATTTTGCCAAACTTCATCAAGGGTCCAAAGGAAAAAGTTAGATTCGAGAAAAGGCAAAAAAGATTTGATCCTCGAGTTCGGCCACCTGATATCCAACTGGGAAATGTTTTTATCTTATTTGCTGTTACTTCACAAATGTGAAATCATAATGTTATGTCTTGTATACACAGACGACGCTGTTTTTGGGGATCCATTGCTCTGTTAGCAAAAGCTACCCTTCTTTGATTGGTTTTGCGTCCGATTTCTGTCATTCGTCTGTCATAAAAGGTTTTCTTGGAAATAAAATGATGTAGGTATTTGATATTCGACATGAAATTATATTTCGTGTGTTTGTCTACACACAGCTGACTCAGGAGGAAATGTACAAATGTAAATAAAACAAAATATACCCCGATACCCCAAGGAAGATAAAAAAATAACCTCAGATAAAATCGATGGCTGCCGATTACAATTTCTTGCATGGGATTTAAAAACCCGTCAACTAGTCACACTGACATTGGATGCAAAAATGTATACGTTTCTATAATGTTTCTGATTCTACATACTCGTATGGTTTTCTATATCTCTACGGAAAGATAAGGAAATATATTCTCATTTGTAGGCAAAACGTGACCAATTAAAATATCTAATACGCTACCACTTACACCTTGTATTATAACTTATCTAGGTACTACTTAATTCTTTCTGCAGTTTCCATCTAGCACTGAATTATAAACTACAAAACTGTTATTTCCTTACTTCACGGTAATGGAAATAAAAAGCTTGTCTATGAGAATGTTTATTCAGTAACAATTATTACTTGGAACACTGAACATCAACAATATTCTCGGCATAACTGCAACTGTAGTATGAACCTAATTGGAATGTTTCCTAGAAATGTGCTCCCTAATCGAGCAACGAAAAGGTAATTACGTAGTGGAAAATGTTTTATTATGTTATGGACTTGTTTATGTTTGTAGTACATCTTAAAGTTCTTATTCAAAATTGTATACTGTTAATAGAGTGATAAAAGTTGCTCTGATGACGTACATGGCTGGCGGTATACGTATTGGCGAGTCTTTGTTCGGCCTTCTTGGGCTAAACCATTACCCTCCATTGTTCAGGTTCACAGCGCAGCTACATCTTTAAGTAGAAATATTGTATTACAAGCGTAGAATAATTGGAAAGAAGCATATTTAAACACATTGTTTTTCTTTTTAAACAGCTTGGTGACAGTCTATAAGCCTAGTAGATAATAGCTTTAGAATGGTGAAGTGAATGTTTGGCAATTTATTTCACAGGCCTGTAAAGTTTTAAAACCGCTTGGTTATGGCTGAGTTTATTCGTGCAGATTTACTAGTGACCCACCTCAGCGACATTTCCCAGGAATCGTAATCTGGAACGTTAATTCAGCTGTGACTGCGTGTCACTTTACGACGGTTCGATCCGTGCTGTTGTACACAGGCGGCGTTTTAGTGTTAATTCGTATTTGAGTGGCCACTTTACGTCTGTTCAACTAATCAATTACGTTGGAAGTGATACAGTTTTCCGGGTGTGTGGTTTCGAATGGGTTGGACAGCCACTTATTTCCCACATTTGATTTATTTTTCTTATTGCTTCGAGGAATACTAGACTGGAGTTTCTATTCAGTCTAGTATTCTATAACTATATCCTATAGATCACTTAAGTTTAGGGTCCTCGCTTCTAATATAAGAACAGTGGAAGTTTTAAGTCTCTATAAAGTAACGTGTGTGTGAAATTGTAATAACAAAGACTTTAAGCATTTAGTGTGAATTTATAGCGTTTGTTACCTCTCTTGTAATAGAGTTATAATACACGTTATATATTTTCGCCGAGTTCGTAGAAACGACGTTAAATAGATTAGTTTTAAATTTAGCTTCCATTGAATAATAAAACTATGTTGGAGACGACTTTGAGCGACATTCAAACGTACTCTGTTTCTCACTGTGTAATGCGAAAATACAGTAAATATCTCATGTGTGTAAAAGTTTGTAAAGAAAGTTTGTTATTTTTTAAATGGTGAGTGAAATTATCTATTCTGTACTATAGACGTACGTTCTTACATGTGCACTTCAGAGCAAACTCTGTTCTTTCATACGCACCTTTGAGCAAACTTTTATTTTCTTTCAAGCGGCTAACTTACGTGTAGGTCTCTCTCTATTTGTCAAAACAACCTTTATAAATACCGAAAGTCATACATGGTGTTCAGAAAAGCCACCATTAGAGACTTTGTTTTCTATGCACACCAAAGTGTATTCCTCGTTATATGTTGACTTAAGTCTCCAAGAAGTAATTAATACGTTAATGTGTTAAACAATAAACACCTTTTTGCTTAGCGACCTGGTCTGTCACAAAATCGTGTGTCTTGCAACAATTTAACAAATATTTGTACTTCAATAAACAACATACTTTAATATCTTAAATTGTTTGGAACTGTACTTTGTCTCGTACATTTAAATGTGTTTTCTCCAACCCTCCGTATAAGGGTCGTGATAATGTGAAGGATAAAGAAAAGGGAAAACAAATGGCATGCATTGTTGAAATTCTCAGTTTGGTATGAGTTATGGACGCAGTGCGCTACTGAGGAGATAAATTGCTATCTTGAAAGTAGGATATACGCATGTGTTATATAATAACTATAAAACCACCCTCGCTACGAGAAAAGTGAACGTTACGACTTAGTCAAGTAGCGATATTGAGTTAATTTTGCGTTAGTGCAAATGGTTACTTTGTTGGCCTTACGATTCAGAAGAGTTTTGTTAAGGAGTAAGTTGACTGTTCCGGCTGTCATGAAAAGCTTTGACAGGCGTTATAGGGAGTCGGTACCTCTAAATAAACTGAAACTATTCTAAGCTATGGCATATTGCTATCCCTTTGAGGACAGACAGGCAGTCGCTCTGTGGAAAAGCTAATATTTTGTCAAATTCGGTTGAATTGGTAACCAGACTCGGGTTGCAACTGGAATAGCACTAGGAGGATGATGATGTATTTGTTAGAATGGTGTTTGCTTTCGTAAGCCTATGCCCAACCAAACGATAGAAGTGTCCTTCAAGGTTGATATCAATAGCACCTTAGCAACTTTAGTCCTCCTGTTATAGAGTTAAATATAGGTGTATTGTACGGACGCCTGCAGCACTTACCTATATTTAACTCTATAACATATGTAACATCATTAAAATGATAAAGATCATAAATCCAACACGACTTGATACACATGTACAAGAAATAAAATATGAGCATGACAATACTCAATAAAAGTAAGGACTCTTACAATATTCAAAAGGTACTTTTTGATTTAGGTACTTAAGCCTTTGTCAGCGTGGCTTTGAAGTAAATATAATAAAGTTTAAGTGATCTTAATATGAAGCGAGAGATCGTCGACCTTAAGCGCAAGCTAGGACAGTTTCGCTATTCACAAGTAAGATACGTTGTTTATTTTGTTTCCACTTAGTGGCTTCTACTTGGATGTTTGTATAATCAATGAAGATAGCTTCAAGATGGTGCCCACATTATTTTCTTCTGAACGTCATCGTCCATACTTATTATAATATGAAGTTCCCTCTTTGACCTGTCTGTCTGTACAATCGCGACAACATTCGTACGGTTTTCACCAATAGGTAGTGTAATATGCAAGGTTTACAATTCACGCGGGTAAAGCCGCGGTCAAAGTCTATTCTCACATAAATTCAACCAAACAATTAAACTCTTAAGCTTTGTAATATAAGTATAGAATATATACATAAATCAGTGTAGCTCTTCCATCCAAATTTATCATAAATATTGGCTTCTTCTTTATTTTCGTGTGAGTGTGTGGCCAACCCTGGTGTTGGAGTTTTTAGATCACATAAATAGATATGGCCTAATGAAAGGATCGTTAGTTCATGTCCCGTCCTGAGAGAAGCACGATAGCGCTCTGATGTGAATGCCTCATGCGGTCACCCATTCAAGTGACGACCGTGCTAGCTTGCTTAACTTTGCCGACCTGTTACGAACGGCAAGTTAAGTCTTGCTATGAGCACTACAAAATAATTCTAAACCCTGGCTGAGTTTAGCATAAAGTGATCCGTAAACTTATAGATAGTTACTTTTTATTGTACACCACAAAAAAAACAAAAATACATGGATCAAAAAAGAACTTAAGTCTAGTGGTACAAGGGCGGTCTTATCGCAAAATGCGAATTTCTTCCAGACATCCAAGAATGGAATACAATGATTTAGTGACTGAGAGAGTGGGTAAATTATGGTGTACTTTATGGAATAGTGTATTCATAGGAGCTCAGCAAAACTAATAACAATACTATTTACTTATATACTAAAATTACTTAATACATACATAATAAAATATATAAATAGACTAGCTGACCCGGCAAAGGTTGGTTTGCAAAATTTTTTTTTTTTGAAAAATAGATGTTGGCCGATTCTCATAGATACCGGATAAGCACAAAAAATTTCATCAAAATCGGGCAAGCCGTTTCGGAGGAGTATGACAATGAATACTGTGACACGAGAATTTTATATATTAGATACCATTATTATATACAATATTAGTGCAAGTTTAAAAGAGCAGTCAAGGAATATCTGCCAAGTAGTGATTGGTGACGAGTTTCTTAAATACTGTTAAGGACTGAGCCTGTCGGACTGTCTCAGGCAACGAATGCCACAATCGTACAGCCTGTATAGTAAAAGATTTGTCGAAGAAAAACGTAGTGTGTGAAGGAACTTTCAATCTAAGATTCTCCGATGATCTTAAGCACTTCGTATGTGTGTCGTGAAGGTATTCAAAGCGTGTTTTGAGATATGAGGGAAATGAAGGATTTTATAAAATATTATAGAGAAGACAGAGAATGTGAGTATTCCGTCGAAGGCGAATAGGCAGCTACTTGAGCTTCATGTGAAATACAGAGATATGATCATATTTGCGTAACCCGTATATGAATTTTATACAGAAATTTTGGAGTCGCTCAAGTTTATCAAGCTGATCATTGTTGAGATCGAGATAGCTGGCATCGGCATAGTCAAGAATGGGAAGATGAATAGATTGCACCACTGCAATTTTAGTGGCAGTCGGAAAGAAATTACATAGTCGTCTCAATGATGCCACGGCAGCAAAAATACGTCATCTGATGTATTGTAGCTGGATGGTCCAAGAAAATGTTGTGTCTATGTATATCCCCAGATTCTTAACAACTTTACTGAAAGGTATAGAAGCACCTGCAAAAGACACTTGGGGAAGCATTGACCAGTTAATCCTAGAAATAAGTCTAGAGCTGCCGATAATTATAGCCTGTGTTTTAAGGAGATTAACCTTTCAGTCCATTCAGATATAGCAACTAGATCCTTATTAATACTGGCGATGCCTAACAACAAATTTTCAAGCTTCGCTTGAGTGTAAATTTGCAAATCATCTGCATAGAGGTGGTAGGACCTAGAAATAGAATTAGATATTGAATTTATAAAGATTGAGAAGAGCAGAGGAGAAAGAACACCACCCTGAGGTACACCCGCAGTATTGTTACACCAGGATAAATAAGTTTCATCCAGATGGACACGCTGCCGGCGAACAAACAGGTAACTACGAAACCAATCAATCACTGATGGAGATATGCTAAGAGAGCTTAAAATGGCAAGGAGAACATCGAAGTCAACGGTGTTGAAAGCATTGCTGAAATCCAACAAACAGAGAATTGTGAGCTTGCCATCCTCCATGCCTGAACTGATATCATCCAAAATATTGACAAGTGCAGTCGTGGTACTATGATCTGAACGGAAACCTGATTGAAAAGGATTGAGGATTTTGTTTTTAATAAGGAATGAGTTGAGTTGATTATGGATAAGACGTTCAAGGACTTTGGAAAGGAAGGGTAGTATGGATATGGGCCGGAATTCTGAGAAGAATACAGGATTGGATTTTTTAGGTAGAGGAACCACTTAAGCATACTTCCAAGCTGTAGGAAACACGCCACTAGTAATTGAGAAGTTAAACATGTGCGTGATAATAGGCAGGATAACATCAAGGGTGGGGAGGATCATATTACGAGTGATACCATCAGAACCAACAGCATTAGAGCTAATGGATAAAACGCTCTTCTTAACATCACATGCAGTAAACTGACTAAAGACAGAAGGGGTATAATCAGGAGTTGAAAGCAATGAAAGATAATTAATTGTACTCAATTTGATTGTCCTTTCAAAATTGGACGAAGCAGAGAAGTGCTGGTTAAACAAATTAATATCAAAGTTGTAAGGATTAATATTCTGACTTTGCTTTCCAACCCCTAAAGATTTGAGAAATTTCCATACTTTCGCTGGATCTCCGTTTTCTACAGAGCTATGGATATGCTGGCGTTGTGCATCCCTACACACCCTGTTGCAGTGATTTCTGAGTGTAATGTATTTTTATTTATTTACCTCAGTAGGTTTTGATTTTAACTTAGACTTAGCCGCTGCTTTTTTCTGAATAAGTACTCTTATTTCCTCAGTAACCTAGGGTGAAGGTGTATGCTTTAATTTAATAGCACGAACAGGTGCATGAGCATCGTAGAGGTCGATAATATATTTCTCAAATATCTCGATTTTGCTGTCTACAGTTTCAGCATCCAGTAGTGGTTTCCAGTCAATTGCCTTAGCATCATCAATGAGACTATCAATATCCATACCACTAAAATTGCGAAGCAAGAGAGTTCTAGACTTTGCCTTGGGGGGACGAATTTTATAGGACAGATAAATGAGATCGTGATAGGAAAATGCATTTGCACTACATTGGCCATGTTTAGCAACATGGCCAAGCAATGAGACAAATATGAGGTCTAAAAGTGAAGGTGTAGAGTTTGGAAAGTGATGAGTGGTATTCAGAGGAAGTATATGCAGGTTAGTGGAGACAGCTATAGAAGAGAGAGAAGAGGAACGTGAGTCGTTTTTAAGAAGGCAGGTGTTAAAGTCACCCATGATTATGGTTTGACTGTAAGAGGGTGATAGATTCAGTAAAAGATTCTCGAAAGATGAAAAGAAATCAACACGCAAAGATGGACAATAGTCAACACCAAGGAGAATTTTTGTATGGTGCAGCTCAACTTCCAGGAAGAGATGCTCACCGGTATTGGGTGGGGGTGGTTGTGGGGACATGTTTAATACTGAATAAGCAATATGTGAACGGAGATAAATGGCAACACCACCGCCACCACTCCAAGTCCAGTCATTCCTAATGAGCTGGAAGCCAGGCAGAGTATACGAAGCCGAAGGAATGCATGGCTTAAGCCATGATTCAGAGACTAGAATAGCATGGATATTCTTACAGTCAAAACTAGCCAGCATATCAGGGAAACGGGCGGGAATACTCTGTGCTTTAATATGGACAACATTAAAGTCTCTCGAAACACCAGAGTAACTGTCATTGTCGCTACTCGCAAAATAAAAATCGTCACTGTCACTATCCATGCACTAATTAGTAAATAATATATATAAAATTATATAATATAAATAAATATGGGTTATATATAAATACTTTATCTAAGTTAAATAAAGCAGTACTACTAATCCAAACTGTCCAATAAAGCCCACCTGCACTGGCAGGTGGGCTTTATTGGATAGTTTGGATTAACAACAATTTAAAATACAATTATACATGTGCAACATTCAGTGTAAGGAAGTAATAACTAAACAAAGAAAATAAATACACAATACAGTAAAATATCAGATAAAAAATTAAATTTTATCCCAGGTAGTGTAGTCAAATTTACGGTCTATGCTTTAAAATTAAAATTATAAAATCTTTCTATTAAATGAATAATGGTACAAGTTAACCGCAGTGGCGTGTGACAATGGCCCATCATAAACGCAAATGTCATCGGTTACTATTTCCGAACGATACACATTGACAAGTAAATGTAACATCAGAACTGTCACTGACATACCAATATTATCAATACGTTATAAGTAAATAGTCGGTAACTAAATAAAATTAAGAGAAGAATATGCCAAGTAGATAATCTACCGTACCAGACTAGATTACAATTTATGGATTATAAATATACAACCACCCACCTGGGATTCGACAAAGAAGAAGATAAGAAGATGAAAGCCAATACATGGCACTACTTCTTGGACGCTGCAGTTCTTCTAGCTTTCGATGGCTTGTTCTTCGAAGTAGGGACCGTCTGCCTCTGCTGTTCCACGGAGACGAGGCAAAGATTTTGGACATCGACCAGACAAGTCATACGATGTCGCTCGCCGTTAGTCCCCAGGACATTAACAACGCCCTCTTTAGT
The DNA here is from genome assembly GCA_944739405.2 of Euclidia mi. NCBI lineage: Eukaryota > Metazoa > Arthropoda > Insecta > Lepidoptera > Erebidae > Euclidia > Euclidia mi. The sequence goes on along the minus strand of OX123186.2, from coordinate 43,447,736 downwards.
CCAACATTTGGATATGCCATACTTCTCCCGCGCAACCATAAAAACGTCATCACACCTCTTGGTCAGAAATTCAGAGGCAGTGATGCCTGAGCCCTTGAATTTGGGTTTGGCAAACCAGACTTTGTCACGTATCAAGACATCTTGGAACTTCACAAGTATGGGACGGTGCCTGTTTGAGGCAGCAGGTCTCCCCATACGGTGACAGCGTTTAATGCAAGAAGGTGTGAAATCCTCAAGCTTCAGATGTGTCTTCACCACCGTAACAATTGTCTGCGCAAGGTCTTCTTTCTTCTCTTCACTGATGCCATGTAGCAGGAGAATTTCGCGACGAACCCGCATTTCTAAATAATCTACACTTCGTGCTAGCAGTTGTACTTGTTGTTGCAGACCCTTTAACGTTTCAGTGACAAATGCACGGAATGCAGCGAATTCAGAAGTGAAACCAGCAACATTGGACGGAGGAGTTGTGTTGCTTTGTAGTTTCTCTTCAAACTCTGAAATCCTTTGATGAAACATGGTGTTCAGGTTGGCGAAGCGGGAGTGTAAGCGACTGCTACGCCGAAGGTCGCGGGTTCGATTCCCGCTCAAGGCAAACATTTGTGTGCATGAACATGGACGTTTGTCTTGGTCTGGGTGTTTCTATGTATAATATGTATACATTTACAAAAAAAAAGTATATGTTGTATATTTATCCATTATCTAGTACCCATAGTACAAGCTCTGCTTAGTTTGGGACTAGATGGTGTTGTGTGAATGTAGTTAGAATATATAAGAATACTAGAGGACGCCAGCAGCTACGCCTGCATTTTTTTTTAATTTACCCGTTTTGGCCGATCCCGTGGGAATTTCGGGAAATCCCTTCTTAGTGCACCCCTACGGTCCCCAAGAAACATACATGCCAAATTTCAGCTTCCTGCGCCCAATAGTTTCGGCTGTAGCGTGTCTGTCAGTCAGTCAGTAATGCAAGGTTTTTATATATTTAGATTAGTGTGATGTATTGACTGTAGAGGAAATTGATGTTTGCAAAGTTACATTTCGTGGCCAAACCGGATTTGATCGCTTTACAGGAAAATTAAGCAATCTAAATGTTATTCAATATATTTACGTCTATATTTCCTAAACACATTCACTTTCTTCGTTAGTTTTTATATAATCTGCGTTATCATCATCTTAGAGCTATCCCGTTTGTAACTTATATCTTTACCTTGAGACCCTCGGTATACATTCTAGTCTAAACCAATTCTGCAGATATTATCGCCATAAAAAATTAATTGCTGTCTAATCTCAACAATCAATATAGATAGTCCCATTTTTATTGCAAGGGACTTGGCCAACCCTCATTCCCACTACTGTGGCTCCTGTGTAGCCAGGTTCAGCAGCAATGACAATTGATGACACCGAGTTTTGACACTCGTGAAGTCCGGAGAAAGTTAAACTGTCTTGAAACCCACAACTAACTTTATCATATTTGAAACTACTGATTAGTGGTAACGACTTTCATAGATTTTCTTGATAGCAGTGAGCTTTCCATGCTTTCAGAGGAAAGGCGGCTTCATATAATTTAGTTCAGGTCACCCCTTAATAAACTAGAAGGTGCTGAACGGGCTTTACCTTGTGAATCAATTTTATTTATTCATACGATTGTCACTCTGCCATGAGCCCTGCACATCCAAATAATATGAATATCCATACGACAAGGTAGCGAACACCGACAGCATCATAATTTCATAAGATTTCGATCAAACTCACAAACTTATTCAAAGTTTTCTACATTACACAGTTAATCTGACTACGGCAAGCAATCTATAACATTAAACTGTTAACATTTATCACTGCCATAGGTCGCCCCAATGAACCATCACGGGACGGCCGAGTTGTATTTATGGCATCGTTTTTCCTCCCAAAGTAAATAGGGGTCGAGAACCCCGTGTTTTACTATTAATTTAATTTTGTGGTACGTGTTCTTCTTGATATCACAGCAGTAAATTTTGGAGTTTTAAGAGTACATAAAGTTTTACTAAAACCTTAAAGGAATTGATCACTTATTTTATTACTCGGCGACGCCTTAGGTTTTAGTCGCGTGTTGCATCGATACAAAGAACTATTACGGGTTTTAAAGTAGATAAAAATTGCTTATAAGATCGACTTGATAATAAAGGTGATAAAAGACTTTTGACTACAGTATAAAATTGTTGTCGGGACTGTAAATACGACTGAAATGTACTGGCTGAGCCTATAGCTACACCCTCGTTATTTAGGGCTACTGCTCCGCATACGTGGCTAATGCTAACTATTTAGCTTTATTATATTAGTTTAGATTAGCAGAATCCGTATTCAAGTGATTACTAGAAAAAAGGTGTGGGAGTTCACTAAGAAGGCAGTTGCCGAAATTCCCACAAGTAATTACTGCGTAGCCAATCACTGCCAGTAACTTATAACAAACTAACCCATTGTTATAATATTTCGCAATAAGTTCGCTAGTTCACAACAACTTGTAAGTTCATTTGAGCTCATTAAAAAGTCATCAATTTTACCGAAAAAAAAAACAAAAAGTTTCGATAAAAAAGTTTTTTTTATTTCCTACGCCACACCGACATCACGTCATTATTATAATTAAGGTATGATAGACATATTGGTAATAAGCGTGAGAACTACACAATTTGTAAACTGAACTAGCTAGTTATTTAGGTCCGTGGTACATAAACTAAGTTGTATATTAATACATCAAAGTAAGTATATGTATTTAGCATAAATACTTGAGACGGAAAATGTCTAACAGCAGTAATGGTATAACCTGTAGTATCGACGAAAACTGAAACCATCTTTTCGCCAAACGGTGGTTTAAGTAGTATACAAATACAATACAATAAGAAAACTATAATTCAGGCTAGTTTTTATGTCTATGGTGCAACAACACGTAAAACTGTAAAGCAGCAGTTTGATACGGGCACTTGAATCCTTATATAGGGATTCAAGTGCCTGTGTCAGAATAAACGGGGCCTACACGGACTGGTTTAACATTGATCGTGGTGTTAGACAGGGATGTGTAGCGTCTCCTTGGCTGTTTAATCTGTTCATGGACAGTTGTTTGACCGATCTGAAAGAGCCTGAATGTGGATTAAGAATGGGTGGGTCAGTGTTTAAGACCCTGCTATACGCTGACGATCAGGTTCTATTTGCATCGTCAGCGTTGGATTTGCAGCAGATGGTCACCACGATGAATGAAGCGTATAAGAAGAAAGGTATGAAAGTGAATGTAAACAAAACCAAAGTCATGGTCATAGAGAGGGATGATAGTGTAACTGAATGTGACGTAATGATAGGAGATGAAAAACTGGAGCAAGTGAACGAGTTTGTGTATTTAGGGTCTTTGTTTACGAGAGATGGAAAATGTGAGGGAGATATTGAAAGGAGAGTGAAAGCAGGAAATTGTGTGAATGGCGCCTTACAGTCCATCATCAGCAATGGTATTTTCCCCAGGCAAGCTCGCCTTGCTATACTGCAGGGAGTTTTGGCGCCAACACTGATGTATGGTAGTGAATCATGGGTATGGCAGAAGAAGCATGAAAGTAGAATCAATGCTGTGGAGATGAGAGCTTTAAGGAGTATGTGCGGAGTAAGGCTGATTGATAAAGTGAAAAGCAGTGTGACACGAGAGAAGTGTGGTCTAAAAGAAGATGTAGTGACAAAGGTTGAAAAAGGAATGTGGCGTTGGTTTGGACATTTGGAATGGATGGATGAAAGAAGGAATACGAAAGGAGTGTATCGTGCGAGAATGAATGAAAATGTCGGTAGGGGACGCCCTAGGCGGAGGTAAGCTGACCAAATAGGTGACATACTGAAAAAGGGCCAAATTAAAAGTACCAATAACCGACGCGCATGCATGATGAGGTTAATGAATGTCGAGAAGGCGAAAGAAGTATGTTTGAATCGAAGCATGTGGCGTTCTATAGTCTCTGCCTACCCCAATGGGAGACAGGCGTGACGATATAGATAGATAGATAGATAGATAGCCCCGTAAATTATTTATACACATACATATGGTCACGCCTTTTATCCCCGAAGGGGTAGGCAGAGGTGTATTTCTACACCCACTTTTCGCCAGATATAATTTAGTCCCACGTAATAAGGGGCGAGCCTATTGCCGTAACGGGCACGTTTCCAGACTCCGTGCTGCTACTGAGAATTTCGTGACAGAAAAACCCAATAACACTGCCCGACCCAGGAATCGAACCCGGGACCTCCCGATCCCACGCGCACATTTATGCCGCCAGACCAACGAGGCAGTCGTATAGGGTTTGATGTCGAGTTTTCCGTCTCTACGCAAAGATGGTATTTGCATCGTGTTATCCCTTAGTCGCCTCTTACGACACCCACGGTAAGATAGGGGGTGATGACACTTGTATTCTATGCCGTCAACCACACGGCTAAATTTGTATTTTGTATTGTTTGTAATTTGTGTACATTAGTTTTGAATTTATGTAAAGAAAGGTGAAGGATGTCTATATTGTTGTTTACAGAGTTCTTGTTGAACAAACTACAGGTTCTTTTAATAAACATATTTTTATCACAATTGGTTCGTGAAAATCTAGCATAAAAATATATTTCCTTCTACTACTTCGTGGACATTCGAAATAAATCTTACTTAAAAAATACGGGGAATCTATTTGGCCTCTTATTATTTTATAACGAAATATTATATCACGCTTCGCACGACGCGCCTCCAGAGTTTGCAAGAAATGCATCGCAGAGCTTATTCTAAATCGCCATTTAATATAACTAAAAAAAATATTTGGCAGTCTCTGAAGTTGATTGATGTAAATATTATACTGTGGTTTCCAAAATATAAATAATTAAAAAAAGTTTCCAATATAAAATATATTGTGAAGCACAAAAAACTATAACTGTCTGTAAAAAAAGAAAATCAAAGCCTCGGATAAATAGACAATTAAAGACTATGATGCAGACAAGAGATAAGTTATAAAAAAATGGAAAAATAAACCAACAGAGATGAACTTAAGATTAAAATATACTCGATACAGAAATAGGGTGAATAAGTGTACAAATAAAGCTAAAAATTAATTCCGTAATGACGAAATACTAAAATATAAAAAAAACCTTTAAAAAATCTGGGCTAAAATAAATTCTTGGACTGGCCAGTGTAAACATTGATAATAATATATTAAAATATTTTGGTAAATCAGATTCCTTGGCAAATATATATAATAAATTTTCACACACATTCACAAACGAAATATTAGATATAAAGCACAGCTGTCATCATAAATTTCTTGACAGATCAACCTATGTAAAAGATAGATTATCGTCCCTGAGATATCAAAGGGCATGTACCGAGAATATAGATAAAATTATAAATAAACTTAGCTGTGATAAGGCACCAGGAATAGATCAAATTAGATTAAAAGAAATCAAACTGTTGAAACATATATTGAGTCCCATTCTAGCAAAATTTATAAATTTATGTGTGGAACAGGCGTTGTATCCAGACCAACTGAAAACAGCATTAATTATACCTATTTACAAACAAGGTTCACACACAGATTACTCTAATTACAGGCCCATTGCTATATTATCTTCAATTAATAAAATAGTCGAAAAGTATGTAGTTATTCAGATAAGTTGTTTCCTTGAACATTATAGTGTATTAGCAAATGCCCAGCATGGTTTTAGGCGGGGCCGCAGCACAGAAACGGTTCTGGCACGGTTCACTGATGAGATCAATGAAGCACTAAACCAGCGGAAGCAGGTGGTGGTGGTCTACATAGATTTCAAAAAAGCATTTGATACTGTGAAACATCACCAGCTGCTTCCAGCTATGGAAGAATGTGGAGTCGCCGGACCCGTAAACAACTGGCTCAGAGCATATTTGTCGCATAGGACGCTAATAACAGCGGTAGCAGGAGTGAGCGGGGCGCCGGCGCAAGTCAGCTGTGGCGTGCCGACTGGTTCGGTGTTCGGTCCCGTTGGCTATACTATGCACGTGAATAGCATGTGCAATGTAGTGCAAAATTGTAGTATTTATAACACGTGTTTACTATATGCGAATACAGATTTAAATGTGATACAACAGAATATTCAGCGAGACTTAACCAACATTATAAAATGGGCACATGACAATGGCATATTTATAAATATAAAGAAGACTAAGTGTATGTATATACGTTTACCTTATATTAGACATAAAGATTGTATCCCAAAAGTTGTGGGACACACTTATGAGTGTTTGCATCAAGCTAGCTCAGTGTGCAACTGCCCATTGATTGAGGTGGTGAAAGAATACAAGTACCTAGGGCTAACCATTGATCACAACTTTTATTGGCGAATTCACATTGATAACCTAGGTGAAAAGCTTAGGTTGGTACTTGTGAGATTTCATCACCTCAGTTATATTTTGGACAAAGCTACTATGTATACCGTGTTTTATGCGCAAGCAGAGTCGCTGCTTAACTATGGATTGGCAAGCTACGGTAGAACATATAAAACTTATTTAAATAAGCTAAAATCTATTCAAATAAGGTTCATGAAGCTATTAGTTGATAAAAAAACGAAGACCAGATGTAAAAGTAGTGAATATGAAGAGCTGTTTGTAGTGTGTAAAATGTTGCCTGTTCACGAGAGGGTTAAACTATTGATAGCAGCTGAACAGTTTTGTAGTAACGAATTTTAAACATATATCAGTAAGCCGCCGCGACTAAGAAATAAATGTAAACACGTTTTCGAAGTACCTCATTTTAATAATTATTATGGTCAAAGGACTAGGAAATATTTAGTGCCAAATATCTATAATGAATTGCCGCAGATAAGTGACAGCGTTTTAACTAAAAGAACATTTGTGTATAAAGTTAAAAAACATTTACTTGATGCTGTACAGGAAGGCATAACGTAATATAATAACTTGTCTATTGTTCAATAATTGTATCGTGAATCGCTATGCCGCCATATAACATATAACACTGGGTATGTACTAATAAGTAAAAAACATTGAATGTTTGAATTACAGATTGTAGATAAAAAAGGAGCCTGCATCTGCCAACAAACTGTTCTACAGTTTGGCAGAAGTTTGTAATTTATGTATTTTGTGAGTTATAATATTGAAAATAAACATTCATTCATTCAAACTGTTGAGATCTATTCAATTATTGGTCTCACAAGTGATTTAAACAGGAGCTCTTTTTAGTTCTACATGATTAATATAATATGTAAAGGTCACTGGATTTTTCTTTTTGGTAAAAGATATAACATTACATTTATTTACATTAAGGAACAAAGAGTTCTCTTTGCAGTAACAATATAAATTAAAAATCTTTTTGAAGTGCCACACAATCTTGTTCCGTGTGGTGAAGGATTACGAATACGGAAAGTCACCACCCCATATCATCCCATCGGTGTCCTAAAAGCCGACAGAGGGAGCATATTATGCAGAGAACAGCACTGTAAGAGAAGGAAAACTTGATACAAACCCTATACCAACCCGTTTGGCCAGCGTGGTATAATAGACCAAATTCCTGTTTTCAAAGGAGTGGCCTAGTCCAGCAGTGGACTGTTAAAGGCTGATTATGATTCAATCTTCTGTTTCGTTTATAATCTTATATATTTTCCTATCGTCTCCATAAAAATTAACTTTGATTTATTGAAAACTTTGAATATATCGTTTATATACACCACTATTTTTTTATTAGTACAAAAACTTTAAGGACATATTAGTGAAGACATTACTATCAAATATGTGACGTAAGAATTTCATAATATCTATAAATAGCAAAGTTATAATCATTTGTTTTTGTAGAAAATCTCACCTAAATCATAGACATATTTTACAATCCATTCACTACTTCATTGATAGTACTTACTTTCCGTTCTACTCTTACGCATTATTTCAGTCATACTTATAATGTAGGTAGCTTTAGACAATAAAATGAAGCAAAATAATAAGTGTAGGTAGTTACTTTTTAATTTTCTAAATTCTACCCTCTCCCTCATACCTCATCCGGGCTTAGGACCGGCAAAATCTACCGTTTTACCAGTAATTAAATACGGAGGTATGTAATTAGAAAGCAAACACATATCAAAATAAAAGAAGGTATTCTGTAATAAAAGAAAAGAGTAATTTTAGCGTATTTGTGAAGTTAAAATCATCTGCTATTTACAAATATTATTTTATCATCATCATGTCAGCCTAGAGCCTGTATGGAGTGGAGAACCTTGAGGGAGACCTATGTCCAGCAGTGGACGTCCACTGCTGGACATAGGCCTCCCTCAAGGTTCTCCACACAGAATGATTTTGAGTCGCCCGCATCAAATGATTATTTACTTAAGTAGGTATTATTTACAAAAGTCACAAGTATTTCCATTGTCCTTCGAAATGTCCAATTCCGTTGTCAATACACAGACGGGCACGTTTCATTAAATTATTTTTTAACGAGAGAAGTACGCTTCTGTCTTTTCACTTCGTCAAAAGCGTCCAATATGTGCCGTTTTAATTGTTCGACACTAGCCGGCTCACTTTTGTACACTCACAAAAAGATGTCCATGGGTACACAGCTGCACTCGCGATTTCTCCACTCAAAAACTATGAACGAAGCATAGCTACATACTCCCGTGATTTAAACTGATAAGCCATCGCATCGGGCAAACGTACACGAACAATTAACTGTTGCAGCGAAAAAATGGATGCGCTCACTACCGCTAGCAATTTTGCACTGTTTGTCGCATCGGGGCGCGGCGCGAGTGAAGAGGGACAAGGGGCAATTTATCAATGGAGCAGTTTACTACTGTTACTATTTTGTGGACAGTTTTGAGACAGTTTTGGGACTTAGTGTTTTATTTTTTAACTACATAAATATGATCAGTTAAAGGTACTTAGTGCCCCGTTAAATTTTTTGTACTAATTAAAAAATAGTGGTGTATAAATTGAAAGAGGTCCCAGTTGCTGAGGTCTCTGGCACGTCAGAGGTAATGGGAAGAAACGAGGAACAGAACCCTTTGACAGTAACAGCCTGCGATCTGTCTCTTAGATATGATTCAAGCCATTGAAGCAGATCGCCGTGTTTACCTAGGCACTCATGTTTGCTAATTAGTATTTTATGAGAAATTGTATCAAAAGCCTTTGATTAATCGGTATACACAACGTCTACGTGATGTCGATGCTGTAGTTATATAGTCCAAGAATTCACACAAGTTAGACTCGGTAGATTTTTTACTTATAAATCCATGCTGTTCGGAAAAAATAGCGGTTTTAAAACGGATGTTATTGTGTGGCAAAAGAATTGTTCAAAGAGTTTAGGTATAACATTCAATTTTGAAATTGGACGGTAATTAGCACTATTATGCTCGTCACCATTAAAAAAAAAGGGAATTACATAAGAGCGCTTCCTTAATTTGGGCATGGTGCCAGACCGTATAGATGCATTAAATAGCATGTATAATGGCACTGCAATATTTCTATGATATTTCTGGAAAAATACTGTAGGTATACCATTCGGCCGGCCGGGGCTACCTTTATTTATATCCAAGCGTTTAATATACTTGGTAATTGTATTAAACAGGATGTATAAGGAGCTGATGTTTACATTACTTTGATTGGCATGTGAAAAAGGGATGGAGGGTGACGCAGATAAGTCCTGCCGTCCAAAAACATAATTAACTAAATTGATCACTAATCGATTTATCATTAGAATACTGAATATTACCGAAAAACATATTTTCTGGTAAATTATTTGAAGCCTTTTTAGATTTAACAAATGATCAAAATCGTTTACTATTATGTGATATTTTGTGTTCTGATTTTTCTATGAAAGAGTCCTAACATTGCCTGCTAACCTTCTTCTGCCTATCCCTTAATAGTGAAAATCTACGATAATCTACATAATTACCATAGCGTTACCATCTAGAATGATTTTTATTCTTATCTTTTATAATTTTAATACCATACAGGGTATTTGTGTTCGTCATTTCTAATCTTTAGCCGTACGTACCCACTAACAATTTTATTAGTTACTGACTGAGATTTGCTAACGTCACTGTTATACTTAGTAACAGTACACCAGTCGACTTGAGATAAGACATAATTTATCAGGTCATAGTCTGCTGTATAGAAATTTTGAACTGATCGAGGTGGACTCTTTGAATATTGAGGGAATTCGTTTAGCAATGAGACTTCCAGTGCTGGGTGATGATCATCTTCTGAAACTAATGGGGATAGGGCATGTGTCACCCTACAGTCACAGCTGCTAACTGCTATTGTATTGTTACGAGCTGGGGTTCGACGATAAATTATAACTCACTATGCCACTTAAACTGAACTTTATTTATACACAAACACTATACACACTTATTTACACAACTAGTAAAAACACACTTATTTCACACTAATGAAAACACCACTAAACACTTCCGAATTACTTCCCTTCGCTTCTTGTTTATCGCTTCGATATTCAATTGTTACTGTCCTGACTCGCGCGTCTGCCTGGTATTTATACCGGCCGGAACACATAACTAGAAATTTCGAGACGACTCACGAAATTTCTGGAAACGTGTATCGTGTTTCTACTCTTGTGTAAATGTTCTATTTACACCAACGCCATCTATTAGAGGATAGACGAAACAGCCTTAAACAACCGATACATCTAACCTCATGTAGTTCTCCCATTCACTGATAGATGGCGTTATTTTCAATTCGTAACAGTATTACTTACATTCTACAATACTATTGGTGAGATGTATAAATAGCATTTTAAGAACAAACATTTATACAATATAGCGTTTCTTTCATTTCACAAAATTCAGGTGGCCTTATAATTTTGCAATGTGCAAATTCTGCGACTGATCTCTGATATTACAGCTACTGAAGAGCTACATTCTGCAACTACAGAACCTGGCATTATGCGTCATTCAACTCGCACTTGACCTATTTTATTTTCCTCAAATAACTTTCCATACGACTAACATTACCCGCCTCGAGGGAGCTATTATAAACTTAGCATAACAGACACAAAGAAAACCCAAACTTATAACAAATGTTGCCCATCTAACATTTTATACGACCAAGGGATAAAACCAACAGCCTAACTGGAACTCCTACGTCGTGCAATGTTTATAGCTTTTTAGCGACATGGCTGTAAATTTATTGTACTGTTTCTGGTATTTATAATGTGTACTGTTAAAATAATCTGTATCCTTTCGTATATATGAACATCTTGCGTTACGGACTGACTGACAGACAGTGCTCAGCCAAATCTTTTGGTCGCAAGTAGCTGCTATTTGCCATGTATATATGTGCCTTGAGGACCGAAGTGGTGCACTAAGAAGGGATTTCCCGAAATTCTCACGGGATTGAGAATAGACGCTTAAATAAAAAATATGCATCCTCCAGTATACAATAGTTTCCGTTAGCAATGCCAGGATATTACTATTATTACACATTATATATTACATTGCTGTTGGCAGAATGCAGTCATGTCTCATAACACTTCCTGCATTATACCCGGCTGCACACATGACAACATTTCTATTGGCAATAATATAATATTTATGGCTACTATGGTGCCAATGCAACTAACATTTTTCAAACATTGTAAATGTTCAGTTTTCAAGACGCCCTGAGCATCTCGATGCTGGACATGAACTATCTCGTACTGACCTCTTAGCAAGAGCAATGCTATACATTTTTAACCTTTATAATAGTGCAACTAGAGAACATACACAAGCTTCTGTGGTAACTAAAATACAATTCTCTGATATACAAGTTTCTGCACCTTGTTACTAATAAGATGTACAACCCAGCCACGACGTTATTATAACTTGAGGTTCCTTACACCAGTCTCGTCAGATCATGATGTTACATGTCCTCATAATTCCATTGGATGTCGCAATTCTTTATGGTTTTGATAAATACCATCAGTAGTATATATGTAGCTACTGCTAGAATACCCTTTAAATCAAAAACATCAAAATCGAAAACAAAACGCTTCTTTATAAGTAATAAAATACACACTTAAAACATAAAAAAATTACTCACTTTGTAAATAGCAGCGTACGTCAACACACAAAGCAAAAACATTAGCGAATCAACCCCTTAGGTCACGTATTACATTTATTTAAAACATGGTCACGTATTACATTATAACCGGGTTCTAATTGTATTAGGTAACCATTACCTCCCTACATAACCGTAAAGACCCGTTCTTCGAAAGTAATTAACATTGATTCTAAGTAAATGCCACAAAAAGGCCCGATGTACGTAATAAAAACACCATAAAACTAAAAGTACATGTGACGTAATACATTCGATACAAAATGGCGTCGTTACCTCCTCTAAATTACACAAACTTTAATAATAATAACAATAATAATACAAAATCCATCCATACGTCCGGAACGAACACCAGATCCACGTGGGGGGCGGACACGCGATATTATATCACTGGCGCGGCTAACATGGCTATGGTAACCTTTTCACTATGGAGAATACAATAAGAAATATACGTATAGGACCGCTACCTGGGGACCGCCAGGGCACGTCTGGAGCTGGCGCTGGACGTGGCAGCATGCGAACCGTCAGTGGTCGTAGATTGAACCGGCGGGTCGCGACCAACGAAGATGCTACAGCCGAACCCAACACATCCACAACAGATACTACACACGATACAGCAAGAAGTGTTTTGCAGGATATGCTGCCTCCAACCACCCTTGCTGGCAGGGAGCGGCAGCGAATGAAATGAACGGATGAAGTAAATCGACAATTACTTCGCTGCTACTACACTATAACAAAATGTGAAACAGACATGACAGGATATCGCCCATTACTATATTCCAGTTTTATTCAGTATTTTCCAGATCTCCACATAATATCAGAACAAAGATTAACAGATCAAGTATGAGTAATACACCGCAACAATAGAATTTCAATCCAAGAAAGAGAGATAATTAAGAAAGAAATCGAACAGACAATATCCAACAGTAACAATTTTACACCTACAACAGAAATAAAGAAGCATCGAATGCATGGCTGTATAAGGGAAATATTTACAAGGAGACAAAAGGTTTCATGGTTGCGATACAAGACCAAATCATCAAAACTAAAAAATTTCAAAAATATATAATAAAAGATCCAGCGATTGTCTTAGACAGATGTAGATTATCTAATACCAGCCAAGAAACAACAAATCATATAACCGGAGGATATGGTTTTCTAGCCAATAAGCAGTACACCGAACGACACAACAATGCAGCTAAACAAATACACGCACAGTAAGCAATAAAGTATAAGCTAGTAGAAAATGTAGAAACTTATTATAAATATAAACCCAAAAATTTAATAAATAATTAAAATATAAAACTATACTGGGATACAGATATTTTAAGAGATAAAACCACTACATATATCATTTTAACACAGCTTTTAAATTAACGTATTTAATAGACATTGCAATACCTAACTCAGAAATTATAAGAAAGAAATTCACAGAGAAAATACAGAAATATATACCCCTTGCTGACGAAATCCGGCAAATGTGGCATCAACATACGGTTAAAATTATACCCATCATCATCTCGTCAACAGGAATAATCACAAATTCTCTACATGCATTGAGACGGAGGATCTCAGGTAGGATGTCGGGGTTCGAGAGAAACACTGCTAAGCTGAACAGGTTCTTTATTATGTCTCACTACCGCTTACATACAGTATGACCGAACTAGGTAAGCACTGGCCTGAGCTGGCTGGAGCGTAGACTCCTGCTGCTCTCCGACGCTCGCAGGGTAGCTGCTCGTAGGGTCGCCGATGAGCTGGCCAAGGTGCGCTGCGCAGGCAGCTCTGTGGTCGATGTTCAGGCTGAGCGGGTCTCAGGCGGTGCAGCCGATGTGAGCCGAGCGGTCAGGCTCAGGCGTCCGTGGCCTGGCTGTAGGATCTCGTAGGCAGGAACGGAGGCTTGGGTGGCAGCTGGCTAGTAGCGGCACGGCGCCAGCAGCTCGTGGCTTGTAGCCCGTAGGAAGAACGTAGCCCGTAGGAAGAACGTCAGGTGCAGTGAGCCCTTAGGAAGAACTGAAAACAGCATAGAGAATACACAACAACCGGACAAGACACAGATACTACAGACAGAACATATAGGCACACAGACAACTAGAATATGCTTACCCCCAGCGGGACACTAGATAGGAAGTAGAATGTAGAATAATCGCGAGGTGTAGCGGCAGCGTTCCGATGTCTAGGGAAAGTGACCATTCTACAACGCGCACCCATCTTATATAGGCATAAACCTATGAATCACAACTGCCTTTGGCTAGTGAATATGACCATATTTGGTAATATTGCGAACGATGTCTGGCTAAGCTGGCGTTAAGCGCCTGCGAGATATTATAACGCAATACGTGTAGTATTACGTTACAATACCCCGCTCTGTACAGCAGGATTTTTCGTGTCTAGACAAGAAAAATCCGTCTAACTAAGTCCTCCGAACTTCTGTAGACAGTGCTAAGTAGATAGTGACTATGAAACTCAAACTGCAGGTAGGTACAATGAAAGAATCTAGTTAGGTTAGGAATCAGTGTAGTTAATTAGTTTTAAATCTTTAATGTGCCAACTGCCAATAGATTTACCCGACGAATCCGCTAATTCGTATACTAGTGGTGACTTTTTAGCAATAATAGTACACTTGGCAAACTTAGGAGCTAGTTTTTTTCCAAATGATTTGTCGTAGGTTCTTTTCCACACAGTATCACCCACGTTAACCCCAGCCGGTTTACGACGTAAGTTGTATGTGTGTGTATATAAAGTACCATTATTTTGGTGTTTACGTGCGACACAAGTATCACACGAAGATATAAACTAAATAATGTCAGCGTGCATACCAGGCCAATAATAACGCTGCGCTAAACGTTTATACGTTTTAAAAATACCTAAATGACCCGCAGCGAGTTCCGAATGGTATTCTTTAATAGCGGCAGTTCTATCCGAGGTATGTAGGACCTCTTTCCAATCGAATACTTTACGCAATGTACATTTAGATACCATATATCTGTACAATTTATCATTCCTGATAGAATAATTAGGGAAGGAAGTAGGTGAGTTTTTACAGCCATTGTAGATTGTAGTATACCACTGATCCGAGGTTATAGTAGTCTCGTTATCAGTGTTAGTATCAATAGCTGACACGGTAGCATTAACTTTATTAGGCAAGGAATTACTACGAGAGTAATTATTAGATAAAGAAACAGAGTTAATATAGTTTGGTAACAATTTAAATCTTTTCCAGAAGTCAATACCTAAAATTAACGAACTAGTAACTTCTGGAATTACGTACGCTTTTAAATAACAAGTTTTATTTTTAAAAGTGGTGGGTAGGTTGATATAGCCGATCGGTGTCAGACGATGACCACCCGCCGATCGAAAAAATATAGTAGGGTTGTCACACTTATTCAAAGGGAGATTAGTTTGAGAAATAATTTTTATATGAGAATTATTGCCCAATATAGTCACGGCAGAACCTGAGTCAAGTAACCCAGTAAGGGGTAGATTCTTAATGGTTACATTAACATAGGGTCGAAAATCAGTATTAGGTTTTTGATCACGGATCGCAGCCACAGAATAACTGGAAAAATACACTTTTAGAGTGATCAGCCAATTTTTCCCGTCTTCTATGTCAAAATATTTAGGTTTAGAAGATGTACAAACGGTAGGGTTTGTCATCTTATTTGACGAACTACGATCCGAGTAAATTAGTTTTTTGAAAAAGATTTATTTTTACAGTTAGGACAATTTACGAACGTGACATCCCTAAGGCCACACTTAAAACATATCGGATAACGTTCTCGCTTGCACGTCCCTAGTGAGTGATCAGTTGAACGACATCGCGGGCAAAACACACACCTTTTATTAGTTATTTTTGTAGGAACAGCTGATTTAGATATCATGTTGACATTATAGTATTGTAGGTTAGGCAAAGGTGTATCGTTCGGTTCGACATTTATAGATGCGACAGAAGCGTAGTTTTTTAGTTTAGACGGTTTATAGTACTGTGAATTATTATAGTTACCGTGCGTGTCCTTTTTATTTATGTAAGCTAAATCAGGTACTACTGTGTTAGACGTACGGTAACTAGGTTCGTGAAATTGTGCACTTAAACACTGGAACCTCTCATAGTTTATACATAGTGTTTTTAGAGTGTCTATAGTGTCTATAGCCGTAGTACATGAAGCTAGTACTGTAGAATAACACGGTCTAATATTGTGAAGCAATATATTTAGTTTTCATGTTCAGTTAGGACCGTGTTCGGTGACAATCGTGCAAAAAGTTGGAACATAATTGATGAATAGATGATTATACCTTCAGTTTGCCCTTGAGTACGATTACGAATATCGGCTAAAAGTTTATAATCATAGTCGTACGGTGTAAAATCAGCTGTGAGTTTACTAGCTAGTTCGTCCCATGTAGAAATGGAATTTTAACACCGCGAAACCAGTGTAACGCATTACCCGTAAAAATTTCGGACGCGTAATCGAATAATCTATTGGCAGGTAGATTTCTAACCGTCCTAAATTCCGTCACGCGTTGTAGAAATTCGCGAACGCAGCCTGTTCCGTCGAATTTGAGTTTCGATAGTTCGCCAACCCTCAAATGCTCACAGTGGACAGTTACCGGAGTCGACGCTGCCTGTGCAGGGGTTGAATCCGTGCAAGTCATCGTGGCTCCGACTTCCGCCGACGGACCATTCGAGTGTTCTATCTTAGATAGCTTTGCCGACAGCATCTGAAAGCGTTCAGTCAGGTCGGATATTTTCTTGCCGTATTTAGGTTCGGATTTGTCTAATTTGCCCAATCTGTGGTAGACCTGGTTGTGCAAAGCCGTAGTTCGCTTCGCCAAGTTGTGGTCGTATAATTCCTTAAGGGAAGAGATTCGCGAATCTAAATCGGTAACTGACAGGCTAGCTCCCTTGAAGTCGTCTGCTATGTCTAGGCCTGACTCTAGGATTTCGTCATTCGGAATCAGCTCGAGTAGTTTAGGTAGCTGCTTCCGTAAACCTAAAACAGAGGTAGCCGGCTCCTCTCCGCGAATAGCGACCTCGTAGGCCAATTATTTTTTATTAAGTAGGAAGTACTTGATAGGGTTAGTGCTCATGATGAAATGAAGTGTATGATAGGAAAAGAACGTAAGTATATTACAGCCCTCTGTGTGCAATAGTTCTGCTTTACAAAGAAACTACGACGATTCGGTGTAAAAATGTAGACAATAGATAGTGACTTGCAAAAATAAAAAACGGTTATTTCAAATTGCGAACAGTTACGTAGGGAATCGGTAGTTGAAATTTGAATGAGACAATAGTAAGATAACACATAATAGGTATACAAGAATAGAAATTAAAGATAGACAGCAATACACAGATACACACAAGTTAGATAGTACGTACCGGTTCGCTGATGTCTGCACCTCCTCGTTTACAAGACTGACCTCCTAAACAAGAACAACTGCAGTAATTGGAAGTGAGACAAATAGAGTTGGACGCCACTGAGACGGAGGATCTCAGGTAGGATGTCGGGGTTCGAGAGAAACACTGCTAAGCTGAACAGGTTCTTTATTATGTCTCACTACCGCTTACATACAGTATGACCGAACTAGGTAAGCACTGGCCTGAGCTGGCTGGAGCGTAGACTCCTGCTGCTCTCCGACGCTCGCAGGGTAGCTGCTCGTAGGGTCGCCGATGAGCTGGCCAAGGTGCGCTGCGCAGGCAGCTCTGTGGTCGATGTTCAGGCTGAGCGGGTCTCAGGCGGTGCAGCCGATGTGGGCCGAGTGGTCAGGCTCAGGCGTCCGTGGCCTGGCTGTAGGATCTCGTAGGCAGGAACGGAGGCTTGGGTGGCAGCTGGCTAGTAGTGGCACGGCGCCAGCAGCTCGTGGCTTGTAGCCCGTAGGAAGAACGTAGCCCGTAGGAAGAACGTCAGGTGCAGTGAGCCCGTAGGAAGAACTGGAAACAGCATAGAGAATACACAACAACCGGTCAGGAACAGGCTGTCCCTAGATCGGCTGTTATGCTTAGGAGACACAGATACTACAGACAGAACATATAGGCACACAGACAACTAGAATATGCTTACCCCCAGCGGGACAGTAGATAGGAAGTAGAATGTAGAATAATCGCGAGGTGTAGCGGCAGCGTTCCGATGTCTAGGGAAAGTGACCATTCTACAACGCGCACCCATCTTATATAGGCATAAACCTATGACTCACAACTGCCTTTGGCTAATGAATATGACCATATTTGGTAGTATTGCGAACGATGTCTGGCTAAGCTGGCGTTAAGCACCTGCGAGATATTATAACGCAATACGTGTAGTATTACGTTACAGCATCATTAAAAGAATTAGGTTTACACAAAAATGTATTTATATCATTCCAGAAATCCGTTAACATTGATACATGTTCCCTAGTTTGGCGATTCCTCACACCCACCACACAGATACCGACCCAGACAGATACGGTCCGAAGCCAACCTCACCTGCAAGTGGTGCACCTGCCGATCAACGGACGAAGCTCTGGCAAACAAAATGTCCCAATAAGCGGCAATAGGCTCGCCACCTATTACGTGGGATCAAAACACTAGCGAAAAGTGGGCGTTTAATATGCCTCTGCCTACCCCTTCAAGGAAACAGGCGTGAGTCTATGTAAGTATCCTATCCCACTATTTGAGCTCGTAGAACAAAAATCACAAAAATTGTGGTCATTTTCACTACACTAATTCTTAAGGCCAGCGCGCACTGACGTCGCGGCACGGCACGGCATGGCACGGCATGTATTGGCCGCCCGAAGGACGCTTCAGCATGCCGCGACGTGCCGCGGCATGCCGCGACGTGCCGCGGCATGCTGCGTCATACCGAGGCGTCCAATTCACTGGAATTTAGTATCAATAGCACTTTTTGCTGAAGATGAAGAACGACAAATACAAACTGATATGTCGATGAGAAAACAATTCTGGATACATTATTTATGAGAACAAGATTTACTAACGATGAATTCAGGAACTTCTTTACCTACTGATTACGTCGTGGCACACTGTGGGACGCCGTGACATGCCGCGGCGTCCCGAAGCCTGCCGCGACGTGCCGCGGCGTCCCGCGACGTGCCGCGGCGGGCTGCGGTACGATTGTATCGAAACAAAGTAATATGAATTCTAAACTCATTGCAATAAGAATAAAAATGACTTGATTAGTAATAAAATCCTTTGCCATGCCGTGCCATGCCGCGACGTCAGTAAGCGCCGGCCATTAGTTATTTCCTAAACGCATTGACCGATTTACATTGAGACGGAGGATCTCAGGTAGGATGTCGGGGTTCGAGAGAAACACTGCTAGGCTGAACAGGTTCTTTATTACGTCTCACTACCGCTTACATACAGTATGACCGAACTAGGTAAGCACTGGCCTGGCTGGAATGTAGACTCCGCTGTTCTCCGACGCTCGCAGGTTAGCTGCTTGTAGGATCGCCGATGAGCTGGCCAAGGTGCGCGTTGTGTAGGCAGCTCGGTGGTCGAGGTTCAGGCTGAGCGGGGGCTTAGGCGGTGCAGCCGATGTGGGCCGAGCGGTGATGCTCAGGCGTCCGTGGCCTGGCTGTAGGAGGCTCGTAGGCAGGAGCTGATGCGTGGTGGCGGCTGGTAGCGGCACGGCGCCAGCAGCTGTAATTGTAGCCCGTAGGGAGAATCGCGGCCCGTAGGGAGAAACGTGGCCCGTAGGGAGAACTGGAAACAGCATAGAGAATACACAACAACCGGTCAGGAACCGGCAAAAGTGGACTCTTGGCTATCCAGGATGCCGAAGGATCCAGGAGGAAGGCTAACGTATTAAAATTGAGCGGGGGATTTTTCAGGGCGACAGTTTGAGTCCCCTTTGGTTTTGCTTAGCCATGAACACTCTCAGTACTTTACTGGAGGGTTCAAGGTTAGGCTACAGGTTACAGAGAAGTGGTCAAGTTATATCTCACCTGCTGTTCATGGATCATCATATCAGCCTTTAATAGTCCACTGCTGGACTAGGCCTCTTCTTTGAATGGAGGAATTGGCCTACTATACCACGCTGGCCAAACGGGTTGGTATAGGGTTTGTATAAAGTTTTCCTTCTCTTGCAGTGTTGTTTTCTGCATAATGTGCTACCTCTGTCGGCTTTTACGACACCCATGGGATGATATAGGGTGGTGACATTTCGTATTCTTAATCCGTCACCACACGGACAGCTGTTCATGGATGACCTGAAGTTATTTGCCCACTCTGATGCCCAATTGATAGATTTATTAAACGTAACCCAAAACTTTAGTAAATCTATAAATATGGAGTTCGGTGTGGATAAATGTGCTATCATTCATGTGAAGCAGGGAAGGATGGTGAAATCTGAGGGATCCAACTCTCAGATTCCATTAACCTAAGAACGCTTCTCTTAACTGATACCTATAAGTACTTGGGTATGTCACAGGCTTAAGTATCAATGAAGCCGTTATGAATCATTCGTTGCAAGAGCGTTTCCTTGGCCGCCTGAAAAAAGTACTGAAAAGTTTTTATCAGGTGGTAACAAGGTTCGTGCTTGCAACGGTTGGGTCACGCCACTTCTTGTATACTCCTTTGGCATACACAAGTGGACTCAGTCTGAATTGGACGCCCTGGACAGAAGAGTCCGCACTTTGTTGACGGCATATCGTAATTTATCATAATATCTTGTACCATGTCCTCTTGCAACCCTTATTTTATGAGACAGTTATGTCTAATTTTCAAAGTAATGTAAACATCAGCAGATTATGATGTAAATTTGTTAGAGAGGGGCCTGGAGATTTGTCATACAGATTTCGAACCTACTACAGACTCCAGATCTCTCACAAAGGTTTTGTTCACAGCTGTATGGACATCAGATTTTATTGTTTCTATATATAATTATATGTACCTTTTTGAGAGAAAAAAAATAAATTATTATGTTTCTCTTTTACACGGTTATTCTTATAACATTTGATGTTAAAAGAATAACTGGACCTTTGGAAGGCTTACACGGGGATATGGATCCAACGTGCAGAGGCCCGTAGAGTTTTAATATAAAATTATTATCTCCTTTATTTATTATTTTTCTAATTAAAATTACATTTTTAAATATATAATTTACCCAAAAAACACATTTAAAAATATAAAAAATAACCGTGGGGTCCCACCAGCATCGGGCACAGGGTCCAAGCTGCCGGTAGTTAGGGCTCTAGAGACAGGAACATCCTCACAATACGTGCCGTGTCCAGAAGTACTGCCTTCTGCATCAGGCCCTTGACTCAAGCACCCAACGCAAGCCTATTATTATTTATAAAAATAACCTATAATTATTTATAAAATTTTAACAATAAAATGTCATATATTTAAATGTCAGAAAATATTATTGAATGTCAATTTAAGAATGTCTAAAAATTAAAATAATAATATATTACTTAAGTAATTTTAAATGTCAAAAGAAAATAACAATGTCAAAACAAAATAAATAAAATTACAAATGTCAAATCAAAAATGTCGGAATGTAAAGATATAAGTACTACAAATGTAAATAAAAATAGTATGTCACTAATTTCAAAATGTCTAAATTCATAATGTCAATTCATAATTTTTAAACTCAATTCCAGGCGTTTTTGTCTGCTAAATATTCTTTAACTGTGTAATAAGCTTTTGAACACAAGCTCTGTTTAATAAATACTTTGAATTTATTAATACTTAGTTCCTGAATATTACCTGGAATTTTGTTATAAAAACGTATGCTTTGACACTTGTATGAGTTAATTATTTTTTGTAGTCTAGTTGAAGGTAGAACAAGTTTGTTTTTGTTTCGTGTATTTATTTTATGAATGTCGCTGAATTTAGAAAACATATTTATATTTTTCCTGACATATAACAAGTTCTCATAAATGTATTGAGATGCGACAGTCATTATCTTAATTTCTTTAAATTTTTCCCTCAGTGAATGCCTTGAACCAAGACTGTACATTGCACGAATAGCCCGCTTCTGCAGTACAAACACAGTTTGAATGACAGCTGCGTTGGCCCATAATAAAATGCCATATGACATTATGCTGTGAAAATAACTAAAATATACTAATCTGGCCGTATCTATATCAGTTAACTGACGAATTTTATAAACCGCGTACGCTGCAGAGCTAAGTCTATTCGACAACTGACCTATATGTGGGCCCCACTGTAGTTTAGAATCTAAGGTTATGCCTAAGAATACGGTGTTATCTATAAGATCCAACTCATCTCCATTCAAACATATGTTAGGTTTAACTTGTTTTACATTTGGTCTTGAAAATCGTATACATTTTATTTTTCTTTCATTAAACAGTAAATCGTTAGCAGTAAACCATTGAACTATTTTAGAGAGAGCGTAATTTACATCGTCATTATTTGATTGTTCTCGTCTACGTTTAAAGAAATGTGATGTATTATCAGCAAATAACACTATCTCTTCATTATTTTGCATAATATATGGCAAAACATTAATATATACAAGGAAAAGGAATGGACCAAGAATTGAACCTTGCGGCACTCCCATTGTGACCACTGAACCCATAGAAACTTTTCCATTTACCTCAACTCTCTGTATCCTATTACTCAAATATGATGTTAGGAGATCCAAAGCAGTGTTCTTAACTCCATAGTAATGTAATTTCCTGATCAATGTTTCATGAAAAACGCAATCAAAAGCCTTAGATAAGTCACAAAAGACTCCTAGAGCATCATGCGACTCCTCCCAGGCATCAAAAATACTATCTAAAAGCTCAACTCCAGCATCGGTAGTTGAGCGACCCCTAGTAAAACCAAATAGTTTTTCATGTAACAGCTTATTGTTATCAAAATGAGTTGAAAGCTGGCCTAGAATTAATTTCTCAAAAATTTTACTAAATGTGGGTAGCACAGATATTGGCCTATAATTTGTGGGGTCAGATGTGCTACCTGATTTAAATAACGGAATTACTTTACTACTTTTCATTTGATCAGGAAACACACCACAGTCAATGCATCTATTGAAAATCATTGCCAGTTCAGGTGCTACTGTGTTGATTATGGATTTAGTAATCACAACAGAATTGCCCCAAAGATCACTAGTCTTCTTCAAATTAAGGGTATTAAAAGTTTTTACAATATCTTTGTCAATGACATAACTAAATCTAAATTCAATGTTACACCTATTGACATTTTGTTTTAATAGAGATTCGGCGTCATTGGGGGATGAGTTCAGGGATTTAGTGGTTGAGACTAGAATGTCTGTGAAAAAATTTTCAAATGCTTTGGCAACCTCAAAATCTGATTTTATTATCTTTTTATTTACTTGGAGCGTGTAATCGTTACTTTTAATCTTGACCCTTCCAGTCTCATTGTTTAAAATATCCCACGTTGCTTTTATTTTATTGTCACTGTTTTTAATTTTTGATTTTAAATAAAGTGTCTTAGCTTCACGACAAATCTTTTTAAATAACTTAGAATAATTTCTTACGTATTGACAAAATTTTTCATCATTTTTATTAATTACTTTCTGTTGTGTGCATAGGGTTCCCACCAAGAACTTAGGGTCCCAAGCCAACCTCACCTGCAAGTGGTGCACCTGCCAATCAACGGACGAGGCTCTGGCAAACAAAATGTCCCAATAAGCGGCAATAGGCTCGCCACCTATTACGTGGGATC
The DNA here is from genome assembly GCA_944739405.2 of Euclidia mi. Classification (NCBI taxonomy): domain Eukaryota; kingdom Metazoa; phylum Arthropoda; class Insecta; order Lepidoptera; family Erebidae; genus Euclidia; species Euclidia mi. Next base: position 43,424,040 of record OX123186.2, on the reverse strand, counting down.
AAAACACTGGCGAAAGGTAGGCGTTTAATATGCCTCTGCCTACCCCTTCGGGGAAACAGGCGTGAGTCTATGTATGTATGTATGTACTTTCTGTTCATATAATTCGTAAAGCTTATTTCTACTTTTAGAAATTCCAGTGGTTGCCCATTCACTGAAGGATGTAGTACCAGCAACTGAGATCCTCTTAGGGAAAAAGATAGAACTGAATATAGTACAGTACATGTCAAAGAAAGAATTGTACAACTTATTGGGATCGTTATTATAGCATAAGTATGGTAGTGTACTTCTGAGTTTATCCTTAAGTCCCTCCAGACGACGCAAAGTTTTTGGCACCACACTTAATTCCCTTCTACCTACTTTTTTAGACTGCATAGCAAATGTTATAGATTGTCCACAATGATCTGATGTTAATTTGTTAATTATTTGCTTTCTAACTGGTACAATATTTGTAAATATATTGTCTATACAAGTAGATGTCGTGGAAGTTATCCTGGTGGGTTCCAAAAATAAGCATGCAAGATTATATGATTTGAACAAATTCTTAATTTTGTGGCAATTCAGGGAATCTTCGAGTAAATTAATATTAAAATCGCCACCTACTATTATAGATTTATTTTGTTGGCATAGCTTCCGTAACACATCATCCATGACACTTTCAAAGTTATCATAGAAGGACGATGGTGGCCTATACACACTCAACACAACAAGTTGGTCCAACTCCACACAGGCTATTTCAACTGTCCGTTCAACAGAGTAACTAACAATGTCATTACGATTCTTAAATTTAAGCAGCTTGTTAACTAAAATCAACGATCCACCATGTATTGCATTTTGTCTGCTGAACGAACTACCAACTAGATGGTTATTAAAATTGCACATGAACTGGTGATCTTTAAGCCAATGTTCTGTTATACACAAAATATCAACACATTCACCGTTCATGAACAACTCCACTTCTAAATCTTTATTTGACATACCTTGTATATTTTGATGTACCAGTTTTAATACTTGCGAATTTCTAAATGAATTATTAGTTGAATTGGGCTTATTCGTACATACCAGCCCATTATTAATGAAAGTGTCATTGCAAGAGGTATTCTCTATTGTCAAACTATTTAATTTAAATTAATAGAAATGTCAGACTGTGTAGCCAAAATATTGGCTGAATCATTATAAATGTCATTTTGTTGCTGTATAGGGGCAACACGTTTATTAGCTAAATTCTTGGCTGAAATGTCAGTACAAAATGCTAGCGACTCAGCTACTTGTCTTTTATAATAAGAATTCAGATAACAAGTATCTTGCGTTAAATGTAAAGCTTTACTAACATAATTGTTAGAGTCAAAAACATGAAATTGATCGTTATTGTATGACCAACTACACAAATTTATATTAAGACTAGGTCTAATATTATTTTCTTTCTGTGGCAACCCTTTACTGAAAGGTAAAGTGAGCATAATAATTTGATTTAAATTTAATTCACATAATTTACTGTAATAATAGAATAAAACTCTTTTATTTAAAGATCCTCTTTTATTTAAAGATCCTCTTTTACCAAGTAGAATCAATAAAGTTGTATCCTGGTCAAAATTGAAGTTTATAATTTTATCTAAAATAGCAATGGAACTTAACCCAGGCAAACAGTAGTTCATCACTAACCCATCACTATGTTTGCCAACAACTGACCCATACCTTTTCCAATCTCATCACTAAATATTGTCACTTTATTTTTATTTTGTAAAATAGTTTTACTATCTGGTTTGTTATTTTTTAATTTATTTACAGTGTGTTTAATATTTGATTTTGTATTGTTTATAGAACTATTAAGCAAAACCGGGTTACATGTTGGCAATGAGCAAGCTGGTGAGTGTTGGAGGTTGAACGGGATGTCATTGTTCAATGGTATTGAGCATTCGTTACTATTTGATGCCACCAACTCATTCATTGCCAATATGTACTCTTTCATTTGTAGTTCAGAGTTTTTATATTTATTTGTCATTGATAATAATTTGTCACTAAGATTATTTAATTCGACCTGCAAATTATTTTTTTCTAATTTATGTTTCAAATTATTTTGGTGATATTTCTGTGAGTATTTTTTTAATTTTTCAAGAACAATTAATCTTTCCCTATTTAGCTTAACATTTTTTATGAAAAACTTTTGTCTGTGAACTAATTGTTGTGTCTTTTTTATGAATTTGGTTATTTTAACATATTTCTTAATTCTATTCCTACTACCCCTAATCAATTTTATTGAATTATTTGATTCTTTGCACACTGAGAGACTATTTGGAAGTGATACATTAAAAAGATTTATATCAGTAATCATGCTTGAAGCATGAACCACCAGCTCATCGAACAGACTTTGATTTGCCGTCGTAGTGATCTGATCTTGGGTGAATTCTAGATGACTTATTCTACTGTTTGCCTCTTGTAACTGTTTGTCTAAGAACTGTATACGGTCAAGGGCTTGTTCATACTGCAAACTACACTCGGCAAACCCGTCCACAATGAGCTGGAGTCCATCCCGAGCACTCATGGCATCAGAGAATTGATTATGTAGCTGAGCCATTTCACATTTTAAGCTCTTATTTTTTTCCAGTAAGTTCAACATTTCTTTCTCATTATCTTCTCTTTCCTCTATCAGTTTGTTACACAACTCCTTAGAGGTCTTTAATTCAATTAAAGCCTCGCCAGGAAGAGTCGGAGTTTAGACTCTTCCTGGCGAGCCAAAGCTTTACGAGTCATAATCATAGTGAAAAGAGAGAAATACACGTAGTTCAAAGAAAGTAAAGGAGAAGATTGTAATAGTAGGGTTTAAAGCTAAATATTATTGTAAGAAAGAACAGCTGATCTCGTCCTAAGTTGTGTAACCAACTAACAAGGTTTAGGTTAAGTTTATTTATTTTTACTATTTATAGGTGGTTATTTAGGAACTTGATAGCACTTTTTATTTGGAAATATACTAATTAACACTATTTTATACGTTTAAGTTGATTTTAAATAGTAGTTACAATGTTATACCTGTTTGAAAAATGACAATGCAAATTTAGCCGGTAGATTGGTTGTCAAAAAAGAAATCACAATAAACTCACCTTATTTTCACAGAAGACACTAATACGTTAATAGATTATTACAAATAACACATTTATTAAGCAATTAACTTGTAATTAGCTTTAATTATTCGATTATTTTATATTTTTACTTGTAAAAAATACGGGACAAGGTCGGATCAGCTGTTAGCCTTAGTGTTGCCACAGAGCAAAAAACCAAAATAAATTAAATTTTAATGGTTCTGACAGACAAATCGCAGTCGCCATATTAGCCACTCTAGCGAGACGTCAATGATACCGGATAACATTTTGAGTACTACTAAGTCTTAGTACTAAGTAGTTTGTATGTGTAAATACTTTTTGTAGTTATATTTCTTAAACATTTAAAATGACAATTTATAGTAGTCTCCACCCAATAAAGGAGATTTGTGAAATTGTGTTACCCCGAACATAGATGATATACTACAGAGAACAGAGAACCCCAAATTTACGTGAGCGAAGCCGCGGGCAAAAGCTAGTATATAACATAACATAACATATCTTCACGCCTTTTATCCCCAAAGGGGTAGGCAGAGGTGTATTACACACCCACACTTCGCCAGATATGTTTCGGTCCCAATGTAATAGGGGGCGAGCCTATTGCCATCTACCGGGCACATTATGCCAAGTACACTTGTCTAAGAATCCCTGTATCGGCAACATATCGGAGTCCCTTAAAAACGTACATTAATTTACGCAACCTAGAGGCAAGTGTGTCAATGTGGCAATGGTATGAAAGAACATCGTCTTGCTGTACACCTAAGTATTTTATACATTCAGTTCTGTGTAGATTGGGACAACTGCAATGCATATGTGATAGTGAACTACAGGAATGTGCAATCAAAGTGTGAGAACCATTCATGCATTTACCTTGGGATGAGCGTGAGAATGTAAGGTATTTTGTTTTGTCCACGTTCAATGTTAACAAGTTATTAGTTAGCCAAGTTGCCACTTCGTTGAGCCCCAACTGAGACTTTAGGGAGGACACACTGATATAGAGCTTCTTCATGTCATTTTTGCCTTTATCCAAGCTACTTGGCCCAGTGTCGGCCAAACGTGTCACTATATGTAAGATATTCTTGTTGTAGATAATAAAACTTATATCCACCAAAAAAAAATTATATATTCGTCAATTGTGTTCTTGATGAGCAAGTACAAAAGAAAATAAATATTTCACAGTAATGTAACAGTGATCTAAGAGTAATCTTTTTATAACAAAAGAAAGCAAAATATTATTGAATTGGCATAGCAGTAACCAGTCTTTACACTAGAGTTCACGCGTGGGCTACATATATGTAACCCAGGGTGTAATATTGTCATAAATTGGCAGCACTAGGTATGGCACAGCGCAATCGTCTTGTGTATTCCTCGATTGCTAGTCCCCGCTGCTACTAGTAGATTGCCTATTATATCGGCATAAGGACGTGCGCAAAAATCGTCCTAGAAATTTAGCAGGCTTCACCTGTATAAATTCAAACAATATTTCTAAAATGTGGAATTCTATCTTGCGAGATCGTGTCCCAATTGAGCGTCGTATTTCCCAGCGAAATATAGGAACCAAGAGTTATCAAACTGAAAGGCAGGCTACTACAGGATAATAAAAAACATCCCCAGCAACAAAATATGCCTATTCGTGGAAGAGTTTGTTGTTATTTATTCTGCAGCACACGCAAGCAATGCAGCAAATGTATGAGGTGCATTTGTAGTGAACATCAGGAAGGTGTGTGTCCTGATTGCTCGCCAATAGAACAGTCTTAATACCATTGCTAGTGATAAACTTTAAGGTAAATATTACGTTCCTAAATGAAAATAAGACATATGTGATTTTTTTAAGTAGTTTCAGTTTATGTTTGATATCATAATTAAGAAGACAAGTTTTGATTTATTTTATGTTCTCTTCCGATTATGATAAAAATATCTTTAAATTAAACAATGAGTTTCATTTATTTGTTTACTTCTTCATACAATTAATTGGTCTACAAATGGGCTACACTTGTAGCCCGCGCATGCACTCAAGGAGTAATAATGGGTGCGTTCACGTGCGTAGTGTTAAGACACATTCAATCTGTTCTACTAGATCCATCTAGTATTTTCAATGCAATTAGGTATTTGCTTGTCACAATCATGCAGAAGGACATATAGGTATACAACGCCTAGATATTTAACTCTCTAAACTAAACTTATACCTATACAACGCGTAAGTATTCAACTTCTGTTTCATTACATGCAATGCCCGGAACACGATATTGCGCATTATTTATAAATGTTTTTTTGTTGCACGAGCTTTACTTTCACTCAAGAATTATAGCGTCAAGTTGAACCATACGATATCCAGTTCTCGCACGTGGAAGCTTATTGTACTCCGCTCATTACATGTATTCGTACCTAGACACAACTTTTGTTATAGCAATGTTTACGATAGCGGCCGACACCAGTGGCTTCCGCGGAGATTGTTTACTTTGTTGTTTAGATTGTGTACTACTGCTCCAGCAGTTTCTAGACTAATCTACAATAGCGATGCTAAACGGCGGATAACTTGCAACTACGTTGGGTGGCATTTACTGTATACTAACTTTTGCACGCGGCTTCGCCCAATTCGATAAATAATAAACTATTTTTAAGACGATGTAACGAATTAATATGTATATTTCAGCCCGTTAGACCTTAGGGAACTATAATAAAAAGTTATATTCAGGTTTTGTCCCCGGCTTTTCAACTATCTACATGTAAAATTTAAAATAAATCAATTCAGCAAGTTAGCCCTGAAAGTAACAGACATTCCAACGGACGTTAGAGTTTCTAGTTATAATAAAATAAAAACAATATTCTACCACATACACACATCACCATCTAGTCCCAAGCTAAGCAGAGCTTGTGTTATGGGTACTAAATAATGGAAAAACATACTTATATAATTTTTTTTGGAAATACATATATATTATACATAGAAACACCCAGACCAAGACAAACATTCATGTTCATGCACACAAATGTTTGACTTGAGCGGGAATCGAACCCGCGACCTTCGGCGTAGCAGTCGCTTACACTCCCGCTGCGCCAACCGGTCGTCTAATTATAATAATATTAAGTACTTATATAATGTTGAGAAATAAATATATACCTAGTAATGTTGTTCGACAGTGCATGTCTAGTTTTGATCACAATATCAGGAAAGCCAGTTTAGCCTATGAGCCTTGTTGAAACTTGGATGATGCAAATCAGTCTACATCTATATAACTATTGCAATGATATAAGTTTGGTTGAACGCGCTAATCTTACGAACTACTGGTCCGATTTGAATAACCATAAGATTGCTCACTTATCGAGGAAGGCTATACGCTATATAACACCACGATACGACCCACGGGGTGCTGAGCAGTAGACATAAGAAACGCGAGTGTAACGGTGTGCTCAACTAGTGCATCATAATACTGAAAGTAAGAAAAAAAAAAAGCGTTTACAAAGTCTAGTGTGTAATTTTGAATAGTCCTAGAATGAAGGTATTCTTTAGATTTTCGACGTCTGACTAAATATAAAGCTGTAACCCCACTTAACGTAGATAGAGTCAGTCGGTTATGGTGGCTTAAGTTTGTTAGTTGTTTGTTAGTTATAAATGCGTACCTATTGATACCATTTGCATTGTACCGAACTGTAGTTACGAGTCTAAATGATATAATGGAAATCGGTTACTCTGTTTGGCAATCACTAAGAGGGACGCCTATGTTTTCATCTTTTTTCTACACTGCCTCAAAATGTTAATTCTTTACTCTTTGTATGTTTAAACATAGCGCTGCCTCGGTGCTCCAGTGAATAGCGTATTCGACTGTTGATCGGAAGTCTCAGGTTTGATTACCGCGTCGGGCAAAAGTGTTACTAGATTTTTCCGAATTCTCAGTAGCAGCACGGAGTTTGGTGATGTGCTCGGTAACGGCAATAGGCTCACCGCCTATTACGTGGGCCTTAAAATACATGGCGAAATGTGGGTGTAATATTACACCTCTGCCTACCCCTTCGGGGATACAGGCGTGAGTCTATAAAAAAAAATAGCAATCAAAGCGCGACTTGGCTTGCCGTTCGTAATAAGTTGGCAAAGCCTCACTTGCTTAACTACTGTTCTAATAGAAAATGTAAAAGAAGTAGACAGTAGATACGTTTCGGTTATTTTTTTAATTTTGAAGTGGTTTCAGCTACTGTATAACCTGGTATTAACTTGTAAATTACATAATTTACAAGTTAATACCAGGTAATACAGGTTTGTCAATAGTATAATTCCAGCATATTGCAGATAACTTCTAAGAATATACTTCATTACGTAAGTATACGGAAATTATTATCATACAAAGGCGTTAAACAAAAATCCCTGGCTTATGAAACCTCTACGTATTAAATTAACATACATATATGTACTTAGAGAATAAAATTTTCTCTGAAATTTATTCAGTTACCTTTCCCTTTGAATTCCACCCACGCGGTATTCCAAATGAATTACAAGCTAATCAAAAGTTTCACTCGGTGTATCCAACCGGTTTACTAATGTTTGCCATAATTTAAAATGCCATAATTTCATATGCCATACTGGTTTTTGCCATAATTTTATTAGAAATAACGCTTCAGTTGCCATAATCGTGAAATGACATAAAATGACTTTCACTAATTCCATTGGTCATAATCGATTAAGTGACATAATAATATAAATCCAGAAATGTATTTGCTATAATTTTCGTTTTTAATAATATTTCCATAACTTTTATTCACCATAATATGCAAATAATATGAGTGATTGGGGGGGAGGGGAGGAAGTCTCCCCTTACCATTTTCACTTGCCGGAAATACTTGGTTTCCTCTGAAAAAAAATTTATCTCCAAACATCGGTGTGTATGGCCCTGCCAACTTCCACATTCTTCCGGGCTCCTATTTTCGGATTAAGGTTCAAAAGAGAACCTTACACAACCTATTTAGTTACTTATTACAGTCGCACCTAACCCTAGGTACCAAGCTAGGTAGGTACTTGAAAGCAATGACGAACAAATTTGACATTAGCTATCTACACACATCAACAAAGTCTAGGGATATTTTATATTTCATCAAATATCTAAAAATCTATGAAGAATTTTCTGATACAGTAAATAGAAGAATCATAGATTATTTTAAGGTCTTTAATAAAAATAAAAAACATTTCGTGTTTTTTTTTGTTTTAAATAAAAAAAATAATTTTTTTAATCATCATGGAAAATTAGTATGATAACAACAAACATTTCTTCTTAAAAAACTATTAATTTTAATAAAAATGGAAAAAATCTTGTAAAATCTAATCATTAATAATCAGTGTTGCCACCTCTTACATTGATTACACATCGACATCGATTGTTAATACTTAAAATTAAATTGTCAATGTCTTGCTGCGGTATGAGGTCCCATGTCCTTTGCAAGTGTTCGTAAAGTTGTTGTTCAGTCGTCAAATTTGGTGGAAAATCTCTCAAAGCTTTTCGTTGTAACATGTCCCAGGCATGCTCGATAGGATTTAAGTCGGGCGACTGTGCAGGCCAATCCAAAACTTGAATATCGTGCTCTCGGAGAGCGGTCGATACCAGCCGCGCCGTATGGCAAGGAGCATTATCGTGCATGAGTAGAAATTCATGGCCTATTTGAGTTCTGTGTGGGACAATAACGGGCTCTACTACCTCCTCGTGGTATTTTTGTGCAGTCATACTGCCTTGGATCCAAACGAGTTGGGTTCGTCCGCCAAGACGAATTCCTGCCCACACCATGATTGTCGCGCCTTGGTATGGGTGGACCTCCTGAGGGTGCCGTAGACGGCTAACTCTCCCTGGAGCTCTCCAAACGCGTGTTCTTCGTGAATCCGGGTGAAACCCAAACCGGGACTCATCGGTGAACAGCACCAAAGACCATTGTTCGTCACTCCATGGTAAATGCTCCCGAGCCCACGAAAGCCGCCGACCGCGATTGCCACGTCGCAATGCTGGAACACGCAATGGTCTTCGAGCATGAAGATCAACTTCATGTAACCTTCTTCGCACGGTTTGGTCGCTTACCAGCAGCTGGTGGTCCTCCTGGAGCCTTTGCACTAGTTGCAGCGCTGTGATATTGGGTTGTCTTCTGGCGGTCATTTGGAGAAATCGATCCTGTCTCTGCGTAGTAACACGATATCTACCTGTGTGCTGTTCGGCCACATCTCCAGTACTGCGATAACGTGACCACAACCTTGATATCACATTTTGACTGGTATGTAGGGCCTCAGCAACGACGCGTTGAATTGCACCATTTTCTAACATGCCCACGGCTCGTAACATTTCATCTCGACTCAAATGACGACGTGACATGACTTTTAAAGTTCGTACGTCACGTTAAATTAAAAAAGAAAAACAATTAAAAACCCTTTTCATTAATAATTATAATAAAACAGTTTTAACTTTCTTTAATGTAACGAATTACTAGCAAATTTGCCGCCATATTTTGTTTATTATTTTGTTTTTTTTCTTTCCATGTTCAAATTTTGAAAATAGAATAAAAGAGGTTTTAATCTGTATATAAACTTTTTGTGGAAACTAACAAGGTTCTAAACTATAAACTCGTAAATAATTTAGGATTAAGATATCCCTAGACTTTGTTGATGTGTGTATATCATTCATACAAGATGGCGGTTGCGTTTCGTTTCACGTTTTTCACATAAAACCTAAATATCGCTTTTATTGATTCCACTAGTTTAATAAACTGAGGTTGACGGAGCCGTGCTTCGCAGGGCTCCTATTTTCGGGTTAAGGGTCAAAAATAGTTACTTCCACAAAAAACCTAAAATTACGTTCCGTTTTGCATAATTGAAAGAAGAATTTTTGGAAATTGTTTAAAAATATTTAGACGCAACTCCGGCAGCCAAAATTACTTTTAGGGGATTAAAACTAACTCCCTTAAGCCCCCCTACACCACCAATATACCCTCAAATACGGGCGACTCGTTTCGAAACCCAACCCCAGATTTTTTATTTACAATTAAACCTGAAACTAAACCTCATATGGCGTCTACTAACTAAGCTCGACGGAGCCCCGCTTCGCGGACTCCTACTTCTGGGTGGTTTAAGAAAACTTAAGGGTGTTAACGATAATTAATTTCGACCTAACAATATTATGTATTATTTTTATAATAATATCAAATTTTGATTATGTCAAAAGTCGATTATGAGATGTGTTACTTATGGAAACTAATTATTATGATATATGTTGTTATAGAAAGTCATTTTATGGCAAATAAAAGTTATCACTGTTGAGTTCTTAAGGCAAACGTTATTAGTATAAATGATAATAGTGCAAGTAAATATTATGATCAGGTATGATTATGGCAAACAATATTAGTGCAAATGAATTTATGGAAAACGAGAGAATACCGTATCCAACCACATTGAAATTCAACTGATTTTGTGAAACTTTTAATTGTTATTACTGTAATCAAAGTACAGCGAATAAAGTAAAGTACCTTCTACTTGATGTTGACCGTTTTCTTCGTAATTTTACAAGTGGTATTAATTATTGATAACTAGTTTTGATTATAGTTTTAAGTTATAATACTAGCATGAAATGTTTATGTTCTGCTGTTTACGTAAGCAATAAAATATAGTAGGAAATAACAAAATAAGGTGCTTTGCGTTTTCTGGGTGAATGAGTGCAGTTAAATCTCGTATGCATTTTCGCATCCGCACGCATGGACCGAAACATATCGGTTCATAATACTTTCTTTGAGATGACGTAAACGGAGGCTTAATAGAAATCGAAATCTACACGTACAGTGTAAGCAAGCTACTATTAAAAAGCAAAAGACGCATGCAGGTAAGATTTGCGTAACAGTTGCGGCCTAGCCTGGCCTGATGATCAGCTGTTCTGGTTGTAGAGCCAAAATGAGATCGATTGCCCCCAAGACAAGTTTTGTATTTCATGAATACAATAAAATGCTATGCATTTGGGTATAACATAAATGAATCGCCTGCACCGTGGCAGCTGCACCTGCTAGACTTATAGGTATTCAAGACAAAAAATGTTTATCAATTATCTGATTCCCATAGTACACGCTCTTTCTTGATAATCAGTTTTCCGTGCAGGAACAATGATATCTTCAATTAGAAATAGATTCAATAATAATAAAATTACGTCATAAATTGTAAAGTTACGTGTGTATTTGAAGGCACCGACCAATAACCGACCAACCTCAAGCATAACTTATTTTCCACAGCCAGTATACCTACAATAGCGACATTACCCTTAAAAACACAAAGACTACTATCAGGTTCCATTTTTATTGTAACATGTAACAATACACCGAAGTCAAATGGCAAATAAACTTATTTTATCATTACAATTCTAAGGATTACGAGCTCTTAGCAAACTCCTTATATTTCAAGCAACACTATTTCAGTAGTAATATAATATTTGCTCTTACGTCTAGAAGCGTAGGCGTCAAGTTTGTTTTCTTAGTTCAGCCAATACAGTATGTGTAGAAAGTAAGTACTCAATGTCTAAGCGTGTTATAACTTTGCAAAGGAGTGCGTACAGAATCATTCGGTCACGTTGCAAATTTATCTAATGTACTGATATAATGGTAGGACAAATCAAGTTACTTGTAAGGACGCCAAGATGTTACGATCATTCTTAAGAAAAATATAAAGGCCATTTGGAAAAAGTGGTTCGAGACATGATAATAACAATAATCTATTTTTTAAATAAATTTTCTATGACATACACAACACCATCTATTGCCAAACAAAGCACAGCTTGTATAACCGGCACTAGACGATGGATAAACATACGTCTTATAGACTTTTATGTGAACCTTCTTCTTCCTCAGCCTTTATCAGTCCATTGCTGGACTAGGCCTCTCCTTTGAAAGGAGGAATTGGCCTACTATATCACGCTGGCCAAACGGGTTGGTATAGGGTTTGTATCAAGTTTTCCTTCTCTTGCAGTGTTGTTCTCAGCATTATATGCTTCCTCTGTCGGCTCTTACGACACCCATGGGATGATATGGGGTGGTGACATTTCGTATTCTTAATCCGTCACCACACGGACAATCCGTCACCACATGTAAATGCATAGGTATTAAACATAGAAACACCCAAACCAATACGAACATCTATTTCCAGGCAAATGTTTGACTTAAGCGGGAATCGAATCCATGATTTTCAGCGTAGCAGTCGCTTATCTAGTCAAATAATATGGGATAACATACTTCTTACACAATGATTTTCTTTGAATCCTGAATTATGTTAAAACTTCATATTAGAAGTACCTTGCAGAAAACGTATCCGAATCTTTCAAAATCCACAGGTTTGCACCTCTCTGCATAATTCAAACTATTGATATACAAACCATTTCCAAAGGAGGCTTTATGTCTGTCGTGGTTATTTTGTATTATGTCATCATCGATTTTTTATTTACTGCCTTGCAAACTTACCAAATTTGACAAAATGTTATATGGAAGAATATTTATTAACAGAATTAAGAAATAAACCTAACAAATTCCAAACATAAATTACTATTATAGAACGTATATAAAGATGTACTGTGGCAAAAAGGAATATTCTTGACACTGCTTCCACTTTGGATGTAGCTTGTCGAAATTAAGCTAGAGTTGTACTGCACTGACCTCAGAAGTCAATTTGGTGCATACTACAATGGCAGCTTTCACCGACAATACACCTGTTTAGAGTTTGGCTAGAAAGCTGGGCATGGTTTGCAAAAGACAGAGGAAGCGATAAATTCATCCAGTCTGGTCTAGCCAAGGCACAGATCTAAACACCTATGTACTGTGCTTCCACAGCGATAAAATCAAACTAATAGGTACATGTGCAAATTTACCTTAGATCTCCTGGTGATGTTCTTGAGTGGATCTATAAGATTACACTCATAATTTTGGCTAAAATAATGACGAAATCGTTATAGCTACCAGGGTCCAGTTCAGCGTCCTTCTTCAGAACACGATGCACGATGCGCCAACATTGGCGGATTCACACAAGTTTTACAATGTTCAGTATATTACAAGTTTATCTTTTATCACAATATATCGGTGCCGGTTATAGATCAAAGAAGCGGCATTCACACGGGTTTCAAATTTACTTCAATAGTACAAAAGCACGCGAGAAGGCAAAGGGCGTGGAGAGCAAGAAAAAAAAAGGTCGTCAGAGGGAATTTTCGAGAACAAGCGTGAGTGAATGATTTGACAGTTCATAGTGTGACCAGAGTCAGAAATTTTCAATAGACACACGCTACACAACACGCTACTAATCTGCTATAATCGATTTAACTTGGTACAAACAATATTTCTATTTCAAACATCCACACGCCCCGGACCGGCCTACCGGTCCGCTAATCAGTTGGTATATGTGACAACGTTGCAACCGCTCTCCTCAGAATCGAACCGTCCACCAAGACCTCAGCAAATCGGGGGAGTTCCCCGATCATCATCAGCCCCAGTTACCAAACAAAGAATGCGCCCCCTGCGCCATCTGAGTGGCGGAAGGTTAGCCTCCTTGATAAAAACTAGGTCTCCAATCTTGGGTGGATCGGTCTTATCGGTCCGCTTAATGCGTTGCTGGAGTATGTGCAAATATTCCAAATGCCAGCGTTTCCAAAAGCTCTGAGTAATCTGGCGTACCAATTCAAAACGCGAGAGACGATTAGGTCTCGTATCAATATACTCAGGCAAGGCGACAAGTAGGCGACCAATCAAAAAATGGTCCGGCGTAAGGGCCTCCAAATCATCGGATCTGAGGAGATCGGGCACAATGGCCTAGAATTCAAAACGGCCTCAATCTTACAAAACACAGTTGCGAGTTCCTGAAATGTAAGAACAGATTCACCGATTGTCCTGCGCAAGTGTGTTTTGGCCGATTTTACAGCGGCCTCAAATATACCACCCCAGTGCGGACAATTTAGTGGGAAAAACAACCAATTTATCCCACGTCGGGCAAGCCTATTGCCTATATCAGCCTTGTTGGTTTCAAGGAAATTAACAACGTCATTCAAATAATTATAAGTGCCCTTGAAGTTAGTGCCGCAATCAGAACGGATCAAGGAAGGCAGCTCTCTGCGGGATAAAAATCTGTCAAATGTGGCTACAAACGCCTCGGTCGTAAGCAAGGAGACCAGTTCTAAGTGTACGGCCTTTGTGGAGAGACAAATAAAAACGCACAAAAAGGGACCAGCGAAGTCCGTGCCAACACTGTCAAACGTCCTGCTCTCAGTTACGCGATCTGCCGGTAAGTCTTCCATCAACGGCTGCATGGTAGAAGCTTTGAGCCTATAGCAAGGGATGCAGCGAAAGACTACACTCCGAATAATTCTTTGGGCAGACAAAATCCAAAATTCGCGTTGCAAAATGGCCAACAAAGCATTACAACCAGCATGCGAATTTTTAAGGTGACGGTCAGTTACCAACAAGCGTACCAAATGACCGTCCTTGGGTAACAAAAGGGGGTGACGTGCCCCGTAAGGAGGTTTGCGTGACGCCCTTCAACGCGCAAAAACCCATTTCGTTCAAAAAGGGTTTCAATTTAGATACAGCTCCCGATAATTTCGATTTCCCTGACTTAAGGATAGCAATCTCCTTCTCAAAGTGCGCCAATTGCACAGAACGAAGCCAAAAGGTGAGGGACTCCTGTCGTTCCTGTGGTGAAAGAAACGGTATCAGACGTTTCTGTTGTGGGTGCCTACAATTAAAAACAAAACGCTTTATCCAAGCAGTAACACCTAACAATTTGTCGAGGGAGCTGTAACGATTCAACAAGAAATCGGGGTCGAAGGCACATTCTACCTTCTCGAGAGCGAGTGTTCGTAGACCCGGCTAATTGGAAGTATTCAAAACTGGCGTTCGAGGCCAGTCAATTTCTGGTCGACTCAACCATTCCGGACCCCACCACAGCGAATGACCTATCAAACTAGGCGTCAAGCATCCACGCGAGGCACAATCAGCGGGGTTGAGATCACCTGGCACGTGTCTCCAAATAAGTTTGACTTCGGATTTCTGGATTTGGGAAACGCGATTAGCGACAAATACCTCAAAGTGTGGACAGAAGCCTTCAACCAACAAAGAACAATTTGGCTGTCTGTCCAGGCGTAGATCCCATTAATACAAATGATTTTACCCAAAGTACTAGACACGTGGTTCAATAAGCGTACAAGTAGGGCTGCTCCCGAGAGCTCCAAATTCAGGATGGTCAGAGATGTCCGAAGGGGTGCAACCTTGCTCTTCGCCATGATCAGGGAAACCCTCACCTGACCTGAGGCCCTAACTGTGCGCAAGTACACCACAGCCGCATGACCACGTTCCGAGGCATCACAAAACCCGTGAAGGGTGGCCTTGTACTTCCCGGGAGTAAGGATGGGACGAAGCAAGGAGACCTCGTTGACGGCAGGAAGTGAGGATACAAAAGAGGACCATTCCTTAACAAGAGTACCGTGTAGAGGTTCGTCCCAGGTCAATCCTGCTGTCCAAAGCTTCTGCAAGAATCATTTTGTCCAAAATATAACTGGACAGATTCAACCGTTCGGATCAAAGGTTCTGGCGACAGTAGACAATACGAGACGTTTAGTCCAAGGACAATACGAGACATTTGGAACAAGGCAATTTCAATTCTACGTTATACGTAAAGATGTCTTGGACTGGTCTATACTGGACGCCGAGAACAGCCATCATGGCGGAGTTGTCAACAATCTCAAATAGATGTGGATCTTGCTGATTATCCTCGGGTAAGCCCTCCAAAAGTGCTGGTGAGTTGGAAATCCATTTACACAACTCATAACGGTCGGTCGGTTTGACGGTCGGTTGGCGTAGCGGGAGTGTAAGCGACTGCTGCGTCGAAGGTCGCGGGTTCGATTCCCGCTCAAGTCAAACATTTGTGTGCATGAACATGGATGTTTGTCTTGGTCTGGATGTTTCTATGTATAATATGTATGTATTTACAAAAAAAAAGTATATATGTTTGTTTATCCATTAACTAGTACCCATAGTACAAGCTCTGCTTACTTTGGGACTAGATGTTGTTGTGTTAATGTGGTAGAAAATTATATTTATTATTTATATTTATTATAACCAGCGGATGCCAAAATACCTATCAATACGTCCCGCAGGAGGATCGCTTCGTCCGCTGTGGAGGCGCCTGAACAAATGTCATCCATGTTAATATCGTCTTTCAAGATGGCGGAGGCTCGTGGGAAACGTAAGCCTTCGCGGTCTGCGAGCTCCCAAAGAGAACGTATTGCCAAGTAGGGGCTTGACCTTAAACCGTACGTATTAGTATTGAGCTCGTAGACGACCATGGGATCGCGAGGATTCTCTCTCCAAAGGATCAGCTGGAAACGACGGTCATCAGGGTGGATAATCGTCTGCCTGAACATCATTTTTATATCAGCCACAAAGACAACCTGATATCGTCGGAAGCTGGTGATGACGTCACAAAGGTCCTTGACCAACTTGGGACCAGAATGCAAGCATTGGTTCAACAATACGCCCGTAGAAGTCTGCGCAGAACCATCAAACACGGTGCGCAGCTTGCCAGTCGATGGCTTCAATACCGCATGATGCGGGAGAAAGAAGTCCTCCGCCGAACGCCAATCCAAATTTGACACCGACATGTGTCCCCATTGTTCATATTCTCTCATGAACTCAATATACTTCTGCCTGAGCTCCGGATCACGACCCATGCAACGCTCCATAGCCAACAATCTCTTTTCGGCTAAAGGTCGTGACTCACCAAGTGGAGGCCAAACAGACAGAAAGGGCAGCTTCGTAATAATCCGACCAGAACGGAGTCGACCAGTGTTGTTCTGGAAGAACAGCTCGCAGTCCTCATGTTCTGGATTCAAACGGGCAGCTATGGGGGGTTCAACTACCTCCCTTAACCTCTGAACCGCATCAGAGAAAGCGGAGCCTACAGCCAACAAATTATCAAGTTCGGGTGGAGGGGGTTCCCTAGGTACAGGTCCCATCAAAGCAAATCCAAATATGGTTGGGATGGCAGTCAAACCATTCGGCACCAAGACCCGTTTCCCACCAATCAAAATTCCACCGAGCATATTAGAGCCAATTAACAAATCGATTTGTCGCGGTGTGTCAAATTTGGGGTCTGCCAGATCCAATCCCTATGTCAAATTCACCACAGCAGCAGGTAGCTGCTTCTGTGAATGCATACCCAAAATATTCTTCAGCACAATAACCGAGGTTTTAATCCTCGGGTGTGAAGATTCAACAGGGGCAAACAAAACCTTAACTTGCCCTTCAACATTAGAGGCTACGTCACCTATTCCCCGTATACAATTTGGAAAAGAGCCCATATTTAATTTAACCTGCCCTACCAAATAAGTGAAAACAATGCAACCTTGTGAACCTGTGTCCAATATAGCACGGACAACTACAGTGGCCCCGTGGGTCCCCAGACCCTAACAGCAACCGTTGGTAGGATAACGGTCACAATGGGGGTGGTTGGCGTTATAGGGCAGGAGTCAATGATCTATTGTTGCCTGGGCGGCGACCGTTGGCCAGGACCAGGCAAATCAAAATGAGGGTGCGGCTTGAAGTCCTCAAAGGCGCGATGACTCGATCCGCGCGCCATCTGTGGGGGGTCGCATTGAAGCACCGGCCCAAAACGAGGTGGGTGCGAGTCGAGGCGGGGACGCTCCGCCAAAGTAGGGGAATACCTGGGGCAGCAGTCATGGCGCTGGTGACGCCGAGCAGTCGCACATTCTGGTGCGCGAGAGAGAGGAGGCGTGCGCACGCTACGGTTCTTCAAACGGGGTGAGTGACGATCAATTGAGCGAGGCGATTCTCGGCTGCGCGCCAGTGAGCCTCGGCTGCCACCTTCAAAACACCCACCCGTGCGTGGCGTCAGCTGGTTGGACAAGTGGCCTACCACTCTGGCATTCATGCAGATAATGTCCAAATGTCCTTCACAGTGAGGACAGGGGCGAGAGTTTGGGCAGTCTCGCTGGTAGTGGGTCCCCAAGCAAGAGAAGCAAAAGCAGCGGGCATTCGCGATGCGCCTACGAGAGGCGACATGCAGGTCCAAGAATGCCCTACAACTGGCCGTTCTGTGCCCCGTGACCTTGCAGTAAGAGCACTCCGCTGGGCTCTGTGTGACTGCAAAGCGAGGAGGGCGCCGATCAACATTGGCTCGGGTGTGAACGCGAGCCTGCTCCTTGAACTTGGGTGGCTGCGACTTAGGCGGCGTGTCACCACCGGAGTTATCCAAGACCCGGCACTCATCCTCGAGAAACTTCTCCAAGTCTACAAAGGGGGGTAGATGGGTCGCGCTATCCCCACCAAAGCGCTGTTCAAATCGCGACCTCGGGTCGGCAGGCAGCTTTTTGAGCAAAATGTGCACCAATAGGTAGTACCATTGGTCCACGGGCAGGTCCAAGCACAACCACTACTAAGTGGAGCCTACGGGTATTTAAGTCCCAAGCCGTCTGGTACGCCTCGTCAGATACGGGCAGATGCTGGATGAGGCATTTGGCCTCCCCATCTAGAACCGACATCAAGTAGGCCAATTATTGAGCCGGCCGAAGGTCAGCCCTGTCATCGACCAGGCTGTCAAATAAATTAAGCGAAGCCCAGGTAGCTTCCTAGGCAGCCATCAAAATGCGGGAGGTCTAAAGTGGGAAGCCCACTCACCAGTCCCGGTGCTGTCCTAGGAAGCTCCTGCTTCAAGGTGGGTCGCCCGTCCCTCTCGGTAATTAACTGTCTTGCACAGTTGGAGAAGCATCATAAAGGTCTAAAATCTGGGCATAATCCTCGCTGACTCTATTTCGCTTGTCAGCGGTGAAGTCATTAACTGACACATTGAGAGAGCAAGCGCTGAAAGTACGGAATTGCTGTTCCACACTTGCCAGGTGATCATCGATCCGCTCATATCTTTGTAGTAACGCCTGCTGGCGATCAAGCCGGTTCACCAATGCACTGGCTGAGGCAAACCAGCGCAAATCTGATGCAATGGCACCAGCAGCCGCACGCAAGTCCTTGAAAGCTGACAGAATTAAGTTAACAAAAGAGCTCGGACAAGCGTTAAATAATGCTATCAATTAAAACTTAATATTTGTTAATTCTTTGAAACCAACAAAGTATTCGCCTGTTTACTGCTGGTGCAAGCAATTGGCAGGTATTTACTCCCCAACAAAATTTATATATTATATTTTCAATTATATTGACACAAAACAAAAGTTATTAAAAGTTATAACTTACAGCAAATTAAAGTTGAACTTTAAATTAATCAATTAATTATTTGCAACAGACAGGCTCACTGGGTTATATTATATACAATAGTAGAGTATGTGTTACCTAACAATATTATCAATATATTATAACAAACAAAGGTTTATCAATGTGACCCGCCCAAGATGCAAGGTCAAGTTTGATTGTTATAATGTTTCAACTCAATATATGCAATTAACTAAATCAATTGACACATACAACTATTATGTATCCAAACAAACTGACTTATTAATGCTTATAACAAAGTACCTAGGTGTCACTCTCGACAGCAAATTGACATGGAACAGCCACATGGAAAATAAGCTCAACAAAGCCAGCATTGTCTTCTGGCAGTGTAAGAAGATGATAGGCAAACGCTGGGGCATATTCCCCTAAAATTGTCTTATGGCTTTATAAGACAATAATACGTCCGATGATAAGCTACGGCGCAGTAGTGTGGTGGCCTCGGACCAACCTAACAACGGCCGCCAACAAGCTTCAAAAGCTTCAAAGACTTGCATGCCTAGCGGCAACGGGCTGCATGAAAACTACACCTACAGCGGCACTCGAAGTGTTGCTGGACCTGCCTCCATTGCACCTGTTTATACAACAGGAATTAACGATGACGGCGGTCCGGCTAAACACTAACTAAACACCTATTTACTATAGGTATCACCGACAGCCCGCTGTGCAGGGTCTGTATGGCAGCAGACGAGACGGCAGCCCAACTGCTCCTCGACTGCCCTGAGGTCGCACAGTACAGGCAGCAGTACCTGACGAGATACAGCACCCTGAGGGAGGCAGTGGGCCACATCAAGAGTCTGCTGGCCTTCCTCGAAGAGCTGGGGTGGCTCGAATGAAGACACCATTCCCACCCGCACGCAAAATACGCGCCAAGACGTGGAGTTGCGGAAACAGCCCGTGCAATCAAGTATCAAGCACGGAATAAAAATATACATTTGTTACCAAGGACACGACGTGATGACGTGATTTATTTGAATTCCCCAACTATACCACTAATAGTGTTGAATATTTTCTGGTAATATGATCTATTTTGCTAATAAACATAGGAATCTCCTTTAGCTATTATGGCCACTAGTTTTACCACGGGGATAGGTATCTAAAATAAGTTTAAAAAGAAATTGTGTAAGACAAATGAACGTCTACAAAACAAATAACTATAAAATGATCAACCAACGATAGGGCTTACAAAAAAACAGGTGCATGCGATTTTCGACCTTATTGACAATTTATGACAGACTTTTTTTTTTGTATTTTCTTGCTTTCTGACATTGATACGTTATTAAAATTATAAATTCTGAGTTACGTCAATAAGGTCGAAAATCGCATGCACCTATTTTTTGTAATCCCTATCGATGGCTGATCACTTTCTGATAGTCATTGGTTTTGTAAACATTAATTGCTTTTACACAATTTCACAACTAATGAGTTGTTAAGTATTTCGTTGCCAACATTGACAATATTTATTTCAAGATCGAAATATTCGCGAAACTTTTGCTCGAGCAATTCAACAAATGCGACAAAATTATCAGGAGTTATACCTAATTAAAAAACCCAATTGTACGTTACCATTGTTAAAATCTTTATAATGATTTAATTATTTCATCTAGTATTATTCATACACACAGTACAATAAACAACCATTATTAATAATAAAACACAACTTTTTAACCGACTCCAAAAAGAGGAGGAGGTTCTCAATTCGGTTGTATGTTTTTTTTTTTTTATGTTTGTTACCTCATAACTCCGTTATTTATCGACCGATTTCCAAAATTCTTTTTTTGTTTGAAAGCATATACTTTCAGGTGGGTCCCATTTAAATTTTATCAAAATCAATTCAATAGTTTAATTAAAAACTCAAATTTTATCAAAATAAATCCAATAGTTTCATTAAAAACTCAAAAAACTAAGTCATCCAAGTAAACGAAATTAAGCATTTACTGTGACTTTTCATCAGTGGACACTAGAATAGTCGCAATCAACCGACCTACTTCGGGCTCCATTACCAGGTATTGATGAAACCGGGAGGAAGAAAGGTTGGAGAGTAAATCTATATACATTATATAAAATTGCTTGGGCTGATTGATTCATCATCACAGAGCCAAATCCACAGGGGCTTGAGACTTGAAATTTTGACAGTCGATGCATATTATGACATAAGCACCCACTAAGGAAGGATTTTTATACATATTTTTGGTTAGAAAAAATAAACACGCAATTTAGATTTTTTTTCAAATCTAACAACTAAGAGGGTTATATAGGTGTAGAAAATTTATATGGGAGGTCCGTCATTTTTAAAAAGATAGCATGTACTTTTGTGTGCAAGCTTCTGGTTAGAAATAAAACAAATAAGTAGGTACGTGTTTTAGCGATTTCTAAAATCTACCGTTTTGGGTGAAATAGGGGTTGAAAGTTTTTATGCGAAATGAAATTTCATAAACTAGCTTCTGATTAGAAATATGTGATCATGTATTTACGCATTTCTGGAAATAGGGGTTGTATTTTTATATGGAAAGTCCGTCATTACGCGCGAGCGAATCCGCCAACTGCTAGCTTATACATATAATAACTTTGATTTTAAATCACAGAATAACTAATAGTAGTACGGTTTAATTCAAAGAGCAGACGATGAGTAGCTACGTTTTTCAGTGTTTACACGATTTAATATTTTTCACTATAAGCCCGCATTTGTGATAACCTCTTTTCACGCAGTTCACTACTTTCTCTTGAAATAGCCTTGGCCCGAGATTTCCCACTTTGAGATAGACGTTTCTCCATTTCTTCGCTAGTTGTGGAGTACTGCTCACATCTCTGGGCCGGAGCGCCAAAATATCAGCTTGATCCACTTGACTCCCAACAGAGACGAGCTGTTCGAATCGTCGATGATCTCACGGCTAGACTAGAGTCGCTGGAGCAGCGGAGAGACTTTAGTTTTCTCTGCGTATTTTACCGACTCTTACACGGGGAGTGCTACGAAGAATTGTTTAATTTGGTACCAGGGTCACCCTTCTACCAACGTACCACTCGCCGACGCAGTAGAGTTCACCCGTACTACCTGGAAGCGTTCTCATCTAGTACGGTTCGCTTCCAGCGATCTTTTCTACCATGTACGTGTAAGCTCTGAAATGAACTACCTGCTGCGGTGTTTCCCGAGCGCTATGACTTGTCCTTCTTCAAACGAGGTTTAAAGAAAGCATTACTTTCACGGTAGGCAGCGGCTTTGCTGTGTATACCCTGACATTAGCGAAGTCCATGAGCAGTGGTTACCGTTTACCTTCAGATGGGCCGTTCGCTCGTCTGCCATTAGCAGCAATAAAAAAAATAGTTTCATTTAAACGGCGCTGTCTCATATGGGCAGCGCGTTTAGTAGGTCTACACAATACTACCCATCTTTGATCGAGAGAAGTGGCTGCGTCATGTTTAGGTTGACTCAGATACTCACCGGACACGGATGTTTCGGCGAGTATTTGAACCGAATCAGCCGCGAGATGACGCCGGCATGCCACCACTGCGGCAGTGACCTGGACTCTGCGCAGCATACGCTCTCTGAGTGTCCTGCATGTGAATCCGAGCGGCGAGACTTGGTCTCTGTTATCGGAGGCGATCTTTCTCCGCAGGCCGTCGTCCAGGCCATGTTGGTGCAAGACATCCGGTGGGATGCTGTGGTCTCCTTCTGCGAAGCGGTTATGCTCCAGGAGGAGGCCGCCGAGCGGGATCGCGAGAGAGCCGATCCCGCTCGCAGACGCAGGTGGCGTCGTGGTGGCGGCAATGGCCGCTAGCCTGACTCTTCCTTAGGGCCGTGGGCAATTAAAGATGGCAATCTGGCTGACGACCACGAACGATCCCGAGAAGACAGCGGTCTCGGAGAGCCGAGGAACCACTGTACTCGCACAGTACGAGGCGCTACCTCGTACTGTGCGAGTGAGGGAGGACACTTCCAGAGACTGAGCCCTACTTACGGGACAAGCGTAACGGAGCAGCACACCCGCGTTCCCTGTGTCCCATTCTTTGCCCGCCACGCGGAGAGGCACTCGGCAAAAGAGTTTCCCCAGGTAAAAAAATAAGAAAGTCTACCCATCTTTAATTTCGATAAATCAGATAACCGCAGAAAGGAAAATTCACTAAAAAACAGGAAATAAAGAATTTTTAACAAAAAATAACCGCCTCCAAAAATCTGGAAAATGTGTGAAAATAGCACTAAAAAGTAAAAAATAAATTCCGTTATTTTTACTTCAATTTACTTATAAACATCACCTATTCAACTTAATATTACATACTTATACGAGTTATACGTATCTACCACTTAATTCACATACCTGACACAATACATATTTTTATATGACTAACAAACTAAATTAAATACCTATCACCAGAAATCAGATAAGTATATTATATTTTTGGACTAAGTACTTAGAAAAAAATATTTGTTAGGACTATAATATACAATTATACTTTTTTTGGAGTCGGTGCCAGCCAAGCGTTTTAGTAATTAATTTCTTGATAATGTACAAAATATATGAAAAGCTGCATTGATACGATAATTAAGCAAAACTTCATTAAACTTGTAAGTAATTTACAAATGATGAGAATTGAAATCAACAAATATAAATCAAATTTTAGGAAGTTTTCCATAACACAAAATATATGTAAGTACCTAAAGTTACATTAATACCACAATGTAGGATCTAACCAAACCTATTTGCAAATAAAGAAAACAACGAAACCTGGCAACAGGTGCGACAGCCCAGTTACAAATTAACCTAATTACCTTTTTACAATTACCTATCAACCAAAACAAGAACTTAAAGCGATACTAATTGGTACAAATCAAATTCTGAGAA
The DNA here is from genome assembly GCA_944739405.2 of Euclidia mi. Lineage (NCBI taxonomy): Eukaryota > Metazoa > Arthropoda > Insecta > Lepidoptera > Erebidae > Euclidia > Euclidia mi. The sequence continues at coordinate 43,399,841 of OX123186.2, read as the reverse complement.
GTTTTTACAAAAAGATCTCAAAATTTGAAAAACAAGACAAATAGAATTATGTAAAGATGCAAAACTAAAATGCAGCAATACCAAATCAAACCTATTTCAATGAATACAGATTTCGTGTTAAATAACTCTAAAGAACCACAATCCACTGCAATACAATAATTACCTACATACAAGCGCATAGAAAAAATGGATATCGGAGACAACCGTCAACAACGTCTACCGTCACGCGTCTGCCCTGCTCGCCAGCTCGCGTTCGGGTGGGTCACTTAATAACATCTTTAATTCTTAATCTCAGCTGGCACCGACTCCAAAAAAAGTATAATTGTATATTATAGTCCTAACAAATATTTTTTTCTAAGTACTTAGTCCAAAAATATAATATACTTATCTGATTTCTGGTGATAGGTATTTAATTTAGTTTGTTAGTCATATAAAAATATGTATTGTGTCAGGTATGTGAATTAAGTGGTAGATACGTATAACTCGTATAAGTATGTAATATTAAGTTGAATAGGTGATGTTTATAAGTAAATTGAAGTAAAAATAACGGAATTTATTTTTTACTTTTTAGTGCTATTTTCACACATTTTCCAGATTTTTGGAGGCGGTTATTGACGTGACAACGTCTTATAAATTGGTTTGCCGGGTGACACTTCAAGAAACTGCGTTACGCTCCGCTCACGTTATGCGCTCACAATGAGAGCGAGTGAGAGGCACGCGTCCCGCCTAAGAGCGAGAGAGACAGACATAAAAAGTGAAAGGCACGCGTCTTTCATCCTTCTTCCTACTATACGAATGAATATTCACATTAAAATTATTTTACCACTCAAAGTCGTTGTCACGTAAAACTTTCGCCCGTATACCGACTTTACAGGCAACCAATTTTTTTTGTTAAAAATTCTTTATTTACATTAAAATATTAAAACTTGCAACGTACAAAACAAACAACGTGCGTCGTAATAACCCTAAGATTGTGAACTGCCTGTGACCACAGATTACGAAATAGTTACTTCGTAACTGTGACTACGAAAACCGGTTCTTTCCACTCTCGCCGCTTACACGACAAGCGGCCAGTGGTCACGCACACATAAGCCGCGTGCTCGTAGTAGTGCTGTGTGTCTGTTCCGGTTCATAGTGTGACCAGAGTCAGAAATTTTCAATAGACAAAGTAATACGCTACTAAACTGATTTAATCGATTTAACTTTTCACAAACAATATTTCTATTTCCAACAACACCACTTACATTTGGTGTAAGCCATATCTCCTCTAGACAACGTCACGGCGTTCATCAAGGCGTCTAAGCCTTTCTAACTAACAGTGCTTTGATTCCAACAAGCTACCTCTTTGATACCATTACAGGCTACAGGCTTCTTACTAATAAGCCGTAGAGCCGAATACAGATCGTCAAAGCGCACGCTTCTATGATATTCCGGATCATTTATACGAACCGACCAGATTGTAATATTCCATTTAAATATTAACAAGAATAGCCAATCAGACACACAGCTTTATTATGTGGAAGGCCTCAAGCTTTGAATACAATTTCTTTATGGAAACACTGAACACGTTCTAATATGGTGACATTTTGTCTCAAATAATGAAATTGTGAAACTATCAGAAATACTTCCCAAGAATAAATCACATTAAAATATTTCAAGAACGATACAAATAAATGATACTGTCAGGTACCAACATTTCTAAAAAACACTAAACTTTAGTCTACATCAATCAGAGTATGAAGTTTGACTATTCTTCTCAACTCACTAGTTACGCGGAAAATCAAATAATTATTCTTTATTCAACTAAAACCAATACAATTTAGGTATAAAGAATACATGATTCTTATAATAAATAACTATTATAATAAAATTTTAGTAAGTGTTATGAAAAATATGAAACTGGAATGCAAATAAAACAATTGCAGGGCAAATTTAATTTCGAACTAATAACACAAGAAGTTCTATAGAACAAGCAACAACTGATATGAAACATAATTGTGTAAACTAATATGAAACATAGAACAATGCTTAAAAACTGTAATGAATTTAATTACAAATGAAACTAAGTATTTAAAAATAGACTCGTAACGTACAAACGAAGTAAAAGTATTAGATTCTATAAGGCTTTCTGTACTTCATAAAATTATTTATTGTCATGTGATATAAGAATGCGTTACTCAGGCCAGCATCAGCAGCAACAGTCTATAATCTTGTAAATTAAATCGTATAATTTTCTATTTGTTCGATGTTTATTTCTATTTATTTTGATATTAATATTGGATGATTTTTATAATCATCTTGTTCAAACGAATGCGTCACTTACCATAATTATATACCTACTTCAAGATGTGTATTTGTGATGTAGGTGTGAAATTATGATCATGCAATCTATATGGAATTTAATACGAACAATGAGCTTTCCAAAATACTATACAATATGTGTGGCATCTTTTGTACTACTAACTACTAAAAAGGAAAAAAAATGCAGTACGAATCAGTACTGTACACAACGTGTTATACCGTACAAAAAGTATTTTAATCCTTCTCGCTCTTCGAAAATGTAATCTAGTTACGGAGTGTAATACACTGACCTCTGTTGGGAAACCAGAAAAAGAATGTTTGCGGGAAGAAAACAAATTGTTAAAAGCATTCCGTATGCCGTGGTGGATATTAAATTCTTTCTCTTTTGTTACTGTCGCTTCGCGTATTTTGTTTACAATTTGCGGAAACTTTTAGACGCAAGTCAACTTTTTGCCGGGCTTGTTAGGATTTTAAATTGTGAAAATACTTGCTTTGAATAAATTTAATTCAGGGAAAGAGCCTACGACTTTCATAATGAGTCAGTTTTCGCCGCAAACGGTTATTAAGAATCAAAATATTTCATTCATTTACCTGAGTCGGAAAGATTTACAGACACTCTGTTCGGATAACAGTCGTAAACTCAATAAATTGTGAAACATATTGGGCTACGAAAGGGCGCGATAAGTTCAAACAATAAAAGTCTCACACATAACATGTTTTATGAGTTTCCCAAAGTGACGACTCCATTTAACTGTAAATGATTTGAAGTTTTTCTAATGCTCGCATACATTTATGGCGTCTTTACGACTTGCAGTGAAGTGAAATCATAAAAACTAGATAGTTTAAATTCAGTGCGTCGGCAAACTTTGAAAATTTCTATGTTGGATGCCACGCCGCTGTTTGTAATAAGTTTGCTAAGCATTTTAATCGGGCAAAAGCCAATTCCATCTGCACTATCGCGATTGTTTTTTTGTAGGTCCTTTATATCAAAGTGTAACTGTATTCTGCGTTTGATAGGGCTTATTGCATTTAGAAGATGTTTTAGATATATAAAGCGGAATATGCATTGGTAATAAATGAAAGTGTACATTTTTAAATTATATTCTATCGAATGGAACTTGACGATAACAAATTAAACTATGGAATAGATAAAAGGCGATTTGAAGGTCAAGAATGAGCTTGTAGCATATTCTGATAAACACATTAATCTGATAAATATAATCAGTAGCGAAAGACTAGTGACCCTTGAGGAGAGACTAAAATAGGTACGGCACCTTCACGGCGCTGAAGGTGCAGTACCATAGGCTTTTCAACGTATATGTGCTTATGAAACTGTTCATTATTGCTTGTTAAGGTGAAGTAAAATAACATAAGGCAAACTGCATATGTAACAGTTCTCCATAATGTTCTCGAAAGACATGCGAAGTCTGCCAACCCACATTTCGCCATGATGGACTATGGTCTAACTCTTCACAATGTCAAGAGGCTCGTGCCCAGTGTATGTATGTAGAAGACGCTCAGTTCTGTTTATATGCAAGGCTATATGAGGTCTATATGCAGCGGTTACAGTAATTTAATGTCATTTCATAGTCTGGATATTTTTCTACAGTCGTACTACATTTTATGAATGTCATTGCTGCCTCTCAACACATAACTATGTCCCACCCCTTCTGTACTTCCTCTCAAGGAAGTGTGAAAGAGATTTGCGAAATAAATAATTCAGCAAACGTTCGACAATTTTATTAAAAAATTCGGGCAAGTGCGAGTCTGACCCGCGCACCGAGGGTTCCGTACGCATTTTACCTTATTTGAGGTAAGTGCTAATTATGCTAGTCCTCTAAATCTGTTTGAGCGCCCATACAACTTAGAGGACTATCTTAAATGAAGTCTACTACGTATGTATGGGGATAACCTTAAATTTGCCACTTTTTTATTTTTTGTAATTTTTCCTTTATTTGTGCTGTAAGACTCTGCTTTTGGCCAAATTTCGTGATTCTAGCTCAACGGGAACTACCATATAAGTTTTCAACCCAAAACCTATAGGTACTTACACGGTTGACCTAGAATTGTCAATTTTGGTTAAAACCAAGGTCTTACAGCACAAGTAAAGGAAAAATTCCGAAAATTAAAAACAGTTGAAAATTAAGGTTAATTTTGGTACTTACAAGTATTCGCAAAAATCTAATTTTGACCATATCTTTTTATCCGGTTGACCCAGGACCCTGATTTTTATAAACCTAATAGGAACCATGGACCTCAGTATCTGGTATAAATTTGTTAGGTCCACCTGTTCCTGAGAAAATCGCGCGTGGTGACACACGGCCAGACAGACAGAGAGACGGACAGGAAAGTGATCTTATAAGGGTTCCTTTTTTTACCTTGTGAGGTACGGATCCCTAAAAAAGGGATGAATATGAATTTATATTCGGTATATTGTATGTATATGTATTCGGTTGATTTCAGGCCTAATGAGGGACTAAATAAACGCGTTATTTCGATATAAAATTGCATTATCTTAAACAGGTACGTCAGACAATGCATCGATATAAATATATATTGCAGTACTTCATTTATTATTCAAAATCACGTTCTGAATCAAATCAGATTAACAAGAATCCAAGCCAGTGATTTCTTGAGTTGTTATCACATAAACGTCGTACGAAATATCGCACTTCCTGGCGAAATATCGCAGCTAACTTAAGCTGAGTATTCAGCAGAGATGTACGGGCTGTTATTTTCCTACCTTTGCTCATCTAAGTAATAATATATGACATAATGGCCCTGAACATTTACTTGTAACAAACTAACGAGAATTTGCCGTTTTATCTTTTGTCAAACTGAAAAACGATCGTAGCCTAATATTGCTACGAACATTTTCGCAATCCTTCTAGAGAGCGCTCTGATCAGTAAACAGTTCAAAGCAATATGATTGTCCATTTGCAAGTGTGCCGTCCAGAACGTTCTTTAGAATGCTCGCTAAAACACCCTTGTTTGTTTTTCTGTTATGTCAATCGAAAGAATGCTCATTACAGGTGAATACTCTAATGCCTCAGCACCATTTATCAGATTAGTTTAGATATAAACTCTCCTCGCACACCGCTCCGCTTACTCGCTCATTTCTGACAGGAACAACTTTATGTCAGCTGCAATATAAAATGCCATTTCGAGTATCTCGTACTGAGATAAAATTAACGCATTTTTTTCATTTTTTTAACACAACGCAATATTTGTTATTATTAGTGTTAACCGCGAAGTTCTGAAATAGCCTCACATTTTCCAAAAACGATGTTAAAACGTTTATCATTTTCGGTTTACTAAAAATATCGCATTAGAAATAATTTTTACAAAGTAAAACTCTAAGCAAGTATGTATTTGTGGCTTACGGAAACACATTTGGTACAGTATGGTAGAACTCAAACATTAGAATCATTGTTAGTAGACAAGTATCTACTGCACCACCTTTGCAGTTCAGTTGTCATAATATTTTTCTGGCCAGATTCCATGATTCACGATTTTAGTCAAGTTTGATTCTCAATTTTTATACATGTACATTACACATATTGGCCTGTCTGGATACACGATTACGCAAGACTCATTTGCAATTCAAAGCATGTGTACGATTCTAAGAGTCAATATTGTTCTGAGTATCTCACATTGTAAATGGCGACGACGCTGTTTTGAGATTTTATGTTTAATTTATACAATTAGAATTGTAATTGTTACTGTAATGCTGGGCTTTATTTTTCCTTTTTGACATGACATTAAATTCGTGACGTGAAGGACTTTACGTAAAATTCATAAATAAATTATTTTACCATTCGTTTCTTTTAAGCTACTTAACAACCAAATTAGGTTGCTTCAATAAGTTATCAAATTATTTTCAAAAGCTCAGTGAATATTCTCTCAATAAAGTAACTGCATATCGTTCTGTAAACACTACATTATTATATACGAACACATACATATATTTCCTATGAATTAAACTTAAATTTACTTAAATATGTAAAGACTAGTAATTGTTTTTCATCGATTAAATTATGAAAGACTACAGCAACCTTGGAAAATAAAAACAAGCCAATGGCAAGAGTCATTAAACAACATCATTTAAAAGCAAATCAAAGTCATTTGCGAAATTTATCGAGACCACGATCTCTTGAAAAAATATCAGTTAGCAAGATTCCGCAAAAAGCACTCAGTATACCATTACGATTTTCGGCATTAATATTCACAAAAACCTGTCATTTTCCCGTGAATTTTTATTTACAACAATATTTTTCAAGTACAACGCACATTGGTCCGAGAAGACTATTCGTGGCAGTCACATAAATTTCCAAAAAGCTTGCTTTGTCTTGTTGGATAATGGCTGGTAGACCTTTTCAGTAACTGCCAAGCTGTTATGTAAAAATTTAAAAACTGAATACGCGAACACAATCTATTTGGTTTATTATAAATCCGAAGGGCGCACAAAACAGCTTATTTCAGCGAAATGTAAAATAAACAATATTGACCATTTTGTTTGTCAAATCCAATGTACGTCTCGAAAACTAGATTACAATTCACATTAAATTTCTGTTGTTAGAATTCCTTTTTATTTTGCTTTTCTGAATGTAATCATTTTGAAAAATCGACGCCAAACTTAAATATTGGCGCTAAGAGCTGCAGATTGTTGTCTAGAAAATATTTTCACAACTATAGAAAAATATAGCAAATATAATTTGATTTCGTTTCTCTATTTTACGTTCACTATATTCGAAATGTTAAAAATACAGTGAATTTGACTTGATTCACCACTACATGTCACAAAAAGTGTTCTGGCGGAGTCGCGGCAAGATACCGGTAGAAAACTAACTTGGACGTACACCGAGGTGATTTAAGTGAGTACATATGCTTTGAACGCCTGTATAAGTCATACACACCCGCTCTGCCTGCCCCAAAAGGCGGTGGATGAGACCGTGATTTGGGCCCCAACGCTGTTTCTCCGTAATTCACTTTTACTTTAGCATATTATAAGTTGGCTTGACTACCAGTCCACTCCATATGTTTAACTTGCACATCAGTGAAGTCTAGTCACATAAAACATTTTGCCGAGTTATTTTACTGTTAATTGTTAAAACCTTTGTGACACACCTTTGTGTGAGATTTATGAGTACACTTTTGTGATATTCACAAATCTAGCCGGCAAGCACCTTCAAAGAAATAATTACTCGAATCAGAAAATATAACAAACACCTCAATAGTCGCAAGCATTCCGTTCTAATATATCAATCCAAAAATGTAAAGTTGAACATTAACGACTTATATAACCAATTAACCTAGACGTCATACCTACTCAAACAAATCAATCCAACTATGAGGCACAAAGCGCCAATACCTCTATAATAGCTTGGTCCGTGGCTTGGTACACAGAACAGAGATAAAAATCCGATTCAAATATTCGGAGGTCATCGCCTAACTGCTGCAGCAATCAATCACTGAACTTCAAAGAGATTTACGTAAAGTATAAAATTCAATTTCGTTTTGGTAGCGCTCTAACGCCGACATTCCGCCAGATGAATATGATATCATGACGATTCGTTACGATATTGCACAAAGTTTAATAACATGGCGGGGATGCGAAATTTGATTTTTGAAATATTTATCAAGCTTACGTCATGAGAAGCGGTGGAGATGGATCTTGACTCTTTATCATAAGTCTCCCATAGAATATAATTTCGTTTGTCAAATAAATATCTTCTGGCTAATATCAAACATTGAAAGTAGCCTCTCACTTGTAAGTTTACTAAATAATCTTTTATACTGTAATCAATGTAACAAAGCGTTTACTTTAGAAAAACTATTATAATTTTGTTGTACTCATTGCTTTGGAAAGGTAGATTTTCCTCCTTGATATAAAAAAATTCGTCCAAGCTATTCCATGATTAAACTATGAGCAGATAATTTCATTGCAATTATTTCTGAATTATGCATTTGAAAGATTAATGGCCTATGAAAATACGCTGCAATGGAATAAATGTGTATTGTTTTGTTAAGCAGAGAAAAAAATTTCCGTGTTTTTAGGTAATGTGCACGTGCATTCATGCATCTTTATGTGTTGCAGTACGGTGTGAGGCAATGTGGCCTGACGTCATACAATGTCTTTTATCTATGTATCAACAAAATCAGCAGTGCCAATATGGTGGTGCTACACATATACTTAGTCTTTATCAATAAAATAAGCTGAGATCCTGCACTGAGGCAATTAAAATTCCCTATTAATAGTCAACCTTGGACCATAAAATATAAAGTCGCACTACCGGCGCCGCTCAAGGAATTCCACGTATTTAGATGCCGCAGCAAGCACCCCATGTCTGAATGCGATATCGTCAGGTTACATGAGTCACGGCGGTTGCTTAAGTGAGTCTCTGATGCTGTCTGACAGTCCGTGCACTATTTGGTTCAGCTTTTAGAGAAAGATTTTTTATATTTAATTAGGTGACACAAACTTCCATACGTAAGTGCCTAAAAATAATATAAATAACAATATATATTTCTTAATAATATACAATAAACATAATTCAATTTAGCAGGTCATATAAAATATAAAAATATATTCTTTCGTCAAACAACAAATACTAAACCAATTTAAATCCAACATGTTTATAAATCATATTTACCAAACATACATATGTATGTAATCATATTTACCAAACATACATATGTATGTATGTTTGGTAAATATTATTTATAAACATGTTGGATTTAAATTGGTTTAGTATTTGTTGTTTGACGAAAGAATATATTTTGTGTGAGACTTATACAATAATATTAATACATACATACATACATAATTAGTTAGTACATACACGGTTTGATTAGACATATATTTGTGAAATATTGTATACAGACAACAAGTAATGAGAACATTATTTCATTGGTCTCGCTTACGTATTGATTTACCCAGGGCGAGTGGTTGATACAGTGACAAGCCACCAGACTAATATGAACTTATTTCTTTTTTCAATGTTCTAATAAAACGTTACGTTGCAGAGATCTTTTCAAAATGAAATTCATGAATTAAATACCTTCAAATTTATTACTAGCTTATACAATTGTCTAATTTAGATATTCAATATCTATTGACATTGTCGTGAAATCTTTATGTTTCAACGATATATAGAACATATTCTATTATGTCAATGTTATGTTTTCAATTTACATGTTCATTTAGACATTATATAATTATTTACCATATTTCAGAGTGAATTTTTTATAATCTGTCTTACTAGCGTGTTTACTTTAATACAAAGATATAATACTGTACAATTTATAGGTATACTAATGACAACAAAATATTTCAATAATTAAAATGTTTTTTGCATGAAACTGGGACTGCAGTTATCCATAACTTAGCTCAAAGTTATATGTTGAATCCACCAACTAACTGTCTACGATCCACCATGTACAGTCTCTACGCTCCGTAGACATTATGTAGCATCGTGGATCATCGTAGCAGTAATACTGATGAACAGTTTTTAAAGAAAACACGATCAACACTAGCCTGTTGGGTACTTTAGGAACTGTTACGCACCGATACTTAGTTGAGACCCACGTAGCACACCACTTTATGATTTTATAACTATTGCTTGATAAACGGTTTACAAATCATAGAATGTAGAGATCCATTCATATCACCATAAAACATCATGTGGAAACTTTATGTCCAAGAGTTCACCATAATGTTCTCATACTTAGCCAGCGTGGTGGATTGCGATGATGCCCTTCTCATAGCAAAAAAGGCTAGTACCCAACATTGGGGCATACCTATACGGCAGCCTAGAAAAGATTTCGACTAAAATTACCATCAGCCTAGTTTTTTCATGCTCTTATATAACAAAATACTTTTCATGGTCATATTTTAAATAAGTATAATATAAATTTTAGCAACACAAGTTCACAGTCCAAAGCTTTTAGAGCCGTTATATTAGGTACATAATTACAATTTGATTTGAAGTTGATATTCCGTCATATCTGGTTAGACCAGTAAGCGGACCTCGGGCTCCAAGGCATGTAAGTCTTGGATGCAACCGGGATAACGCTGGACGATGTTGTATATTAAATAATTACAATAAAAGATACTAAGTCTGTAGTATTTAGTTGTTGTTGATACGTAAACTCATAATAGACCGATATTCACGTTTGTAGTATTGGGTAAGACGTGGAACAATAATTATTATATCTCGAACAGAATGTTTTCGAACATTATTATTTCGTAATAGCTATTCGCTCTTCTGTGGAAAATTTGTCTTAAACTCCATGATTTGAATAGGGCTATTTGTAGTATATTCACGAATGTTCTTATGAAAAGGCCACGGCCGTATTTCCACGAAGGATCAGACAGATGTGTATATACGCGCACATTTCACTGGCTGGGTAATGTGGAGTAAAATTATTCCTGTAAAGACTCAGTGTTGTGACTAAGAGACTTAAATAGTAATTCACAAGCTATGCATCTCACCCGCACCGCAAAGCAAAAATTTAAATCTTGTCGAGTACTTCTTGCTCGTAATAACTAACGAAGCTAAAACACAGACACCGACAAAAATATTGGTCCGCTAATGGAAAGTCGCTCAGCAAGCAATGGCTACAACCTGACGTATTGAACTCGAAATTAATTGATCTTTTTAGCAGAAGGCTAAAAACATCGACATAGCCCAATAAATAAGCAAGCCCAGGCTTAGTCCCATTACTGGCAGAACTGAGGATAATTGGACAAATCGTGTTCTAGAATCGCGGAGGCCGAGCCATGACAAATTGTCATGATAATATATAAGGACGTGAAATATAAAGTCTTGATGAAAACGGACGTATTTTCGTGTCATTGTAATGTATGTTTATGACTACTTATTACTAAATCAATGTCCCAAAAAAAAAACAGTTAATTTAAATGTCACCTCCCACGTTTAAAAAATAAAGTTACTCTCGCGAAATTATCGCCGCTTATCCAATTCACAACATTCTATCTTCATTCATAGTGTTATCTGTATTGTCACTCAGAGTAAGGGCGTGACTGTGAATGCTGAAAAGTATTCGAAACTTGTTAACAAAATAAACGGCACTAAAACCCATAAAAGCACTTTAATTTCCCCGCCTGTTCTGTTTGAATTGCTACAAAAATATTTGGCTCGTTAGGGTGCCGGACGCAATAAATGCGATGATATAGATTACGTACTATGTTTGTAGTTACTTGTTATAAGGCCGCTTTTCAGTGGAAATGCGAATCTAGTCCTGACATGCAAGTTGTCAACAACTCACCAATTGTAGTTTTCATACTTATCACACGTTCTTTTGCAATGCTCGTCATAAGCATGCGCCTGCTGCCGGCATGCAAACAAAACACATTAGGGAACAAGTGCTCATAATAGGGTATTTACCTTAAATGCGATGGAAGCTTACAGAACGTCATACCTGCGAGAACCATGCTATAGATTGTATATTCGTATTTGCCAAAACCTGTTTAACTTGTCACGCAGCTTGTTTGGCTAATTACTTGTTTGTGTTTTATAAAGGTTAAGTACCGTAATTTGGCTTACAAATCACTGGTATTCTTACTTATGTTTTCAACAAAGCTAAATAACGTATGCTGCTCGCGTCTGAAGATAAAGGTATTTGGTTTTTTTCGGTGACAATTCACTTATTGGGGCTGTCAGAGGAGATATATTTTGAGACTTTCCTTTAGCGAACGTGGCTACTACCGGATCTTCGACATCCCGTAGTAGCCACGTTACTTCCGTGAACTCAGTCCCGTAGTGGTGGGGTCACGCAAATCATAGTTAGCATTCTGCTGTGACCCTACTACAATCGGCCAGCCGATTCGCGTTGGTAAGCTATCATCATTTGACACCTTGGGAGGCACATGAAACACGTCATGTTCTTGCCAATTCGGTGAACAGCGCAGTCCGATTGTCTCTTATTATGGCTAGAGTTGGTAAAGCTTTCGGCGTTGGCGGTAAACACCCTTTCTTCCTTTCCCGCCTTCTTGGTAAGCATTACAGCTTCACAGAAGGTGACGATGGCGTTCCAATACCTGGTTTTCTCAGCTTTAACCGAGTTTTGTTTTCGGTCGTGGCAGAGATTCCATCACAGATCATCCCATCAGCTGGGCGTCTATAGTTTGAATATGGGACTGGCTCGCTCCTTAAGTTGTTGAAGGCCTACTCTCTAAAACTACCACGTTGTCATGGTCGTCCCATAGATATCACGCGGATCGTGGTTAACACACTTTCCTGTGATTTCGCTGAAAAATAGGGAGTACGAATGATCTCATTTATTTACTAATAATATCATCAAGTACGATCCATATACATGAAACGTCTATTTCTAAAAATGTATATTTTTAGTTTTAGGCTTTTTGTTAGATATTTCTAAAAAAAATACCTATAGGTACCTTAAATTTCGTTAAGATATTTAAAAGCTATTAAACAATTTCAATAACGCCTAGTGAGAACGTTACAGTAAAAAAAATAATGGGTATTATTCTTCAACCAAATGGCAATAATTCAGAATAGGCGAATTGTAGTTTCAACTATCCACCTAATCCAATACAAACATGTTCAAAAGGGAAACTATATTTAGAGCTAGAGCTGCTTAATTTGCCATTCCGAGCTTGCTTATAACCGATTACGGCAGCAATAGCAAATATATTGTTTGAAATAGAAATATTGTTTATGATAAGTTAAATCGATTATATCAGTTTAGTAGCGTGTTACTTTATCTATTGAAAATTTCTGACTCTGGTCACACTATGAACTGTCAAATCATTCACCTTTTCATTCATTGTTGGATCCGCAAAAAACTCTCTCTCTTCGTTCTGGAAAATTCCCTGTTGTGAACACGTTGAATTTTGTGATTTGTAGAATTAAATTGGTTAATAACCTTGCAACTGTCGCTATTGAAGTGCCCGACAAAGGTTGTGAGCGATTGATAAAGTTAGTAATTTAAATTGTCGTCGTCTCGTGAAATATCGCCCTTAGAAAGCACATGGGTACTTCGTGAATCGTAGTGGTATTGAAGTGAATTTGTCTTGTAAATTCTTGTATCTGCCGCCCCTTGAACATTACCGGCAAGAATTGTGATAACATTGTGAACTATTGAACCCTTGTAAAATTTGTGTGTCGTCATCCACTTGCATCGTGTTCTGAAGAAGGACTCCGAGCTGGACCGGCTGGGTAGCTTTAACGATTTGCTTGTCATTTTGGCCAAAATTATAAGTTTAATCTTATAGGTCTACTCCAGAACATCATCAGAGAAGATCTCAGGTAAATTGGCACATGTATTAGTTTAATTTCATCGCTGTGAAAACGCAGTATATATATTCAGACCTTTGCCCTGGGCTAAAGACTGGATGAATTAATCTCTTCCACTAATATCTGCAAACCTTACGCAGTTCACGCCCAGACTCTGAACATATATATTACTATAGAAATGCCTTCATATAATAATGAGTTAGTATAATATTAGTAAAGAGTTAATCGAACATGTAATGAATATTTGATTACGTAGGCTTTTCATAATGAAATCATTATTATGTGCGTACAAGCAATATCGAATATGTAAATTTGGATGATCCTGATATTAGCATAAGTAGTGTAAAATTGGGCTATCTGGATCAAAGGAGATCCAGATAGCCCAATTTTACTTCTCGAGAACTGATTTTCAGTTTTTGAAAACTGATTTTTGATTTATCAATAACTTAATCTATTCAAGTCATTTTTATTTTTGACTTCTCGAAAACTGATTTTGAGTTTTCAAAAACTTTATCAATCCAACATTTTTGTCTCGATCATTCAATAACTGATTTTTACGTTTTGATAACAGATTTTACTTATTAGAAACTGATTTTTGCTTTATCAATAACTCAATCTATTCAAGACATTCTTATTTTCGACTTCTCGAAAACTGATTTATTCTTTTCAAAAACATCAAAATTCATTCTGTCTGCGCTGCATAAACGCCTGATCATTTTAAATGGCATCAAGTTACTCGTTTAAGTAATACTGTACCTGACTCCTAAATTTATTTTACTTACACCCGCACATATTTTTGTTATTCGATTTCTAATTTTGTTACGCTGGCATCAATACGTAAAAACTGCGAATCATTGTAATACTTAATGACAAAAAAGCAAGATTAAAGCTGTTATCAACGGAATCTGAGGTTTTCATTACAAAACTTTGTCTACTATTACACATTAAAATTGGCGACCGTGACAGGACGGATTTGCAAAATTCGGATCGAAGTACGAAAACAAAGAATTCTCGTCAAAAGGAAATCTACCAAAGATTGATTGTGGAGGACTACAGACGCAGGAACACTATCAAAGAAGACAACTAAGCCAGCCAGGTCGGTCAGCAGAAAGCGCCGCGCCCAGCCTTAGCTTCTACGACGACGCCACGTCGGGGTTCACCGTCAGCCTGCCACGCCAGTTCGAGGATTCCGTCAACATTTGTAGAACAGCTCGTGTTTCTATCAGTGCCAACAGCCATCAGCGAGGACCAATGCAGCCGGAAGCAGCCGTCTCGCCTATCAGTTAAGTGCCATTCCCATAGTTTACCCTAACACCTAAACCTATTTTTCCTATCAAAAGGGTCGCTGTTTGGTACATTCCACTTGTGTATTTCATTAGTTCAACAAAGTATCTAGCTAATTTAAAGCTTATTTCAAGTAAACAACCAGTAAATATAGTAAAATAGTGTAATTGAAATCCATTGTTCAGTGTGACAACTACCTACGTCATCATTTGTAAAATTATAAATTCTTAAAATACCAGTACATTCCTTAAAATAAGTTCATAAATGAACAATACTTGAGTATCTAAACACCAATTAGTAATATTGCCAATTTTTCTCATAGACACCCTCCCAATAGTTCGTGCCATTATTGTAGTTAACATTATTTCAAATATTTTGGGCCGACTATTCCAGAAACTCCATCGCTGCCTGACGCTGCCAGCTACCGCTAGCCGCGTTTGGGTGACGTCGGTGCATCGTCGTGCTGCCGAGCTGCAGCCGCGCTGCTGCGCCAGGTGCCGCCGAAGGAGTATCAGATAAGATTCTAAACATATAACTTTATTCCTTCATTTTGCGTTACTGTTTAGAACTCAATTAACAATAAGCATTTTTCGTAAAGTTCTCAGTGCTAGTTTATCGTTTGTTGTTGCTATTAGTATTTAACAAAATGTCTTTAAGCGAAGATAAAGACTGTAATGCAAAACAATTGAAGGAACTGTTTGCTAAGCGTAGCTCGGTCAAAGGTCGTTTAACAAAGTTTAAAAAATATTTAGATGGAGTATGCTCTTCAAAATTGAATAAAACCCAAATTAAAGAGTTAGAAATTAGTATTGGTAAAATACGAGCTATGTCTAGCAAATTTGATGAACTACAGGCTCAGATTGAGGTCATTAATTGCGATAATATGGACTCCGAGATCGACGAACGTGATGAAATTGAGCAGATCTTCACTTCACATCTTGCAATTGCTGAAGAGCAACTTGATAAGTACAAAAATACTTCAAACGAATCTAATTTGCACAATTCATCACAATGTCATAACGATCTGTCATCTCAATGCCATCATGTTGATTTTAAATTACCACAAATACAAATCGCAAAGTTTGATGGCGCTTATTTCCGCTGGCTTGAGTTCCGAGATACCTATTTATCGCTTATTCATAACAATGAACGCATTAAACCTATTCACAAGTTCCATTATTTGGTATCGTATCTTGAAAAGGAAGCCGCGCGAATTATTTCCAATTTAGAGATTTCTGAAAATAATTATAAAACTGCATGGCAGCTTTTGTGCGATCGTTACGATAACAAGCGCCAACTTATAAATCAACACCTTAATTCATTGATATATTTCGAATCAACACAACAACAACACAAACGTGAATCGGACAAATCACTGAGGTTTCTAGTTGACCACGTAACTAAAAACTTGCGAGCATTGTCAAGTTTAGCAACGAAAGATGAACTGCTTGAAATGATAATTATTAAAATTCTTATACCAAAATTAGATAATCGTACTGCCATGAAGTGGGAAGAACATCGTAATAATTTGTCCAATCTCCCTGCTTTAAAGGATTTCAAAAAATTCCTAACTGATCGCGCTGATGTGTTAGAAACTATGAATCAAAACAAGTCTGATATACCCAAGGTCACACAATCACGTCAAAACAATAATAACAATTCTCGTAGTACTAAATCCTTTTCATCTACAGTTCAGAACACCGGCTCTGTCGCTAAGCAGTGCGTTGTCTGTAAGGGTGACCACTGGATATACGACTGCCCTACATTCCTTGCGAAGAGCGTTCAGGAACGACGAGATGAAGCATTTAAGTTGCACTTATGCTCCAATTGTTTACGAACTGGGCATCGTGCACGTGACTGCAAGTTGGGTCCCTGTCGTGAGTGCAAGCGTAGGCACAATTCACTCTTGCATTCCCCTAATTTAAACAATACTAGTGCAAGTAATGCTAGTACAGTCAGCAGCAATAATACCAACACAGATCGTGGTTCAACTGAAATATCAGTAAATAATTCTATTAGTGATAATTTTATAGAAAATCACATTCTTTTATCAACAGCTATGGTTAATGTTATCAATCCACAAACAAACAAACAATTTCGAGTGCGTGCTTTGTTAGACTGTGGCAGTCAGTCTTCATTTATTAGCCAGTCACTTATGAACAAGTTATCATTACAGGTATGTGCTATTAATACTATAAACGTTATCGGTATAGGCAACAACTTAGCGGAATACGTAAACAAAAGTTGTATTGCCCGATTAAATTCTCTTAATGATGACTATAGTGTTGTACAGTCATTTTATGTATTAAACCAATTAACAAGTGTTATTCCAAAACAATCTATAGACATTAGTCAATTAAATATTCCAACCAACCTACAGCTAGCTGATCCTAGCTTTAATCGGCCTTCAGCCATAGACGTCTTGATAGGTGCAGACCTGTTTTGGGACCTACTCGGATGTGATCAGCTTGCATTAGGTACTAATATGCCCCAGCTTCGTAGCTCAAAGCTAGGTTGGCTCGTTGCCGGCCCAATTTCTCCAAATGTAAGGAATTGTTCGTCACCTAAAAATATTCCGTGTCATGTTTCAATTAGTGATAGTGACGAATGCAATAATTCCAATATTGATTCTCATTTGAAAAGGTTTTGGGAACTTGAGCAGGTTCCAGATAAGCAATATTTTAGCAAAATTGAGCAGGCATGTGAAGACCATTTTTATCGTAATACTTATCGTTTAGAATCGGGTAGATTTTGTGTGAGGCTGCCCCTAATTGATAATCCAGATTGTTTAGGAGATTCTTACGCTATGGCTAAAAAACGATTGTTGTATTTAGAAAGACGTTTCCGTAAGAATCCAGAATTAAAGTTGAAATATTGCAATTTCATTCAAGAAAATTTAGAGTTAGGTCATTTAGAGGAATGTCCGACTACTAATCCCGTTCCATCCTATTATCTTTGCCATCATGCAGTATATAAGCAAAACAGTGAAACGACAAAGACTCGTGTTGTCTTTGATGGATCGGCACGAACTTCCTCAGGTTTCTCTCTGAACGATCTGCAGATGGTCGGTCCCAATGTTCAAGACTCAATCTTTTCTATTTTGATTCGAGCTCGTCAGTACAAATATATTTTGACAGCTGATATTGAAAAATTCTTTAGAATGGTTGAATTAAATGAAAAGGATCGTAATTTACAATTAATACTTTGGAGAAGTGATGAGTCCAATCCTATCAAAACTTTACGTTTGAAAACCGTAACTTATGGTCTTGCAAGTGCTACATATTCGAGCACCAAGTGTTTGTCAGTATTGGCAGAGAATTGCGATGACCAGCTTATAGGTAACATTATTAAACACGACCATTACGTCGACGATCTGGTCACCGGATCAAACGACGAGTCCAAGCTATTATACATTCAACGCAAGGTGTCGGACACTTTAAAGTCAGGTGGGTTTAAACTACGTAAATTCAGATCGAATTTACCAAGCATTTTATCATCATCAGTCATTGATCAGAATGATAAGGTTAGTTTAAGTGAATCTAATAATACTTTAGGATTAAATTGGAATCCTAAAACCGATACCCTTCAAATATCGATTGAGATTCCCAATAAAAATGATGTGGTTACCAAGCGATCGATACTGTCTGCATCATTCAAGATTTTTGATCCTCTTGGAATTCTCAGTCCATGTGTAATTATACCTAAAATGTTACTTCAGTCCTTATGGCTGAACAAGAAGGGTTGGGATGAACCAGTTAGTTCCGATATCCTGGAATCCTGGAACAAGTTCATTGGCAATTTACATTTTTTATCAGATTTACAGATCCCGCGCTTAACACTATGCGAAGCTCCTAATTATATAGAAATACATACCTTTAGTGATGCTTCTCAAGTCGCTTACGGTGCCTGTGTGTACCTACGGTCACACAACTTAGCTGGCGAGGTAAAGGTAAATTTACTGTGTGCTAAGTCTAAGGTGGCGCCGTTGAAACCGATAACAATACCGCGTCTGGAGCTTTGCGCTGCGCTATTAGCTGCAAAATTGTGTAAGACAGTTACCAGCTCTCTGCGATGTGATGTCAATCGCATCATTTACTGGTGCGATTCCAGCGTTGTCCTCAGCTGGTTGAATGGTAATTCTGCAAAGTTAAAAACGTTTGTAGCTAATAGGGTAGCCGAAATTAATGAACTTACTGATAGTTCGTCGTGGCGCTATGTGCCGACTGATCAGAATCCTGCTGACCTGATCTCAAGGGGCGTGAGCCCAGATCAAATCATCAATTCTAATTTCTGGTGGTCAGGTCCAAGCTTTCTAATACAGCCTGAATCCGATTGGCCCTATTTAAAGAAATTAATAAATGAATCAGACTTACCTGAGATGAAGTCCACTTCCGCTGTTGTCCAGGAACCAGAAAGAGAAATTCTGAAAATAGATAAGTTTTCATCGTTTTTAAAACTGAGACGTGTATTTGCGTATGTCAATAGATTCATACATAACATAAGACATAAATGTCCTCAAAGATAAATTATTTGGTAAATTAAATGTTAGCGAATTAGAATTATCTTTTATTAGCTTATGTAAAATTGCTCAGCAAACTTCATTTACTCTAGAGTACAATCTTTTGTTAAAAAATAAAACTTTAAGTAGCAAGTCAACACTTTTGTCACTTTCACCCTTTTTGGATGATGACAAGGTGATGAGGGTCGGTGGTAGGATAGAATTATCTAATTACAATTATACTAAAAAACATCCTATACTTTTACACGCTTCTCATCCACTCACTAAATTGTATTTTAAATATGAACACTTACACAATATGCATGCTGGGCCTCAGCTGTTGCTGGCCTGTGTAAGAGAGACTGTGTGGCCTATAAATGGTAGGCATTTGGCCCGCCGCACAGTACATGTTTGTGTTCGATGTAGACGTATACAAGGTAAAACATTAACTCCCATGATGGGAAATTTACCTGCACAGCGCATCATACCTGATTTTCCATTCCGTACTGTGGGAGTTGACTTCGCTGGTCCGTTCCTAACACTAAATAGAAAGGGTCGAGGTGCACGACTAATTAAAACCTATTTATGTTTGTTTGTATGTTTTCGCTATAAGTGTGTGCACCTGGAAGCCGTCAGTGATTTGTCCAAGGACGCGTTTATCATGACGTTACGCAGATTTATATCGCGTCGAGGTAAGCCAGCGGAGATATTTTGCGATAACGGTCGCAACTTTGTTGCGGCAGCTAAAGAGATTGGCAATTTTCTTAAAACTAATCATGAACCTGTAGTTAATTTTGCTACCAATGAAGGCATAAAGTTTGTGTTTTCTCCCACGTATGCTCCACATTTCGGCGGCATCTGGGAAGCCGGCGTTAAATCCGCGAAATACCATTTAAAACGCGTTATGGGGAACCATCATTTAACGTTTGAGGAGATATGTACTCTCTTCACACAAGTGGAAGCTGTGCTTAATAGTCGACCTTTGTGCCCACTCTCCCCTTCCCCTAACGATTACCATTTCCTATCTCCCGGTCACTTTCTGATAGGGCGTGCCCTAAATGCATTGCCTGGTCCATCGCTCGAGCACGAGAACCAGAACAACCTTCAACGTTACTTGAAGCTTGAACAGATTCATCGGCATTTTTGGCAGCGCTGGGAAAGGGAATATATAGCTGAACTACAACAGCGCTCCAAATGGCGTACTAATTCAGCATCCCTGCAAGTTGGAGATTTAGTTCTTCTCCAGGAGGATAACGTCCCACCACTGAGCTGGCGAATGGGACGAGTCAGCCGCCTGTTCCCTGGAACCGACGGCGTCACACGAGTCGCAGACGTGGAGACTACCAGAGGCTGCTTCAGGAGGCCTCTCACACGGATCTGCCCCTTGCCTACATCTTTACCGGATGACGACTAACGCAGTTGAAAGGAGTCTTTCAACGGGGGGGAAGATGTCTGCGCTGCATAAACGCCTGATCATTTTAAATGGCATCAAGTTACTCGTTTAAGTAATACTGTACCTGACTCCTAAATTTATTTTACTTACACCCGCACATATTTTTGTTATTCGATTTCTAATTTTGTTACGCTGGCATCAATACGTAAAAACTGCGAATCATTGTAATACTTAATGACAAAAAAGCAAGATTAAAGCTGTTATCAACGGAATCTGAGGTTTTCATTACAAAACTTTGTCTACTATTACACACATTCTGTTCGCTTTTAAATCCTTGTACGTCCACAAACACATTCATGATAATTTTCGAACAATGTTACTTAAAGGTCTGTATTTGAAAAGGCGATCGTTTATGATCAGACAGTAAGCTGTTGTATTATCGGGTATCTCTTCTGCACACTCAATTTCCAACCGCACATCAACTGATCCGGTTTTTAATAAATCATTTTGTCTGGAGCAGTCAATTACAAATAGTGGAGCCTTTTCTCTAAACGTACAAAAATCAAGCAAGGGATCTATGCTAGTGTTGTAATATGACTGACGAAAATTTGCATACATTTCATATAATATACTGTATTTACCTTCATCAAATTTCAGATTAAGTGAGTCATATGGAAAATATTGTGAATTTAAAAACAATTTAATATTTGTTACTTGACAATGATCGAATACAGATGAACTATTATTAAAGTTATTTTTTCGATTAGTTTGCAGACCGAGTATAACAAATCTTGGTTTTTCTAACTGAGAAGCTGTTTTGATAGACCACATATGTTTCGTTGTTTTAGGTAATAAAGGATATTCATATAAATCCCAATTTCTGAATGCTAACTGTATCGCTCGATCTTATTCCAAATGCTTCAGTAGAGAGAGCCTAACAGGATCAGAAACTCTAATATGAGGGACACGCCATTGTATCTTTTGTACGTCTAATTGTATATTGTCACTTTTGTCCATAGTAACACAATTTGAAATAGATCGGCTTCTATGTAATATAAGTTCATGTCTACAATTAACCATTATTTTATTGTAATCTTCTGCGAATCCTAAGATTTTGTTTAACGGCAAAATAAGACTAAAATGTCCGTCTTTTTGCTAAGTACCATTCTGATTCCAGCCCCAAACTGCAGCAAGTTTGCTTTCCCCTTCGTTCATTGAAACATACGATTTTAAAGTTGTTGTGATTCCAGCATTTTAATACGATCTATTTCAACACCATTAAGCTCGTATCTTATATCTTCAAATAAAAATGAGAATGGATTATTTATAAATCTCACATCCTTTTTTATAATCTTTCCTGTTGTATCTTTGGAATACACACACACACATATCCTTCAATGTAAATTGAACTCGCCGATGGATATACATATAAGTCTTGCTGATGAATAGGGATTCTAATTTCATCATTTTCTTTAAAGCTGTTGTTATAAGGATTATAAGTATGAATCTTGTAGCTTTCGATGGAACTATCATGATGCGGTAAGTCAGTTATATGAAGCATTTTATTTAATTTTAAATCCAAGAGCACGTAAGAATTCCTTATTACTTTTGGTAATTTTTTTTATCGCACTTAACTGTCTATCTCCTTTCGATACTCGAAGTGAAATATTAGGTTTTCTTTTGGATGAAGGGTTTTTAATTGTAAACTATCATATTGATATATGTCATAACCAGAAATTATATTTTATAACTAAGTTACACTAACAGTAGCAAATAAAAAGCAAATAAATAAATGATTTCTAGTAACTACGAGCTGAATAGGCAGAACAAACTAAAATGAACCTGCTTATAAAAACAAAATCTTTTTATAGGTTCATATAATGTTTTAACCAAAATGATTTTAAAAATTTTAAGCATAAGTGTCCACAATTGTATAAATTATTACCCTGGTAATTTTCATAGTTATAGTACATGATTCGTCTTAAATATTTAATACATTCTTTTGGAGGTTTCAAGTTGCCGTAGCTGTCAAAGTTTTCAATATAATCATAAATTTTTCCATATGCTACCCAATGCGTACCAGAATTTTTTGAAGAATCTAGATTAATAATTCCACTCTATGGCTAATGGTTTATTTGGTAATTCATCTCTCATATACACCGCTCGAAAAAAAGGAATATTTCTTGAGAACTTCAATATATCAACATTAGATAAAGGTCTTTTGGGTAGCCGATCATTTAGTTTTTTTTATTGGGTACATAAATGTCCAAACAATTTTTATAAGGTTTAAGATATAATCCTATACCAATACATATCGCTTCCATTTGTCTATTATGTCTTTCTAATTCTTCCAATCTTTTTTTTGATGATTTATAATCATTTATCGCCTTTGTGATTCCAGCAGCGCCACCAGCTAAGCTGCCAGCAGCTGATAATCCGGCAAATATGTATAGGTATTAACGGAAGAAATCCACCAGTTTTAGGAACAGGAATGACTCTTGGTAGTTTTAATGGCAAATTGGAAGATAAATCTTTTGCAGTTCTATATGCTAATTCTATTAATAACTTTTTACTTTTAGGTTTCATATTTTTAATATGTTTTTTGTATGCGTTACGATGTTTTTGAAGGTTCTTTTTAATCCCTTCCCTGATTTAATTTTTTTCTTCGAACTCATAATACCGTTTTCCTTATCGTTCATATTACAAGTTTTATGTTGAATAATAATAATAATAACCACTTAAACATAAATTTTAGAATAAGTATAAAGTGCTCTCTCTTCTGAGAACCGAATACAAATAAATTAAAATACATTAAGTGCCTATTTTTAAAGAATCGCCTGTCAAACTTTCTAAATGTACACATATTGAATAGCACATAATAAAATTTTAATAAATTACAAAACATTTTGTTTATCTATCCAGCAATTCTCAGTGGTCGGAAGGCCTAACCATTTCACAAAGAATTTATTTCCCCTCCGTTTTAATTTTTTTTCCATAAGATATATTTCTGGATGCTTAGTTTTTTGAAGTTCTTGAGAATAAAATGCTCCTAAAATTGGCTGTTTTCGAACATCTTCTAATAAATAAGTGAAAGGAAGAGTATCTTGCACTTTAGAAATCTTAAATATTTCTGTGGACCAATTAGGAGTGAAACCTTTTTCAAAACATCCTTTGTATTTACTGATTCTCACAAAATCTCCCACTTGAAATCGATTGTATTTCAAAAGTTTGTTAGCTTTTCTTGAAATATTAGCGTAATTTCGTAACACATTTGTTTTATTTGTATGATTTATTGACGCTGGTGACTGCTTTATAGTTCTATGGAAACTGTGATTATATTCATTAACTTTATTATCAAGCGTACCGTCTATCCATTTATAGTTTCCTTTCAGACTGAACTCTTTATAAAGTTTGTTTTTTAATGTTCTTATGAATCTTTCAACAATTGAAGCCTTTTTTGTAGAGTATGTAGAGTAGTGATTGATATCATTAGTTTTCAAAACTTTATTAAATTTATCATTATAGAATTCTTTTCCGAAATCGGTTTGCAAATTATTCGGTGTACGTTTTTTCAAGAGTCTCAAATGCTTCAGGCACTAGTTCTTTACTTTTCTTTTTGAGCGGGATTGCCCAAGCATATTTTGAAAAGCAATCTATAACCACTAATATGTATTTAAAGCCACGGTTTACTTTAGACAAAGCTTGCATATCTATCAGATCCGCTTGCCATAGATCATCGATATCTTTAAGAATTACATTTCTACGAGGAAAGTTTATTCTTACGTTTTTATGAATTTCATTTACGACGTCCAATTTGCTCATAGTGTGTTTGCAACTGTTTAGCCACTTGTTTCAAATCAATATTCTTCTCAACTGTTTTTATTCGATCAATTAATCTTGCCATTGTTTGAATAATATAGTTTTATTTTCTCTAATAAAATAGTATAAACTTTATGAATATGATTTTTAATAACGCTATCGTAAGGCTCAATGTCTTTTAAGATATTTTTTGTAACATCACTTTCATTGCACACTGGAGATGTTGATGCGTGGTCATTCATGTTTGTTATCCTTTCAATAACTATATCAAAGAGCATAAATCTTTTTATTTTATAATACCTGCTTCTTTTAATTCTTCTATAATTGCTAAAATTTCGTTATCATGGTTAGTGTTGCCAGCACTTTGAGATGCAATTAATAATTTTAATCTTTCAATCAATTCATTCGGGTTATCCCAATAAATATAATCTGTATTTGGTTTATATTTCTTATATTTTGATATATATCCACCAGTTTCCTTTTCCACAAATGATTCAGAAGAATTTTTCTGATCAAGAATGTTAGAAAACAGTGGTTTTATTATTTGACGGTATTTTGCTCCTTTATCACCTTTAATTTGCCCACTAGGTTGAAAATCCCGTTTGTGTGCGTTTGTATTATGAAGTATTTCTTTGTAGTTAATCTTATCCTTTTCAGTGACTAATGCCAAGTTGGGCTTACTGAGAACCAAAAGTTCTTTTAAACCCGGAGTAAATTCATAATGTTTGTTATTAATCGTGACTGCGTAAGCTTTTTCAGTGTTTGAAGTATTTTTAGTAACAGAAAATTTTACATTAGAGTTTCCTATCATTAGTTTATTATTTTCATTCCGAATGTCAAATGGAATATTTACTTTATCATAAATGTCATGAAAATCTTCTTTGTTTAACGACATTAAAGTATCGCCATTTCTATTTGATGGACTTTTGTCTCCTTCACTGTAGTATTCTGAATCTTCGTCCGAATCCGTTATGTCTTTAGTAGTAAAAGAATCCAGAGAAGAGCTTAAATTACCGATCTTACAATTTTCATTGACATTTACATTATTTAAAGTTGAATTATCGTTTTCATTTACTTTAATGAAGGATTCTGGAGGATCTATAATAGGCTTGAATACTTTTTGATATTTTATATTAGCTGTATCTTCATCTTGAATCAGTTTCATTTTATTTTTTATACTATTTACTGATTTTATTAGTTGCTCTTTAACATTTGTCTCCATTTTACTCAAGCTCACATGCAACTTGTACTTACTGATTCTTAACAACAAATGAAATTTGCTTAACTAATCTTGACAAAATGTGGGTTTTCTAAAATTTTATAAATACATCAAATTTTTCTATACCTTCCTTCGTTTAGAGAACAATCTTTGTTTACCAACAAGAAATTAAATTGGTCTTGCCATACAGTAGAACAAAGTTTCTTGAATTGAAGCCATTCCATGTCTGTATTTACATGTTAATTGTATATATGCTTTAAGTTGATGTCATCTTGTTTAAATATTATCAATAGGTTAACGTTATCGCGCACAAGTTGTTTAGAGATTTTTGAATAGGTTTGAGATAAATAAAAACAATCGATTTGTATATTATGTCTTCCCATGGCAAAATAATTTCGAATGTTTATTTGATTTTCACACGCTACATCATCGAATACCATAATAGAATTTCTTAAAGCTTCATAAGGATGAATTACTTCTTTATTATCACTATAAATGAAGAATTCGGCCAGTGGAATATGTTTTACTACTTCTTTTAAGAAACAAAATTTTGGTTTAAAAGCTGTCTTTGAGTACAAATAGATATGTTTAAATTTAAGACTATTTTCATGCAATAATAAAGTTAGCATAACATTCGTTTTACCACAGTTTGAAGGGCCACAAACTACACATCGAATTGAGTTAGGTAAAAGAGAACCATGTTTAAATTCGGTAAGTTTCTTCGTTACGTTTATATTTTGCACTTCTAGTGTGTGAGATTGCTTAACAAACTTCATTGTGCTATCTATTCAAAATCAAAAATTGGTTGCCTGTAAAGTCGGTATACGGGCGAAAGTTTTACGTGACAACGACTTTGAGTGGTAAAATAATTTTAATGTGAATATTCATTCGTATAGTAGGAAGAAGGATGAAAGACGCGTGCCTTTCACTTTTTATGTCTGTCTCTCTCGCTCTTAGGCGGAACGCGTGCCTCTCACTCGCTCTCATTGTGAGCGCATAACGTGAGCGGAGCGTAACGCAGTTTCTTGAAGTGTCACCCGGCAAACCAATTTATAAGACGTTGTCACGTCAAAATTTATTTGAAATTAGCTCCCCCCGCTCGACGCGCTACCGATCGGACGTGTTCGTGTACTCTCTATGTTAAAAAATACTTTTGAACGTAAATAACAAGTTTTATTTGGTTAACTTATGCTACAAAGTACAATACCATCACAGCAAACACAAATAACAAGTGAACAATCGATAAAGTGCGTGAAAACTATACAATAACAACATTCAAAGTTTTAAAAAAGTTGTGAAATGTTTATAATAATCGTTAAATGCAGTGTATCGGACTATGACACTACCCGCATGACCGAAAAAAATGAGCGACAGCGAATTTGTCACACAGTATACGACAACTACCAAGCGATCGCTAATTTTGCCGATCCAAGTAACTTACCTCGTAGCTGAGTGGTTTAAGACTGTGGCCAACACGGTGGTATCATTGTGGTCGAGGTTTCAAATCCCACTTATCTGCGAAACACTTTTTGAGATTGTTCTTCAATTATTTCAACTAAATCAATAGACGATATGTCGAAATTGCCGAGAACGCCACCAAACCAAAAAAATACACCTTCACGTTCTGAGTCTGACTTACAAAAATTATACGCCACCGAAGAACTCGGTAATGATGTAAACATTACCCAAAGATCAAAACGGCGTCGTCAATCAAACGAAACCACGAATGATAACTTAGCTGACTTTAAAAAAGATATAATGGATATGTTGCAAAGTATGATATCTCAACACAATACGCGTATGGACAAGTTAGAGAATCATATTATTGAGATTAAAGTAATCAATACGAAGATAGAAGAAACAAATATTGAAATAGAAAAGTCTATGACTTATATTACTGATCAGTTAACTTCGCTGGAAATAAAAAATAACTCGCTTGAGAAAGAGCGAACGTCAACATTGACAAAGATAAACACACTCGAAGAGAAGTTGGAGGCCTTTGACCGTTCAATGGTAAAAACTACTATCGAGCTTCGCAATGTTCCTAAAAGGCCAAACGAAACAAAGGAGATGCTATATAACTCCGTACAAAAACTAGCTAACCAATTAGATATTAACATACAAACATCTGATATACGGGATACGCTACGCCAACCCTCGAGAAAGGAAAACCCTAATTCCACAATAGCAGTCGAGTTCACAAATACTCTTATAAAGAATAACTTTTTATCTGCTGTTAGGGCATACAACAAACTTCACTCTAACAACAAGTTGAGCTCAGCCAGCCTGGATATAGCACCTAATACTCCTGTTTTCGTCGCAGAACAACTAACAACACACTCCAAGCGACTATTCTATCTGGCTCGAAGCTATGCTAAGTCAAATGGTTTCCACTACTGTTGGACGTCAAATGGGCGTATAATGCTAAAGAAAGATCCAGATAGTCAAGCCATTATTATTAGAAGTGAATCACAGCTAAGTCAAATATCTTCAGGATAGTAAATGACTAAATTCATTTACCCTAAAATTTAATGTGATCATTATTTTTATTTGCGCTGCATTTCATTTGCATATTTTAGGTCATACTAACATTATAACAAAATACTTTAACATACAAACACACCATCACGCGACCTACAAAACACACAAACACTACACATACAAACATAGCCTATACATATTTATTTCACATACACTCAGAGTACATAAAAATGTGCCCACTGTCACACTTTATTTGTGCCTTTACCAATCCAAAAACATCATCTTAATACACACAATAATATATCTTTTGCCTTATTCACAGTTCTTTGCATACTTTAAACATTTTAATAAACATGATGAACACGGTTATTGAATTAAGTGACACAATTGACTATTTTTCTGTATCGGATACTCACACATGCACCCCGGAACAAACCCATGACTACATCAAACTAGGCACCTATCACTTAAAAATCCTTTCACAAAATATACGTTCTATAAACGCAATTTTTTTAGATCTTCAAAGTTTACTGCACCGTATTAATATTGAATGTGAACTACTCGTTCTGACTGAATGCTGGCTAAATTGTACCAGTAACAACCGCATTCCTATTTTATCAAATTATATTGCATATAATACTACGCAACATATAAACAAGAGCGATGGTGTCGTCGTATATGTAAAATCCACACTTATATCAGCCTGCGAAGAACCTGATTTTAACGGATCAGCCTCTACTTTGATAATAAAATTAGACGCAGACATAGCAATACTTTGCATATACCGGTCTCCATTAAACGATAATATCAGTATATTTCTCTCAGCACTCAACAATATACTTCAGTCACTCGTAAACTTCAAAACAGTAATTATGACAGGAGACATTAACAGTGATATCAAACACAACTCTTCTGATACACGTTCTCATGAATACCTTAATACTCTAGCCCATAATGGATTTTTACCTGCACACACTGAGCCAACCAGAGCGAATAATTGCCTAGACCATCTTTTAATTCGATCCAAGTCTAAAACTTTGACTCTCATCTATGACTCAACCATAACTGATCACTGTTCTACTATGTTGTGCCTTAACAAAATTAAAATACAATCGAACGCTAAACAAACTACCAATAAACTAAACTATGACGCTCTTGATACAGTTATGGCTAGTTTAGACTTTATACATTTGCTATCTATGACGAACCCTAATATTGCAATCGAAAACTTTATATTGCTATCTAAGAAAACCATTGATAGCTGCACCATAATCCAAAAACTACCCGCAAAATAAGAACACTAAAACCATGGATAACACCGGGGTTACTTCGATGTATTCGAAACCGTGACTCTCTCCATAAAAAAGTGAAACAAGCACCGGATAACCTCACAACTATTACTACCTACAAAAGATACAGAAAATTTTGTTCTGCTATATTAAAAAAAGCCAAAAGAGATTTCGACTCACGAGAATTAAATAAGGCTATGAATAACCCTAAGAAACTTTGGGACACAATAAAAACCATTACAAACACAACCAAAACTAAACACTCTTACACACAAACATCGTCCCTTTATTGGTAAAACCGATTATCTACACTTTTTACAAAAATGAGTTATTTACACCAATCTACTCAACTTTTTGAGCTTTATCTACAGGTAAAACCGATTTTTCGATACGATGCATAGTTTCCGAGATAGATACGCAAAAAACCAATTATAATACAAGCTTTTAGGTAACGTCTGCATTCAATAACAGCTAAAGTCTTATACCTGTACGATTTTTTTGAAGCCTTGCAATCAAAAACACATTCAGTTTCATATCTTATTTTAGTTGCAATTTGCTTACACTCTGAACATACTGAAGCATTGTACTAATACAAACTAAAATTCTTTAAATGGTTCTGGTTTTGCTGGATTATTGGTAAGTACTTAGAATATTACATATTAAAAAGAAAGTAAGTAGTTCTACTTGCTTTTAACAGAACATAATCCTTCGCACTTGTGCATTGTTTTTCCATAACATCAGAGATCGTATCGTTTAGATTTAAATACAAGTAAAAGCAACTATGCTTAAATAGTTGTTTTTCGCCGAAGTGTATGGTGATATTTCTACATAAATATTTTCAGCTGAAACCAATACTAATGTTGAGATTATGCTGCAATGTATGAATATGAAAATAAATAAGGGGTAAGCGGCTCCGGGAAGCAGCAGTACACAGTTTTAGTGCAGTGAGAGTTGGTAGAAAACAACGCACTGTCATAGGATGGCCGCTCATAGTAATGCTAGAAGGGCTTTTCTGAACTGGCTGGGGGATGGTGAACCTCGCACTGGGTTGATATTTGGAGAAATGAATGACACGCAAAATATGATTTTTAAGCAGAGATTAAAATATTGCCAGAACAATGAGGAGCAAATTAAACTTTATATTTTGGCAACTGAGCACAAATAATAAGATTTTTTTAAATTTCTGGTAAGCCACTCACAGATTAAACCCAAGAAACCTAATTCCTATGAATGTCGACGGCGTGACTGAACCTGGAGAAATTGCAGATATTTTCAGAAGTCATTTTAAGTTGACATCAGTCAGGAACGTGTCACGCATGATATCATGCCTGGAATTCCATTGAATATATCAGCAAAAGAAATAAAAAGCATTCTTAAATCTATGACCAGGGGTAAATCTCCAGGACATGATGGCCTCAGCATAGAACATTTATAACGTGCTGGTGCGCATCTGCCGAGGGTTTTATCTATGCTATTTAACTTTAGTGTGCGGCATTCCTATTTACCAACAGAACTGATGAGAACAATAATAGTTGTACCAATAGTCAAGAGTAAAAGCAAGGGTGTGGCAGACAAGGATAACTATAGGCCTATATCCATAGCGACCGTAATAGCCAAGGTTCTTGATTGTGTGATTGATCGTAGAATGACTGAGCAGCTTAAACCACATGATTCTCAGTTCGGCTTTAGAGCAGGGTTATCGACCGAAACTGCTATTCTGGCACTCAAACACAGATAGAAACACCCCTGTGTATGCTGCTTTTTTGGACCTCTATGGTCAAAATTGCGGGAGAAATCCACACCTCATGAGCTAATCAGCCTTCTCCAGTACTGGTATGGCCACCAAATAAATCAGGTTAGATGGTCGAGTGCATTTTCTGGCTAGTACCTATGGGCTGAGGTGTCGTGTGAGGTAAAAGGTGACGTCCCCAGCGCTTTTCAGTCTATATATCGATCAGCTGATCGAGGAGCTCAGTAGCACTGGTGTCGGATACTCTGTTGATGGTAAGACTATCAACAGTATCAGCTACGCGGATGCCATGGCATTGCTGAGCCCCTCTGTTGATACAGTCAGACGTTTGCTTACAGTGTGTGAACAATATGCCACTGCTCATGGCCTACTTTACAAAAAAGCGAGTCGGGAAAAGCGAGGCTATGATTTTTCGAATAAGTTGCAGAAAACCTGAGGCTGTCCCGCCAGTTTACATTTACAGGGTGACACTGAAATGGGGGTCACAGTTTAAATACCTAGGACACCTTTTGAATGAGGACCTAGGTGATGATATTGATGTAGAGAGGGAATGAAGGGCGTTGTCAGTTCGATGCAATATGCTGGTACGCAGGTTTGCTAGGTGTACTAAGGAAGTTAAAATTACTCTGTTCAAGGCATACTGCTAGGCTTTTTACATCTACAGCCTGTGGCTCAGATATACGCAGCGAACCTACAACGCTCTTCGCGTGCAATACAATAACGCATTCCGGGTACTATTGGGGCTGCCGCGGTTTTGTAGCGCGTCAAGCATGTTTGCTGAGGCAAACATAGACAGCTTTAAAGCTATCATACGCAAGAGAACTGCATCTTTGATGAGCAGAATGCTTAGAAGCCCCAATAGCATCCTTCTAAATATTGCAGGGAAACCAGACTCCATTCCTGATGCACTGGTCCCGTATACATTGCTGCGGTCCCGGTGCCGAGGGAAGGTTTTTGAATTAGACAGAGTGCTAATTTTAATTTCCGAATGTTAAGGTCACTAATGTATTTTGTTCTGTGTTTTTGTTTTTATTTGTATGAAAATGGAATGTTTCCGAATTAAATGATTATTATTATTATTATTTGTTTCTCTATCACGGCTATTCTTTTAACCTTTGATATTTAAAGAATAACCGGCCCTTTGGCAGGCGTACACTGAGACATAGGTCCAACGCACAGAGGCCCTTTGAGAGTTTTAGTCTAGAATATGATGTGATACCTGCTGAGGCTAAACTGCACTGTAATAACTGCACTATTAAGTGCAGTCACGGATTAGCCGCAGCAGGTGCAAGACTATTGCTACTTGTATGGAACCTAATTAATCTGGGCTATTAGGATGGATGTTTAATGGATTGGTCTAGGTGAACACTATGGATGGAAAACGGCACCTGCTCTAAATACTCTTATAGTATGTCGAAAAGGGGCAGACGGTGACTCGCCAACTCACTGGATGGGCCCTCTCTAGATAACCGCCAAGGCAAACAAACTCTGCCATAAAAAACAAGAGGGCAACACCGGTGTGAACGGCTAGGGGTATAGAGCGGTGCGGCACCGGTTTCGCCATCGCAGGCCTCGTGACCACGGAGGCCCAGAGCGGGTTTCCCCGTAATTACGCCCTTGACAATGACACTTCCACCCCCGAGCAAATAGCTCTTGTGGCTTCCCTCTGGCCGGGCGACCAAAGCAAGCCAGAGTCGAGGGTCCAACAGACACTCTTGATAATCCACTCCAACAAGCCAATAAAGGCAAGCCGGAGATGAGGCCCTGACCGAACCCTCTGAAGCAATCGAGACGGCAGTGTCGCCACACACATTCAGCTCGCCACAAAGCTGCCCTGTGGTTTTTAAGCTGTCTTTCTATCCTGTAATATAGTATAATATCACAAGATAAAGGTGATGTTTGAAAGCTGTTACTATACCCTCTGAGATTGCGTTAGTTTCATGATGAGGTTACCGACTGCCCCAGAGGGGTTTTATTATTATCTACACTATTATTATAATGAGGAAAGATTTGTATTTTTGTTTGTTTGTTTGTAATGGATAAACTCAAAAACTACTGGACCGATTTTAAAAATTCCTTCACCATTAGAAAGCTACATTATCTGCGAGTAACATAGGCTATATTTTATTTTCAAAAAAATAGGGCTCCGTCAAATATTTGGCTTTTTCGGGTACGCCAAGTAATTCCCTCAGGACGCGGGTGAAACCGCGGGAAACGGCTAGTTATTAATAATATATCATTCTTATAATTTTCCTCATTTATTCAGTTTTTACTGTCATGTAGATAAGTAATGATTATTTGGTATTTTTGTAATTATAAAAATAGACCAGGCTTGCTGTAGTTCGTTGTATGAACATTTTGCAGATAGTCTACCACAATTCTTTAAATAAACAGTTTTGAACGATACGCGTAAGTGCTATCGATCGCACGGCGCTTACGACGTTTTGGGCGTGCCTGTGCACCTGTGTGATTTTCTAACCATTACGCAGAAACCGCGCTTGATTGATAAATTGTGCATTAGACGCTTATTGCTTCACTCGATTGCTGGCAGCGCTTTTTCACCGTGTTGTTCTATTACCTACATCGGTTAAACTGAAATTCAAAATGCCACCAAAGAAATGTATCGGTTGTTTAAATATTATTAAACAACCAGAATGTATGCAATGCGCAACATGCCATAAGTGGTATGATTTGGAGTGTGCAAATATGAATGAGAAATGTTTCAAAGCTATGAACATGAGTGATAGAAAAAACTGGAAAGGCTTTTGCTGTCGAAACAAGCTGGCTAAGGGGGAAAATACACCAGCACGACCTGCTCAAAGACAAAGCAGTCCGACTCCTACCACTTCACCTTCTAACGCCAACGTTACAATGCGCAATAAATAGTCTCAAAACCTGCCGTCTGGGTTGGAGACGGGCTTAGCTGAATGCGAGTATGACGCAGGTTCGCTTCCGGCTTGGTACAATACTCTCGAACAAAAGCTTACATCTATGATAAAGGCATCATTAGCTGCTGAGTTGTCTATATTAAAAAACAATAACAGGGAAATTTTAGAGAGTGTAACTTTCTTGAATGCTAAATACGACGAATTTCAAAATAAAATTTCTAAGTATAGCGAAGATATTATTAGCCTTGAGAATGAAAATAAAGCACTTAAAAACACTGTCAATGATTTATCTTCACGCTTAGCATTACTAGAGCATCATACACGTGAGAGTAATCTGGAAGTTTCTGGCATACCCGAGCACAAGAGTGAAAATTTGACCACTGCAATTATACAAATCAGCAAAGTAATTTCCTGTCCCATCAAAGAAGAGGATATTTACACCTGTAAAAGAGTCGCCAAGTTAGACAGTTCCAGCTCTCGGCCGAGATCGGTGATAGTAAAATTGCGTACACCACTACAAAGGGATACATTCCTGGCCGCTGTGTCAAAATTCAATAAATCAAATGCTAAGGATAAACTCAACTCAAGCCATCTGGCTTTGGCTGGGACTAAAAGCGCAATATATATTAGCGAACACCTTTCACCAACTGCCAAGAGTCTCCACGCAGCAGCGAGGATAGCAACGCGCGAGAAGGCGTATAAATATGTGTGGATTAGGAATGGTCGAATTTTCGTACGCAAAAATGATGAATCGCCATCCATATTAATTAAGAATAAGTCCGATATTGCGAAAATATAAACATCATGCTCTGAACAATACCGTATGATTAAGTAATTAAAATTCACTATTTATTATCAGAATACAAGAGGATTACGAACAAAACTAGATGAATTTCGGTTAAATACATTAGCAAACAACTACGACGTTGTAGTTGTTACTGAATCTTGGTTGAATGATAATATTTATGATGCTGAGATATTAGATGCAAGGTATACTATATATAGAAGAGATAGAGCCTCCAGTAGCAGCCTAAAAAGGGAAGGCGGTGGATGTTTCATCGCTGTGTCCAAACACCTACCATCATCAAGAGTCACAAGTTGGCAGAGTGAAATTGAAGATATTTGGGTTTTAGTGACTGTTTCGCCTGGAAAAACATTGTCTTAGGTGCTGTTTATATACCTCCTAACATGGGCTCTGCGGTATATGGTAACTTTTTTGAAACTGTCAGCAAAAAATTAAGTTCATGTAAGTACAACTTTGTTTTATTTGGAGACTTTAACATGCCAACTTTGCAGTGGAGGAGAGATGAAGGGAGTCTCTTTACAATATGCTCAGAGTGTAGAAACCAGGCGGCATTACTGTTATTTGATTTTATGTCTCAAAATAATCTTTTTCAGATAAACTACATCAAAAATAGAAATAATAAAGTATTAGATTTAGTCTTAAGTAATTTTCTAGAATTAACTATAAATCAGGCAATAAGTCCACTGTGTATTATTGACGGTCATCATCTTCCGCTGGAAGTATTAGTTCACCCTAATAATCATGAAAAGATATTAAACCCAAACCAGTTTGGTACTTTAAATGATAAAAAAGCTGATAAGGATGCAATTAACGCTTACTTAGATAAAGTAAAACGCTTACTTAGATAAGTTAAAACTCTACATGGATTACATTGAGTTATAATGTATAATATAATATATAACTTATAATAACGGGTAAAACTAGGATAATTAACGATATACTTAATTAATTGTACGAATTAATAAACATAGGTACAACATAGGCTTTAAATTCTTTGCGAATAGCACCCAAATAAGCTGATAAGTGACGCCAGCTATCGGTATCAATATCAGTCCTGCTTTTTATGGCCACAACAGCGTGACGCCATCTATTCATGGGGGACACGTGTTCTATTTCGTCACACTTATATATTTTCAGTTCAACAAAATGTGCCCCCATTTTTAATGCATTCTTTTTGTCGCGAATACCCATTCGCAACTCGTCGAGTGACATATGAAACTAAAGCTGATGTATTTTTAGCAATTTCGTTTTCGACAGCGCGATTATCCTCATCGCTGTCGGAGCCAAAGAGTTCTCTCGCTGTAGTTTTGTTTTCAGCCTTAGCACGCTTGCTGTTGGAGCGGCAACCCGCACTGCCAGCGTTGTCGGATGAGCGCGCGCGGACCTCGCTACACGAAGGCTCTGAACGGTGTGCTCTCTTCTTCTTGATTTTCTTCTCGACAGGTTTCTTTTCTATTTCGTCAGCCGATGACTCCTCTTCCGACGGACAAATAGCATCGACATGTTTCGACCTGTAAAAATATCAATTTAATTATTAAAGTGAAAACGATGCCATTGTTTTGTGGACAGGGGAAAAATAAGGGAAGTACAATGCTTAATGCTTAAGTATACCTACATTATTACTACAATTAAGCATTACAAAGTTATATTGTAACTTTTAGACTTAAATATGTGCACAAATGTATAGTCCCTGTCTTCTTGAGTTTACACCAATGTTACACATTAAAATCAAACTATGGTTTACGGATTCTATCACGATATATTGTAGTTAATTTACATTTAAACCGAATGATCTAGAACTATTGTTTTTAATTATTACTAGCCGATGTTACAGTTTCATTACAGGAATATGTCAGTTTTAATGTAAATGAACTAAAACCAATATATCGCGATAGAATCCGTAAACCATAGTTTGATTTCGATGCACAAAATGCATTTACTACTTATATCCATATCAAAAATTCAAATTTCATAGGTAGGTACATATACTGAAATTATTAATCGTTATTAAATTAACTGGATTATCCGTTGTTAATCTAATAAAAATACAAATAACTGACAGCTGTGTTAATTTTATTTTATTCGTATTTCCAAATAATGCAGCAGTAACTAAATTATTTGTAAAATTTTATGAAATATCACAGATAATAGGTAAATGGCTCGCCCTGTATTGTTTTATTAAGTTGTATAGTATATGAATGACAATTTAGAATTAAATTGTCATTCATGTCATTTGTGTACCAAAATATCAGATAAATCTGACAACAAGATGGGGAAAATTTTAATTATTAAATTTGGCCCAAATAAATAGATAAATAAACAAACAGGGCAAGCTAAATAAAATCTAAAAAAAAAACGGTTGGTACAATTATTAGAACCATAAGAAAACAATGAAGTGAAACATAAATAATACTTACATGGTGATTAGTTGTTGATATGAAATAACTTTTCACTTTACTACTGGCACTTCTCAATTACTAGTCAATTCGATTGATGATGGTTTTACTATATCAGCACACCACTCACTGGTACACAAACACTAAGTAAGTCTCACTTGGAAGATGGATCTGAGCAGAAAGTATGAACATCTATTTTTTAACCCTATTAATATGAATCAATAATGCGCAAGTGTGAGGAAATGAATACGTAACATTGTACGCATGTGTGCAAAATTTGATGATCAAAATAAAATAAAATGACAAGAAAGTTTACATTCGTGGTAAATGTGGGTTTTGCCTACATTATGTCATTTATTAATACATCTTCTAACCAACTTTCGATATAAAACCTTCTCATCTTAATGGAACCCTAAAATATTGCTATCATCGCAATAATATCTGTTGTTAATACTAAAGGTTGCACCAGGTTTTACTTAGCATTTAAGCTATGAAAAACATTCGCTTCTTACTCGTGACTACTACAGACAAACTCGAAGACAACATGAATGATTTGTTAGTAGATAATTCTACAAAACATAGACGGGCTCACATTGCATCCGACGCCTCTCTGTCGCGATAATATAAACAAACGTTCCAAAAAAGGAGCGGTACGCATCGGTTATCACTAACACATAATATATGTTCAAATTTGAACCTTAAGATCGTGAAATAATTAAACTTAGTAATATTGAAATAATTTTATTATACTTACAATTTTATTTCGAGTGAGTCGTGTCTCATCTCACAAGAAGAAATTAATAAACACATTATGTCGGTAAGTTATTTGTACATTTTATTATAGGTGTATATATTTTGGGAAAAATAGTGCTTATAACTATTACAGAATTTTTATGAGCAACTAACAACAATTTAAATGTTTTAATAAAGTATACCATTCCTTGTTTAATGTTTATTCCATAGAAATAACTTAAACTCATCCTTCTAAGTTAAATATTTATTTACTACTACAAAATACAAATTTAATTATGTATTTACATAGTCTATCTATAATAATGTAGTAAATAAAACGCATATATGTAATAACATTGATAATATATGTTTAAATAAGAGAATAATAATAACAATTAATTAACGTCTCGACGGCACCAGATGAGACTATGTATGTGTGTATGTATGTAATTCAATTAATATAAATTGAATAAGCGTTTAATTTTATGAATTTATTAGGATTTATCATATAAAAAAATTCATTTTTTTATACTTACCCATATTATTTCTATAGCATACCATAAAACAGCAGTTAAAATCTCAATGCTAATGTAAATTACCTATATTGCTGTAAAACTTATTTATTTATCATTACAATTTGTATTTCCAGGACTCTGAAGAATCTTTATTCAACTTCATTCCCATGGATGCAGCACGTTCAACGAAAACGAACCAGAATGAAGGCATCATTCGAAAAAGACCGCATTCTGATGATAGCAACCTATATAATTTTAGTTTCATCAAGAAACCTTCACCAGGATTTAAGATCGTCTGCATCGAAATATACGATGCGAAAAGTTTTGATAACCAGCAAGATACCTTATGCAAATGTAAAGCAGAGATATGTGCACAACATGTCGTAAGACATGTGTTATTTGACGATATTTATAAAAGTGCGAATGATTTGATTAAAAAAATCCAACTTGAATTAGAAAAATAAATGTTTTGATTTTTTTAACTCGTTGTTTTTCATTTACAAAAGCCCTTTAACAAATATTATCACGTTAACTGAATGTGATAATTGTGAGAAGTGGAAAGCAGGTTACCTTATTAGTTCTCGAGAAGTCAGAAATCAAAATTATCGAAATCAGTTTTCAAAAAGTAAAAATCAGTTTTTGATTGATCGAGACAAAATCTAGGAATAGTGAAGTTTTTGAAAAGACAAAATCAGTTTTCGAGAAGTCGAAAATAAGAATGTCTTGAATAGATTGAGTTATTGATAAAGCAAAAATCAGTTTTTAATAAGTAAAATCTGTTATCAAAACGTAAAAATCAGTTATTGAATGATCGAGACAAAAATCTTGGATTGATCAAGTTTTTGAAAACTCAAAATCAGTTTTCGAAAAGTCAAAAATAAAAATGACTTCGATAGATTAAGTTATTGATAAATCAAAAATCAGTTTTCAAAAACTGAAAATCAGTTCTCGAGAAGTAAAATTGGGCTATCTGGATCTCCTCTGATCCAGATAGCCCAATTTTACACTACTAGCATAATCTGTAACTTCGTTCCCTCAAGCGTCTATTTTTAATATCAGCCAAATAACTTTCGAGTATTATTTTGTTGATATTAATATTACTCAACTTATGTTTACTTACGGTTCGGTTTTGTTTCCAGTAATTTGACAGCATGCGACAGAAATTTGTGTAAATATACGAGTTCTACGCTCAAAACTTTTAAGCAATAATTAAGTATATCACCTACTAGTATAAAGATACTGATGGTTACAAGTGAATGTTCAAACAGCATTGTTTGAGCATTCACTTGTAACCGTAGCCGAGCATTCGCCGCTTTTAAAATTGTTGAACAGAACAAAGAACAGAACCAAACATAGACACATCGCCATGAACATTCCATTTTCAATCTCCTATTCTATAATAACTTCCGTCTGCTAGCATGCTCACCAGAACGCTGGATGGCATACTAGTTATAACGCACTTGTTTATTTTTCTGTAATGTATCATTTGTCAGAATACTCAAGTGAATGCTCAACTTTAACAGCACCTTTAGTCTATGACTAGTACAAGTCGAACAGTAATAAAAATAAACCGACCCAAATTGCTGGGTTGATACTTGATTCTTGATGGCACGGGCTGTTTCCGCAACTCCAC
The DNA here is from genome assembly GCA_944739405.2 of Euclidia mi. Lineage (NCBI taxonomy): Eukaryota > Metazoa > Arthropoda > Insecta > Lepidoptera > Erebidae > Euclidia > Euclidia mi. Next base: position 43,359,556 of record OX123186.2, on the reverse strand, counting down.
GTCTTGGCGTGTATTTTGCGTGCGGGTGGGAATGGTGTCGTCATTCCAGCCACCCCAGCTCTTTGAGGAAGGCCAGCAGACTCTTGATGTGGCCCACTGCTTCCCTCAGGGTGCTGTGTCTTGTCAGGTACTGCTGCCTGTACTGTGCGACCTCAGGGCAGTCGAGGAGCAGGTGGGATGCCGTCTCGTCTGCTGCCATACAGGCCCCGCACAGCGGGCTGTCGGTGATACCTATAGTAAATAGGTGTTTATTAAGGAATCCGTGTCCTGTGTAGGCGGCCGTGACTGTCCGCAGTTGTTGTTTGGACAGCCGGAGAATTTGTTTAGCTATCTTACCGTCTACTGCGGGAAGAGCCTCCTTGGCGTGCCTACATGTTTCAATACCATTCCAGGACTGGTTGTGTTGGGTCCTGGTCCTATTTCTTACCAGGTTGCGATAAAATCCAGAAGGGAGGGGAATAATGGGCTCGGGTCCCACCACCTCTAAAGTGGCCCCTCTTCTGGCAAGTACGTCAGCTGTGTCATTCCCTCTAGAGCCACTGTGGCCATTGATCCATTGCAGTGTTAATTTGTTTTGTTTACCTACCTCTGTTAGGTTCTGGTGGCATTCAAGCGTGAGCGCCGAGGTGATAGTATGGCTTTTGAGGGCTGAGAGGACTGCCTTACTATCTGAGAGGATCCTAATGGATCGTTCCCTTACCTCACGTGCCATGATTGTGTGGCAGCTAGGATTATGCCAAAACATTCGGCCTGGTAGACCGTGTTGTAGGCTCCCAGCGGTGCTGCGATGTTGATGTTTAGGTCCTCGGAGAATACTCCTGAACCCGTACCTGTATCCGTCTTAGACCCATCTGTAAAGATCGTGAGCTCGTTGTGATTAACCGCTTCTTCGTGTAGATCCTCGTACAGTTGGATTTTGTATTTCTTGTCGAACACAAATTGTTTCGGTATTTGGTCGCCAATGGCTTGTGTGAGAGGAACTTCTTTAAAGAGTGTATTTAAGTTGCTGGGTTTTGAAATGTGGACAGATCTGTCAATAAATGGGCAGGTCATTACACCGTTTATCACAAATCGCGACATAATGGTCTTCGAGCTTGGTAAGGGGTAATCAGGTATCGCAACCTGATTACCCCTTACCAAGCTAGCCCCTTATCAAAGAATGCTTTACACAGAACTTCGAATTTAGGTAAAAGTATGGCGATACAGTACTCATGCCCGCTAAGTTTAACTTGTAACTGGCATTATTCATTATTAAAAGTCTTATTTGTGTCCCACTGCTGGCCAAAGACCTCCCCTTCCAACTTCCACCTGTTGCGATCGCGACCTGGGATTGCTTAACTGATTTGTTTGTTGATATTAAGTAACAGTAGGTAATCTTGGACACACGATGCAAAGTATTTTTGACCATAAATCAAATTTTACTCACATCGTTATAATAAAAAACATGATAAACAGGGTGTCAAAAGACCCATCACCAAGTCAAAGTCTACTCATTATGGACATCATGCCAAGACATACTAAGCAAAAATAATACCTGGGAAACGATTTTTTTAAGGAAACAGGTTTTTTAAACTAAATAAAAACCGCGCGCGTGCTATGCTCGAAATACCTACTTATCCATAGGGTCATAGGACATCTGTAGAACTCGAATGCTATGGAATCGAATGCTATGATCCCGCCAATATGGCGGCATCATAGCATCGATTTTGTACCTAATTAGAAAAATCTGTAGTAACTTTGATCCTCAATATCTCCTGAACCAGTAATTTCCCAGGTGTGGTGCCGAAGAATAAAAGTTTTGTAGTCAACATGGGATTTCAGTTATCGTTAAGGGTCTTTTTATACTCTGTATAACTGAATTAAAGTAACATACTTAAATCCACTCCTTTACTGAGGATCACTACTGGCCGCGACAGCTAAACCAAAGAAGCGGGTCAAGTCAAATTTAATAACATCATAAACGCTCTTGAACGTTATTCAGACACACAATAAATCTCTAAGTTGAAGGATCCTTATAAAATATCTGAACCGTAATTTGCTCAACAAATTACATTTGGTATTTGTTAGGAAATGTAATATAATATCATTCACGATTTAAATTTAATTATTGCTCCGCAGACCCACGTTGTTTTAGCAGTCATTTTTTATTCAATATCTTATTATACAAAAGATTCACTAATATATCCTGAAGCTTAACGTTTTGAACAAATTAATTCAATGTATCTGTCACCATCAAAGAAATATCAGTCTTCAACTAGAGGACCCGTGCTGCTCCACAGCATATTTTAATATTATAAAAAAGCTCTTACATATAGGTATGGTGAGTACATTGTAGCCTTATCTAATAAGTAAAAAGATGATATTCTAACAAAAAATATATATATCACAAAACTTCTTTTCTCACAACATTGGCTTTGCATCACACCTTAGGTATTGTGAAATTTCCACCTTGGCATTACTGAATGGTTTGCCGCGCAATAGGGATTTAAATAATATGTATAACTGAACATTGACGAAAGAAAGTTCTTCAATATGACTGTGCTGCCCTACCATTCTTTCCATTAGGACACTGTAATGTCCTTCGTCCAGGTGCCCAGAAAATAGCAAGTTATGAACAATTTCGCCAGTACCATAGTCAGTAATCGTATTACTGTTTTCCAGGTGAACTCTGAATTGACACTCGATGATCGCTTGATCCTCAATATCTCCTGAACCAGTAATTTCCCAGGTGTGGTGCCGAAGAATAAAAGTTTTGTAGTCAACATGGGATTTCAGTTATCGTTAAGGGTCTTTTTATACTCTGTATAACTGAATTAAAGTAACATACTTAAATCCACTCCTTTACTGAGGATCACTACTGGCCGCGACAGCTAAACCAAAGAAGCGGGTCAAGTCAAATTTAATAACATCATAAACGCTCTTGAACGTTATTCAGACACACAATAAATCTCTAAGTTGAAGGATCCTTATAAAATATCTGAACCGTAATTTGCTCAACAAATTACATTTGGTATTTGTTAGGAAATCTAATATAATATCATTCACGATTTAAATTTAATTATTGCTCCGCAGACCCACGTTGTTTTAGCAGTCATTTTGTATTCAATATCTTATTATACAAAAGATTCACTAATATATCCTGAAGCTTAACGTTTTGAACAAATTAATTCAATGTATCTGTCACCATCAAAGAAATATCAGTCTTCAACTAGAGGACCCGTGCTGCTCCACAGCATATTTTAATATTATAAAAAAGCTCTTACATATAGGTATGGTGAGTACATTGTAGCCTTATCTAATAAGTAAAAAGATGATATTCTAACAAAAAATATATATATCACAAAACTTCTTTTCTCACAACATTGGCTTTGCATCACACCTTAGGTATTGTGAAATTTCCACCTTGGCATTACTGAATGGTTTGCCGCGCAATAGGGATTTAAATAATATGTATAACTGAACATTGACGAAAGAAAGTTCTTCAATATGACTGTGCTGCCCTACCATTCTTTCCATTAGGACACTGTAATGTCCTTCGTCCAGGTGCCCAGAAAATAGCAAGTTATGAACAATTTCGCCAGTACCATAGTCAGTAATCGTATTACTGTTTTCCAGGTGAACTCTGAATTGACACTCGGGATATAGCTCACTTACACTCTTAAGTTCAGCATGCCCTGCGTACTGTCCATTGGCACCCATCACACGTTTGTAATCTGTTGCATTTGTAATGGTCTGGCCATATGCTTCGTCCCCAACTATGAAGTTACTATATATACATCCCACTTATTGACTATGTTACAGCGGCCAAACGAATTTCATAATGTTTATTCTCACTTCCATATAAACAATAAGAAATTCCGCGGAATAAGCAATTGCCGTCACCAAGAATGGAAATCACTTGAAAAATAAAATTGTTGATGGTAATATTAATCAAATCTGAACCCGTTACCACCTGTATTTTTTTAGCAGTAGGGAGGACCATCCAGTACCAAATCTCCAACAGGGCCTTCATTGACCAACATTCTTTGTTCAAACTTTCTCTGAGCATTTTTCAATTTCCTTCCAAGAACCATCATTATAATTGAAAACATAACTACTCACAAAAAAACTTTTTTTATAAGTAAGAAAATAGGTTTTATTTCTGTTAACCAGCTAAATATGTCTGTGAGAGGCACGACTTATTTTGTTTTGTGTATGGGTGTGATTAATCCATCATAATTTAGAAATGTAATAATGACGTTTATAATTTTGGTCGAAATTGTAGTTTTGGTAGGAATGGTAGCTTTGGTAGCAATCGTAATGAACATTGCTACCAAAACTACAATATATGCCAAAAATACCATTTCTACCAAAACTACTATTTCTACCGAATATACTTTTCCTATCAAAACTACTATTCGACTAACACTATCATATCTATCTTTTTTTTAACTACCTACCATTTCTACCAAAACCGCCGGTGTTGTCAAAAGTACCTTTGCTCTCAAAACTACTATTCTTACCAAAACTACAATTTCTACCATAACTACCACTTGTAATAATATAATTATATGACAATAGTACTATGAACCGCTCTAATATGTTCCACATAAAAAATAATTAAGATGCCCGAAGAAAGTCCGTAATTTTAAAACACGAAAAATCAGTTCACCCAACATTAAGGGTTATCTGGTAACATTCGGGGTATATTACCTGCCATCAGGGATAATTCACTATAGTCATCTGTTTTACTATGCTATAGGGATAATTTGACCACCATCGGATATAATTTTACACACCACCACACTCAAATGAGGTTTATCGTTTTTTCCTGGCAGTTACCGCTAGATGCCATAAAAATATTTCTGAATTTAGAACCGCCCATGTAGAGAGAAAGCAATGGAATCTTAAGAAATTTATAAGAAAACTAGCTGCTGCCCGCGACGTCGTCTGCGTGAACGCTATACAGCACCTAACTATTAAATAAATACCTACCATTAAACCTTTTAAAATAACATTTATTTACCCGTTTCTTCTTTATATTTCATACCTGCAGAAAGTATAATAACAGAGGGAGACTGTCTTTTGTAAAATTGACCTTCAAAAAGTGCTGAATTTCAGCCTGCTTTGAATAAATGAGTTTATGGTGATTCTGCTGAATTAAGTCATAAGTTGTGACTGAAGCAGATGAAGAAAATAAGGAATACATAATAGGGTAAAATACATACTTATAGGACTTCTCGATACACAACATTAGTGGTTTGGCTCTCCGCAGCCAAAATGTAAAGAGAGTCAGGACTGGTGACGCGGAGGAAAGCGACGTACAGGACACCCGCTGCCCTCAGTGTCTGCCTCTGCGACTTTTTGGTGGTCATCGCGAAGCAAACAATCACGGGGAACTGTATGCGTTTGAACGGGAACCGGAAGTTATGAGGTATGAGAGGAATGCGTGGTATAAATACTGCCTCGCCGACGCCACTACCCATAAGAATTTCCGCCTAAATGGTGTGTCTGTGGAGCGAGATGACTTTCAGGCAGGTCACGTTATACAACTTCGGAGGAGATAGGTTCCGAAGAAGCATAATCAGGACACCGACCTTCAGCTTGATGGTAAGCGCTGGAAGTTCACTTGCTGACAGGGAGTTCAGAAATTCCACGGGATAATGTGTAGCGTTTTCTTGCTCGACGACAGTGTTTATAGAGGTGCAGACCACTTCATTCCCCTCAATTTCCGAGAGAATGCATTCGTCAATTGCTACAGCCAGATCATTTTTGGGCGTCAAAATAGGCTGGTTCTAAGCTGGATACAACTCTACTGAGTGACTCTGGAAGCACCACCTGTCCACCTCTCTCCTCTGGTAGAGTGACTTCGTCAAGACTTAGAAAGACATCTTAGAATTGTTGAGCACGTGCATTGACGCCAAGCTGAGCTCTCATATTAATGGTCAAGCGCATCATACGAACTCGTGACCACAACAAAAATAATTTCAACGAAACACTCACCTTGTCCGTGTGGTGACGGATTAAGAATACATCATAATCCCATGGGTTTCGTTAGAGCTGACAGAGGGAGCATATTATGCAGAGAACAGCACTGTAAGAGAAGGAAAACTTGATACAAACCCTATACCAACCCGTTTGGCCAGCGTGGTATAGTAGGCCGATTCCTCCTTTCAAAGGAGAAGCCTAGTCCAGCAGTGGACTGTTAAAGGCTGATGATGATGATGATGATGACTCACCTCGTCAGCCCTCGATCCCCGCGTCACCACGGGAAGCGTTTGTCGGGAATCGTCACTGAACAGAACTGTGACCACCCATTAAATGCTCGTTGCTGCGGATGTACTGCAGGGTTCTGTCTATGGCCTCAACTGCCTTCCTATTGGCCATCGTACTCTCATCCCATACGATCAGAGAGCAATCCTTGAGCACGTGTCCCATATCACTGTTACGTGACACACCACAAACGGGTGTTACGGCGCTCTCTAAATCGATGGGAAATTTAAACATGGTATGTGCTGTCTTGCCACCCGGAAGCAGTGTGGCAGCGATTGCCGGCGACGCTACAGCAATGACAATTTTGCCTTGCCTACTGACCTCTGCAAGAATGCCAGTAGTAAGAAATGTTTTTCCTGTTCCACCAGGTGTATCCAAGAAAAACATTTTAGCCTGGCTTTGCCCAACGCTTTCAAGGACGGTGTCATAAGATTCGTAAGGTGGTCATTTCAAATTGTCTCAGCATAATACTTCCAATTTTCAGGATCTTGATGCGGTGATGATTGGGAAGCTGGTAACAAATATTTGACCAGTGGATTGCTGCCGATAGAAATGACCACGTCTTGAAGTGAACTGAGACAGGTGTTCAGCACGCGGTCATCAGTTACTTCGACTTCGTCTCCAGTAGCACGCCTCAAAGCTCGTAGAAAATCTTCAGACAGATGATGAGGATACTTTTCCCAGAAAGCTACCGGGTTCGCGACTCCACAAAACACCAAGATGACGTCAAACAGATGACGCATGCGGCTGGGACTGTCACTGACGCTCGCCTCTGCAAGGGTGTCATCCCAGTATTGGTCACCGTCGAGAAAGTGACGTACTACGCAGGCTGTGCGGTAAGTGGGTTACTCCACGCCATCAAATGTCCTCAGAAAGGCGAAAGACGTTGGGCCTCTGACTTTGTGAAGTAACAATCGCAGAAAATAGCATTCGACATTATTTGTGTGTACGGTATAAACTCTACAAAATGCGGTGTCCTTGAAACTTCCCGGAAAACCTTCCACAACACCTCCTCGTCAACGTCAGTTAGAGGGGAGTTCAATGTATTCTCGGTATAGGTATGAAGGAAAAGGCGGAAAATTCTGAATAAATTTTATTTTTCAATATACTCCCCTAACATCTCAATACATTTATTTGTTCGTGAAAGTAACTTTTCAATTCCATCTGAAAAATATTTTTCTTCATGGCCCGAAAAATGTTCGTTTATTGCTCCCTTCAACTCTTCATCGTCCGAAAAAGCTTTCCACGAAGGTCTTTTTTAAGATTAGGGAATAGATAATAATCACTAGGGGCCAGGTCCGGACTGTAGGGTGGATGATTGATTTCTTCAAATCCGTACTCCCGCACAGCAGCCTGGGCAAGGCGCGCCTTGTGAACCGGCGCGTTGTCGTGAAGCAGCAACACACCTGCGCTTAATTTTCCACGTCTTTTTTCTTTAATTGCCTCCTTTAAATTACGCAGGGTGGTTGCGTATGATGCAGCAGTAATACTTTGACCTTTTTTGTGTACTCGATTAGCAAAATTCCCTTAGAATCCCAAAACACTGTGGCCATGAGCTTTCCTGCGGACGGAGTGACTTTGAACTTCTTCGGCGGATCTGATCCTTTTTTGTGCCACTGCATAGACTCTTGCTTGCTCTCAGAGTCATAGTGATGAACCCACGTTTCATCACCAGTAACAATCCGATCGAAAATACTTTGCGGATTTTCACCACAGAGGTCCAAAAACTCCTTACAACAGTCAACTCGCACTTGTTTCTGTAGCGCGGTGAGCATTCGCGGCACCCATCTTGCACTGACCTTTGACAAATTCAGGCGCTCATGAAGGATTGTGTGAATGGTACCCACGGATAGCTTAGTCATTTTTGCTAATGTTTTCACTCTTACACGGGCATCTTCAAGTACAAGTTTTTCGACTAATTTGACGTTTTCTTCAGTAGCGGCACAAATTGGCCCACCAGCGCGGGGGTCGTCTTCATTGCTCTCTCTACCCCGTTTGAATTCACTTGACCACTTCTGAATTGTAGATAATGAAGGCACAGAATCTTGGTAAACAGCCACCATTTCTTCATGGATAATTTTTTGAGTTTTTCCTTGTTTTGTGAGGAATTTTATCACTGCACGATGCTCGATTTTTTTCATCATTGTCGAATCAGTCATCATAGTTATCTTTTTGCAATGATATCTTAAATACTAATGGTGGCAATTAAATGAAATTTTGTATTTATACCCTCAAAGAGTGTCATTAACTAAT